>CM068372.1:385040281-385102781 GCA_034769895.1 Magicicada septendecula
TGCATCTGTAAAAAGTGTTTAACCTCTGAAACTCCTAGTAAGTGGTATCAGCCGGACGGATTAAGACGGTACGGTCATGTGTGTCGTATGGGCAACGATAGATGGCCGAAGAAATTACTACACTGGATCCCGTCCAAAAAGGGAGGTTACGAAAGACTCTGGTAGAAGGTGTAAGGAATGGAAGGACGCAGAGAAATCTGAAGGAGTATGTTTTGAAATATCAGAAAGTTTGGAAGCAGGATTCGCGAAAAACGGCTTGTTAAAGAGTCGAAAATGGCAGTATATTCAGTTTACTAAATAAAACATTGAAAATATTCATAATTACTTGCATTTATTTATTTACCATGTATGTATTATTGAAAAATGAATAAGTTCTTTTTTCAGGATAGAATGATAATTAATTTTTTGTTCATACGCGATGAAGCGTTAGTGGCTTTCCTACTGAAACTTTATAACTCTTTATGTACACAACACTGTAAAAACGTTAGCCTTTCTGATACTTAAGCTATCGTTAGGTCGTAATCAACCACATGTCGATTTTTTAAGTACCAAAAACGCTCGGTTTTATATCTTCTCCTTTTAGTGTCTTGCCTAATCAGGTGTTTAACCTTAAAGTATGTGTTTATATTTTTTTCTGTTTTGTACAGAGTGCAACTGTTCTGCAACAGTAAAGCCTGGCCACTGTCGGTGTTTACAAAACCAAGTTTGTTATTCCGACCAATCTATTTTGTACCTTCTATTTCTCATTTAGAATGAGTCTCAGTAGGGCATAATGGGAGGGGGGTCTCTTTATATATGTCACAAGTCTGCAAATTGTTTCTTTTGGTAGTCGCAAGTATTGTGGGCTCAAGTCCCGTTATGTTAAGTACGGTGTCATTTCTAGTGTGGCTTTCAAAAGAAATTCTCAATAGGCGTCTATTTTGAAAGCATTAATACAATCTATAGTATTTTGTTTAAGTGCCCATGTTTTACAGGCGTAAAGGAAGAAGGACCACACGTAGCATTTAACAAATCTCTCTTGGACACGGAGGCCCAGTGTTCTGTTAGTGACAAGTAATTTTATTTAGTTTCAGCAATGCAGAATAAACCTGGTCGATTCTTGCTTTGATATCCTCATCAGGATCCAAGGTTTGATTTATCCAGCAGGCTAGTGAATTCATGAAGATTTATAAAATTTGATATTTTACAATGGAATGCACTTTTGCCTTTATTAAGACAAACATATAAAGGCTAAAAATGAAACTTTTTTGAAAAATTTAGGAATAAATATGCCAAAAATTTAAGCATTAACATTTAAGTTAACACTACCCATTATCTATTTTTCTCTCTGTCTGTCTGTCTGTCTATCTGTCTGTCTGTCTGTCTGTCTGTCTCTCTCTCTCTCTCTCTCTCTCTCTCTCTCTCTCTCTCTCTCTCTCTCTCTTTCTCTCTCTCTTTTCTTTGCTTGTTTGTATCTTTTTCTTTCTTTCGAACATGTGTTTCCCACATTTGTTTAGCTTCCGTCACCATATCTGGTTTCGTGAATAAGCTATTCAGTCATTTCCCCGTTTTTCTTCACTTCCATTCCAAATATTACACTCTGAGAAACTTATTCGTAGCCAACAAAGATGCCATTCTTGGCCACAGCGTTACTCAGAGAAAGTTTCTTCTTCCTGATTAGCAGCCTTCACAGAATTTTTTATCAGGCGAAGTTTATATGTAAAGTTGGCAGTGTAATTTCATAACTAGCAAGTAAGTGATGATACTGAATATATTTGTTTCCAGGCACCACCATATCTATTCAGGTTAGTCATTCTTACTTAGCGTGAAGACCTGTCACGACTATACCACATGGACAGAAAGCAGCAATATTTGATCTATTGTAACAGTATGCCGAATAAGATGCCAATTATCTACAGATATCCATGTATCTGCTATTTCACAATCTTCATATTTAATTTTCCCTAGAAGCAATTTAACGTTTCCATATCTTTCGATGTTGCTAACAGAATTTTTTATTTAAAAACTCTTTAATAAAACTGGAATATATCAGTAAATTGTAGAGGTAATTGGTGTTTCAGAAAAAAAATTGGAGCTATTTTAATATCAAAATTGTTTTTCTTACATACAAATTAATAAAAATTGCCTTTTTTTAAAGTCTGAAAATTTTTTTTATGTTAGCCAAATTAACACGTTGAACACCACGCCATGGTGTCCGCTCGCTGACTTTTCTGTGGGGCCATGGCGGACACCGGTGTCCGCTATACATTGTTGTAGAAAATGTTCTTTACGGACCATGTGTCCGTTAATACGCTATCTCTTACATACATAATGTGTCCCCTCGGCCTCAGAGGACATACTGCTGCCATCGGTTTTCGATATTTACCTCGTATAATAGCGTAGTACGAAATTACAACTGAGGTGAACATTGTGTCCGCTGTGGCCCGGGGGACCAGAAATTTTTGCTGGTTTCTTATGGAAAGTATTATTTTGGGTATATAAAATTATGTAGCTTTATGATAGGAATAAATAGGTAAGTACTAAATAAAAATGTGTTTTGTTAGTAAAATTCGTAATATTTTACGTGAACGTAACCTCAAAATAATTTCATATTCCCCCTAACACGCTATCTTTTGGTTTTAAATGTGTCCGCTCTGGCTTCACACGACGTATTGCTGCCATCGGATTTTCCATATTTACCCTTTATGAAAGCGAAATACGAAACTACATGTCATCTTAATTTTGTGTCCACTATGGTGTGGAAGATCAAATATTATTTTTGCAGGTTTTTTTATAGAAAGCATCCTCTTCAGCTACACAAAATTTTTAAAACTTATGTATGGAAATAAATAGGTTAGTTTACGAAATAAAAATCTGATTTGCTAGTAACAAGCAACTTATAATATCAAATAAATTTATTTTTGCCTTAGACAGTATAAACGTCCTATTTGTGCCTCTCATTGAAACATTCCAAGCAGTACCTTGGTTCTTCAGGGTAGTCCTTGCAAAATGTTTTATCCTTTTTAATTTTGTTCTTTTCAATTTCTCCGCAAAGGTTTCTTTCACAGCAGCTAGCACGTATCTGGGGCCTTCTCCTGCAGAACCTTCCTTCTTGCAAAATACATTCTTCTTATCATACATGTTTAAAAATTCGCTACTAAACAACTCATTTGAAAATATAAATAACTCAAAATAGCACAACACAATCAAGGAAACGATAACTTATACTCAGACGCACGATGTAAACACTACTAGCGGAGGCTATGCAATACGCTAAGCGGTGTCCGCCATGGTGTCCGCTCTGGCCCCAGACGCCTTCTACACCGGTGTCAGCTGTAGGTTTTTCTAATAAAACTTAAAAAATAAAATCTGTTTTTCATTTAAACCTAGACAGGAACGTTTCTTGTGTTACAAGTGACTGGAAAATCATTTTGGCCCATAGAGAAAAATTTTAAAATTTGGCTTGGCAGTCAACGTGTTAAGCGATAAAAACATCTTATAATTTAATTTCATTATTTATGTCTTAATAATTTGGCTATGGTGTTTTAGCAAAACGTGGTTAACCATTTTTTGTATTGTGTGTAAATCTAAACTTTACAGCTATACTTAAGACTAAGTGTTTCAAATGTTTAATACAAATAATTCGTCATATGGAAAGTGTAGATATACTTATATCTTATGATTTGAATTTGTTGCTGTTCTACGTTTCGTTAATTTTGTTATACGTAATGGTTTTTAAAATACATTATCATGTTATTGAGAAACCAGTGGCAGAAATGAGATACAAATACACTTTCTTGGCTGTGCAGAGAACGGACGTGTAGAAAATCGAATCACGCTCCGCACTGCAAGAGGTCCAAATTGAATCAAGAACACAATCGCATGTTTCGGCCAACGAAATAGTGTTACTTAATTTCCGCTGCTCGCCCATACCGTCCGAAACTGATATTTCTGACAACTTTTCTCAAAAATTCCTTCAGCTGTTTTGGCTGTTCTTACTCTACACGTATTTCGGCTCAGGTTTTTATTGAAACATTTCTAATACTTTTTCTAAGATAATACGTCCAGAGATTTGTTACTGTGTCTGTTCTTACGTACCACAACAACCCCTTTCGATCACCGTGTTGTCAATTGACACCATTGTGCTTAGTCGACTACTGCGTGCAAACGTGTGCTGTATTCGTTTCGTTACTTTGGTGGTATCTGACGACATCGGAGTTCTAACTTTTGTCACAAGCAGCGTTTCAATTTGTTTTGATTTGGCGATAATGTGGTTATGTTTCCCATGTTGGTCAGTGTGTTGCGAGTTTTATTTTCAGATACGTTGCTTTTAATAATATTTTACAGTTAATCCTATTTAAGTCTGACACAAAATAATCAACATTTATAAAAGGTGTAAATAACACATAAACATGATAGTTTTGAAATATTTTCTGTAAATTGCGAGCAAGAATGTTTTAAGTTTCTATGTTGTTATTTGACGCCACCATGACTAATGGGTACTAACTATGCATAAATATAAAAAAAACTGTCTTTCGTCATATTGTAAAGTTACAAAGAATTTATTGTAATTTTCACTGGTCTTATACTATATACAATTATAGCTATGTAAAAACATGAAACAAAATATGTACTTACTGAAATTCAAGAACAGCATTGGACTGATTCTGATCCAAAAAGAAAAAAATCTCCGCTGCCAAGAAAAGAGGGCGTCCGCGGTCAGCCAGCCAAGAAGAAGATGAATATAAAAACCCGAAAAACCGAAAAAGATCAAAGAAGGAATTTAATCTAGTTCATATGCCAAATACGACGTCCATTTTTACTGACCATTTGACATTGACGGACAGGGAAGTGCAACTTGGAAGGATGAAAGGAGAGGAGACGACTTCAATGTTTCAAATGTTATGTGTCACATTGTATCAACAAAAACAAGAACTGTTTTTTTTTTAATTTTATGTTGAGTGAGAAAATTTATTTATTTGTAATAAATTGTACATAACGTGAGTAATATTTGATATTTCTGTAATATGTACTTTTTTCATGTGATATACCCCGTGGAGTCACAACGGTGTCAATTGACAACATTCGACTGTTCAAAAACCATAAATTAAATACACACATTTTTAACTAAATGGTGTTCATATGAATGATTATGATAAGGAAATTAAAAAAAATGTTTCAAAAGCTAAAAAATAATTAATTACTGAAAGGGATACTGCGAAAAACTGAATTTTAAAAATACTGAATTATTTTAATATTAGATTTCTTAGTACAGCCCCAAATCTGTACACCATACACCCAAACTAGTTTCAAGACTTGTTGGTATAACAACACCCAGTTATGCAGCGACAGCTCAGAGTGTCTTCCAACCAACCACCACATTTTATTAAATTTTAATCCAAGTTCTTCCGGTTTTTTTGAAATGTTATTTCCACCTAAGTTCGGCATCCAGAGTCATTCCCTTGGGTACTTCTCTGAGCTTGGGTATATATTGATTCCAAGTCACGTTAATTAAGAGTTAAATATTTGTTGATAAGCACCCGAGTCATGGTTACTATATAAGACATGTTTTCTTCTGCATTTGTAATACGTACACAAATAACATTATTTCAGTAGTACTGATGATAAGTATTACCCAATTTCGTTTTCTGTCATTCGCCTACTGGCAACCAACAATTGGTGATCGTGTTCCTCAGGCTGTCATCCATTGTCAAAGTTGATAGCGTATCTTTCCGGTAATCACCCTCGTTATCCGTGGGACTATTTGTGAATAACTTGCATCACTTTGCGATGGCGGAGCGTGAAAACGCTATGTCGCCACACGCTTTCCTTATATGCCTATGGATTTCAGTAGTGTTACAAGTCTTTGGGAACAAAAAAAAGTCACTTGCAGATTTCTATTCTAGACACTATTTGCAAATGACGTGACATGATTCGCGGCTAACAACGGACTAACCGTTACTACCAAGTAGGAACGTTACTACAGCTGACGGAAACGGAAGTTAACCAGTGTTGCCAACAATCTTCATCAAAATATCTCTTTTAGAAAAAGAACATGAGCAAGTGCGACTAACTTTTTGACTGCCATTGGTAGACAGAGAAAACAAAGTGTTGCAAATATTTACTGGATTTCAAAGGATTTTAATTATCTACATCAACATCACCACTCCAAGGACTAGGCTTTAGACGTGTTCCGGAACCCATCATTAATCCATTTGCATTTGTCCTTTTGCGTTAGCTTAGGTCGTTTTGCCGTATTTCCTATCCAATTTCCGAGGCTCGTATGAGTTTTGTAAGTACATATATTTTTACTTAGGTTATTGGCCTACTGTAAAACCCCCAACCGAGAGGACCAGGAACTTTGATTTTGAGCTGCTCTTCCCCTAGAGAGTTGCTTTCACCTCAGCTGACGAGCTCTTTCTGCCCGATCGCAGTAGACTAAATAACTAAGCCCATGTGTGCAGCCGTTGGCCTACTGTAGGCTCCTCCGCCTCCACACTATATGCACAACCTGCTGTCGATATGCACCATCCTGCCAGGCCAGACTCGAGGATACCCCCAGGCTGCCCTGACAGAACTCTCATCTCTCGTTTGCTTACCGATCCACTCTGTCAAAGGGATTGGCTACCACAACCTTGGAGTGGATTGCTCGGCGTAACAGGGCCCACCAACGTGTAGGCGAGAATGGAGTTGGGGTGGATAGGCTAGTGCATTTCTCTTCAAAGAAAGCATATTTTGGGGTCACACCCTGTTTCGGACCCATAATTTTAACTATAGGTAAAGTATTTGCTTATATTTACCAGACTTGGTTGCGTTATAATAGATGAAATGTGTGTTCTGCATCTGTAATACGTACATAAAGAATACTGTTTCAATAGTACTGATGTTGAACCAAAACAAAAGGCTACATTTCAGTCCGCGCTGTCTCATTAAATTTTCACCGCGTTCATCTACCGTTGTCACACCGTCATTCGTTCTGTCCAAGATATCATACAAATCCTCATATCAGGTGCACAGTCTCTAGAGAGACTAGACTACCAGACTTATAAGATTTGAATAGTAGTTTCACGAGGCGAGGCGCGGCGGGCGCAGTCGGGTTGGTTTATTTACAAGTACACTGTCAGACTCAGAGCCGTGGCCGTATTGTATGTAAGATTAGGGAGTTCGTTTTCTCTCTGTCAGCCGGGGTTTCACGGCAGCCCACACTACCAGATTTTGCATTATTCTTGGAACTGAAATTGCCAGCCAAACAGAGTTTTTGTCGTCTGCTCAGGTTGATATCTGATTTTGGAATCCGATCAATAAAATCCGCCAGCAGTAAAATGTAATCCAGTTTATTAATTAAAGGGGCTGGTCACGGATTTTGCTTATCTTACGTTTTACCAGAATTACAGTTTTACTGTAATTTACTTTTTTTACATACTTTAAGAGGGTTTTACCAAATCCTAATTACTTTACATAAGTAACTGATGAGGAATCATGATTTACCACAAAGTGTTAAAAGGTTTACCACATGGTTTACCGAAAGGTCATGATGATAGTGAAGAAGGTCATGATGATAGTGAGGAAGGTCATGATGATAGTGAGGAAGGTCATGATGATAGTGAGGAAGGTCATGATGAGGTAGAAAATATTGTTATGCCATTACAGAACGTAAGTTCTACACGTTTCTCGGCTATCCCAGCAGAGGCCATCTGTAATGTGCGTGTGCGTACATATTGCTGCTACTCTTTGAGATGAAAGACAAATTACGTGACACTTATCACGCGTCAACCGCCGAGGCTGTTCCAAACATCACCGGTCCGCGCGCACTGTGTTCAAGGCCGCAAGCAATTACGCTCTATAGTTTTCTAGTAGTGTTGACGCGTATTATGGTTTATTCTGGAACACTTGCGCTATCTATTTAAACAACGACAGCTGCCGCTTAGTTTCGGTTTAAGTGGGGATTTATTCCAGTGAGTTTCGAAGTATTGTAGCGAAGTGTTATGGGTTTTATAATTGTGCGGGAATCTATTAGCTGACATTATTATTGCATGTGGACTTTTTTTTAAATTTGTTGTAAGGCTTATCTTCTTGTGTACAGACTGTTAATTATTGTGATAATTAAAAATGGTTATTAGTGATTTCATTGGTGTCTTGTATTTTGTTTTCCACTGTACCATACGACGATCAAGGAGACCGTCGTAACAATGTTTTTTAAATAAATTACACTTAAAAATATTTGATTTTTGTATAAACACATACATCTACTGCTAATCGTTTTGTGATTACTTTATACCTTATTGGATAAGGCCGTTACTGTAGGAAAACAGGATTAGTCCTCCCGTTTCAAACGGTAGAGGTGAAAATGTTAAATTCGTTCGGACACCTACAGCGCATGTCAACGGAGAGCTATCCAAAGAAGGTACGAGAGTGGACACACAACTCGACGGGAGGAAAAGAGGAAGGCCTAGAAATTCTTGGAGAAAAGATATTGCTACGAAATAACGTAACACTCTCGAAGTGTCGGCAGGTGCAGTTACGTGAAAGTTCTGTAACACTCTCGGAGTGTCGGCAGGTGCAGTTAGGTGAAAGTTCTACACGTTTCTCGGCTAACCGAGCGGGTGCAGTGACTGTGTCAAGGCCGAGCAGGCAAGTATCCTCTAGGCCAGTCATTAGGCAACCTTTGAATTTATGGGGGCGCATATAGTAATGAGGACCAGTTCGATGGGGGCACCCCCCTTCAATGGAAAAATAGAAAATTGCGGAGATCAATAGCCGGACGTTACAAACATTAACTGTCACTTTGTAATACCCTTGCGATTATATTTAGCAACGTGAAACACTGAATCAGAACAAGCTTTGCAATATTTTTCATAAAAATTTGTGAAAATATTTACATTAGGAGTAGGTTATCAACAATCTGTCATCATGCACACGCGCGTTAAAACTAACAAGACTTTAAACGAAAAAACCGGTTAATCAGGAAAACATGTTAATAAAATTAAATTAATGAACTTACGACAATAACATTATTTATTTTCATAAAGTGCACGAAAATGTAAAACTTGAAAAAATCAAGTTTCTCCTTTGGAGAGAAAGGTGTTTACAAGGTCTGGGCGACAAGGTCGACAATCATATTGTCAGGCGACGCGGCTCGATAAATGGCTGGTACTATTTTATAATACAATTCTTCGAAGCAGGTGCAATGCGGATGCGTTCCTTTGTTCAAAAAAATAAAATTTACGAATTGGTTCGCGGGCGCGTCAAACCTTACCGACGGCCGCACTTACGCCCGCGGACGCAGGGTTGCCAACTGCTGCTCTAGACTGTTCGAGTACACGTAAATACGAAAATTATGCTGACACGCCGCCAAAAGAATGAAATATTATTTTGAAACATCTGTGAGACGTATATACTGAGGAACAGTGACCGGTTTAGAAGTTAGTTAACACTCGGTGAGAGTAGTGTGGAGTAGAGTGCTGATCAAGTGAGTAGTGGAAAGTGATTATTGTGTGGAACTCTATAGTTGACAATTATTATTTTTTGTGGAAAAAATTTAACTTAAAGTACTGTATAAGAGCACCTGTTGATTTCACATTGTTATTTGTCACTAATTAAAGCTGGTAATTAGTGACTTCATTGGTGTCTGTGTTTTGTATCCACTGAACCACAAGACAGTCGTAACAATATTGAAGATGTCACTAGTGGAAGGGGAGCTCACGCAAGAGGACTCTCTGGATTAGCGTCGATGGAAGCTAGAATGCTACAAACGGCAGCAGCTGTAATAAAATTGCTAAATGATGATGATTATGATTACATGATTAATTTTGTCAAGCCGTTCAAACAAACTACTTCCAGCAAGTCAAGTTTCAGCAACAATAACGCAACACAAATTTGGAAGAACATAAAAAAAAGGAGACGAAGAAAATACAGGCGTTGTTAGCCTTGCTGTCGATATAGCGTGTACGTGGCAGAGTGTAGACTTTATAAATTGGGGTGAAAATAAATTGTTTGGGGTAAAGGGTGCTTGACGTGAGGGCGCGCTATACACAAGAGATCGATTAAACACGGTCTTTCTCCTTGTCCGACAGTAACTGGCTAACAGGCCTGACAATACAGCAATGCCTCCCGCCTGCCTCTTTTCTTGTCGAGTGACAGCGGGTTTTATACGTGCTGCTTATCTTGATTGCCGTGCATGTGCCTGTGAGTGTGGGCGCGCGCGCGCGTGTGGTTAATTAGAAGACATACTGCAGGAAATTATTTAAAGATCTGATGGCAAACTTCTTTCATTAGTATTATACATGACAATAAAATAACACCTTCTTGGACTATTAAGTCAGATAGTGGAATGAAAAAATTACGAGGTTTGGACAAAATTTCACCCAGTTCTTGTTTATTTTAAAAATTATATCTTTATTCATTAACACTTATACTGCCCCCTTTAAAGTAGTCTCAGTCGAATGTAACACTATTAAGCCAGCCGTTTGCAGTCTTCAAAATATTTCAAGCATGCAGTGTTATGGTACAGGTTTGAATGTGCATAGCGAGTTTCGTTTACGTGTTCAGCGGTCGCAATACGTTGTCCTTTTATGGAAATTATCGCTGTTGGGAGGAGGACAGTCGTATTGGGACACATCTGGTGAATACGACAGTTGCCGTGTCATCATCATTATGACGGTTTCTTTTGGCTAGACTGGCAACATTTTTAACAAGCAATGACGTGCGTCCAGGCTCATTATCAGGCTGCAATTTTCATAAATTATTTTCCGTAAATATTGCTATTTTCTACGTATAGCTTCATAGGAATGGCATAAAATGTCCAAACAGTACTCTTTATTTACCACTGCACCTTGCGATGAAATTTCATGGAACACAAAACATAGTCTTCATCTGACAACCACGAACTTCAACTCGTTTACGGCAATCTTTGAAGCTTTTAAACCGCTTGTTCACGCACAGCAGTCTCGCCAGAAGACTTGTCAACACGTTACCAGGACAGAGCAGTTTATCTCACAGTTTACACAAAATTTAATCCTGGTTCTTCAATCGTGCATTGTAGAATGACAAGAAATTGCCAAATACACCTAAAGGCGACTTACTCAATTAGATGTGAAATCTAAACTATGCATCAAATAGGGCTAACATTTTAGACGAATGTCACTAACATGTGTACCAATATCACATAAAAACAGTTTTTTAATCGGACACTTGTAGCGGTGGAAATTAAAAAATTGAACGAACTTTTTGGTTAAACCGTTTTTTTTTATTAGCGGGGGTCCTACAGTCTATGCCGCATCCCGCATTTCGATCGCCATTTCTCCTTGTCCTTCCAGTCATCATCTTCAATAGCTCGATCTCTCATGCTTTTCCTAATTCCTGTTCTCCATTGTGTTGTCAGTCTTCTTTTTCTTCTCCCGTTTTGTGGTGTGTAGTCAATGCTTTCTTTGGCCATCCCTTCTTCTCCATCCTTATTACGTGACCATACCATAACAACTGTCTGGATACTATTCTTTCTGCTGTTGTAAATATGTGCCCTGTTTTCCTTCTTATATCTTCGTTTCTAACATGTTGCATTCTAGAAATATTACACGCTCTTCTTAAGAAGTCCATTCCACAGTTTCTATCACCTTTTCCTCTTTATCTGAAAGTTGCCAGCATTCGCAGCCATAAGTTAAAATGGGCTCCACAATAGCTGTGTAGATTGTCAGTTTAGTTTGAAGTTTCATTTTGTTTGACCAAAGTAACGAGTTTAACAAAAGAATAGTCTGTTGTATGCTATTTTTGATGTCATTTTTGTTGTTTCATCTTCTGAAATAATGCTTTCAAAATATTTGAATTCGCTACACTTTCTGATTCTTTGGATTTGCAGATCTGGGTCTTCTTCTTGCATATCTCGTATTTTCAGATATTCTGTTTTAGTAGTGTTTATGTTTAGACCCCATTTCTCGTACTCCTCTTTCATATGAAGTTTAAATATGTTAGTTTTAATATGTAAAATAACGCCGTAATAAGATCTCTACGAAGTAGTGATAGGAAAGATAAGATTTAAAAATGTCTTTATATTAAATTTCTAAAACGTTTTCCATTCTTATTTTAATATAAAATAACAAATAATCGATTTAATTTGATTTAAATTATCGATTTTTCTAATGTTTATTAACTTAATTAGCTGTTTTGACAGTTATATTGAAAATATTTTATGTTATAAGAATATTTTATACAAAAATATTTTAGAAATGTTTTCTATTTACTTATAGTGAATTAAGACACACTATTCACACAGACATATAAAATGACTGACCTGCTCCATAACAGTTCACCTACTACAGTTTCTGGTCATCTGGGAAAATCCATTACCGCTCCATTATATCACTAGTCTACCGTTTTGCCATTTATTACCCTTCTATAAAACCATTATTGTAGTTTGGCAGCATTTATTCTCATATTTTGACTTTGACAAAATTACTATCGTCTACCTGTACGATTTCCTATCTAGAATGTCCAAGTAGCACAAAGGTGAGGGGGGAGACAACACCGTCTCTGTATCTGCTGACACTAGCGCCGTTTAATACTTTCTTTTTTTAATTAATTTTTCTCTTATATTTATTTAAACATAATTAATGCGGTCCATGTCACTATATGATAATAATATAATTTACCTTATGATTTCTGTCAAGTGACTTCTAACGTAATTTGAGCTGGATTACGCGTTTCAGGTCATATGACCCATCTTCAGACCTTCATTCCAAAGGAGCTCGTTATATATTAAAATTCAGGCTAAAACAAGCACACAATAAATAAACACGTAAAATACAATTAGTGATCATATTATCAGCGGACTAGTAACCGACACGGTGCACCGCGTGTAGTATGTCAAGACTGTGTCGATGGGCACTATTGTTTACTTTTATCTTTAAGCGATCGCAGCGCTGTATCATACAGTGGGTTGGACCTGAAGTTGAGTTTATCGTTGAGATTGTCGTCACATACATCGGGGTTATTATGACCTCTATATATCTCGAATTCTTCGAGTGCATCCATGTAAAGGCCCTTACTACAATAATGTAGACGTATAAGGTTAGCGTTGAAATTGGTATATGAATGACTGCTTGAAATTAGATGTCGTGTAAAATTAGATTTAATAGTTTCTAGGGAAAAATCACCCCTGTTAAAGTGGCTGTGTTCACGGAATCGTTTGATGAAAGGTCTACCTGTTTGGCCGATACAAAAACTGTCACAGTCGTCGCATATAAGATTATAGACATCAGTTTTAGATTCAATGTTGCTCTGAACGACTGGACGAACCAAGTTCCGTAGACGGTTGTTTGTTTTAAAAGTAACGGTGTAACCTATTTTACTTAAGGTGGATGATAGGATCTTAGGCATCAACTCGGTGTATGTTGTTGTGATGAATTTGTTATTAGGTGTATTATCTTGTGTCTGTCTGGAACGACGGCTTTGTGTTTTTTAAGGATGTTGTCAATCATTTGGCACTCATAACCGTTGGCCATAGCTATGTGTTTAATTATGTTGAGTTCACTCTCGAAATCATGATTATTTAGGGGGATCATCAAAAGCCTGTGAATGAAACTGTTGTAGCCGCTAATTTTTGAGAGAAAGGGGGGTGTGAGTCTGCATGTAAGGTCACGTCTGCGGTGTTAGGCTTTCTGTGAATTTTGAAATTTAAGTGGTTAAGTCGCCTAGTAACAGTAAGATCGAGAAAGTTGAGTTCATTGTTGGTCTCAGTTTCCATAGTAAACTGAATATTGTGAGTAACAGTATTCATATGGTTTTTCAGATTACTGATTTGGCGTAAAGTGCCATTAAAAATCAGGAAAGTGTCATCAACATGTCGGACATAGAAAATAATATTATTGGCGAAGATGTTATTATTAAGGATGTAGTTGTTTTCATAAAAATCAAGATATATATCGGCCAATAGGCCGGATAACGGTGAACCCATAGCCAGGCCATCTGTTTGAATATAGTAATTCCCGTTGAAAGTAAAACAGTTTTGTTGAAGGATGAGCCTTAATATGGTAATTAGTTCTTTAATGAGTTGTGTGTCCAGTTTGTTAGTATCGTGGAGACCGTCGTTCAAAATATCCAAAGTTTGGCTCACGGGTATATTCGTGTATAAATTGACGATGTCAAAAGGGGCTAGTTTGTAACTGGGTTGTAAGTATTTTTTTTTTTTTGAAAATACGGAAGAACACTCAAAAAGATAAATACTAAGTTACTTGATAATAACGCACTTATTAATAAAGCGGACAAAGGTCATACATTGGTGATAATCAACAACGACACGTACACACAGAAAGTACACAAATTCATTTCCGATAACAATATCGAGCTAATAAAATTCGATCCCACTGACTCATTTGTAAAATCATTAAACACTAGTATTAACAATTGTACTAATTTATTTGATGATCGCACTCGTCGTTTCTTAAAACCTATTAATGCGCGCGCCCCAAAACTTACCGGCTTACCCAAGATCCACAAAAATGACATTCCTATCAGGCCATTAGTTAATTTTACTACAGCGCCGGGTTTCAAAACAGCCAAGAAACTTGTCACGTTAATTAAGGTCAACATCTTTCTAAAAAACAACCACAATATCGTTAACAATATTGATTTCATAAACAAGGTCAACGACATAAAATTACAACCCAGTTACAAACTAGCCTCTTTTGACATCGTCAATTTATACACGAATATACCCGTGAGCCAAAATTTGGATATTTCGAACGACGGTCTCCACGATACTAACAAACTGGACACACAACTCATTAAAGAACTAATTACCATATTAAGGCTCATCCTTCAACAAAACTGTTTTACTTTCAACGGGAATTACTATATTCAAACAGATGGCCTGGCTATGGGTTCACCGTTATCCGGCCTATTGGCCGATATATATCTTGATTTTTATAAAAACAACTACATCCTTAATAATAACATCGTCGCCAATAATATTATTTTCTATGGCCGATATGTTAATGACACTTTCCTGATTTTTAATGGCACTTTACGCCAAATCAGTAATCTGAAAAACCATATGAATACTGTTACTCACAATATTCAGTTTACTATGGAAACTGAGACCAACAATGAACTCAACTTTCTCGATCTTACTGTTACTAGGCGACTTAACCACTTAAATTTCAAAATTTACAGAAAGCCTACCACCACAGACGTGACCTTACATGCAGACTCACACCACCCTTTCACTCAAAAATTAGCGGCCTACAACAGTTTCATTCACAGGCTTTTGATGATCCCCCTAAATAATGATGATTTCGAGAGTGAACACAACATAATTAAACACATAGCTATGGCCAACGGTTATGAGTGCCAAATGATTGACAACATCCTTAAAAAACACTACTAATCTTATACCACTACATTATTGTAGTAAGGGCCGTTACATGGATGCACTCGAAGAATTCAAGATATATAGACGTCATAATAACCCCGATGTATGTGACGACATACTCAACGATAAACTCAACTTCAGGTCCAACCCACTGTATGATACCGCGCTGCGATCGCTTAAAGATAAAACTAAACAATAGTGCCCATCGACACAGTCTTGACATACTACACGCGGTGCACCTTGTCGGTTACTAGTGCGCTGATAATATGATCACTCATTGTATTTTACGTGTTTATTTATTGTGTGCTTGTTTTACCCTGAATTTTAATATATAACGAGCTCCTTTGGAGTGAAGGTCTGAAGATGGGTCATATGACCTGAAAAGCGTAACCCAGCTCAAATTACGTTAGAAGTCACTTGACGGAAATCATAAGGTAAATTATATTATTATATTTATTGTTTACACTGTACACTACTTAGTAAACCTAGAAAATACAGGTAGTTTTATGCTTCACATTAGTTGGTAATTGTATAAAACGAAAATCTATAAACCTTTATTGTTCCCTTATAGTAATAAATGAGGCATCATTAGTCCAGAGTCAAAACTGATACCCACATCAATTTCTTGTATTGTAGTATGTTGTTACTTCATTAATTTCTCAATTTATTGAACTTACTATACTTTGTACAAATATACATTCCAGATTAAGGTCAAACGAGAGCTGGATAACGAATATATTTATCACTCACTTAATTAAAACAATACTTGAAACTATTATAACATATCTGGGCAGCAAGAGTACATCTTTTGCTAGTAATACAAAAAGTTACTACTAATAATATCATGTTAAGTAATACAAGAAAACAAATAAAAAACGAGTAGTTCTAATAAACATTTTGGATATTTATCATTGTTTTTAGAGTTCACCTAAGTTTTCCGTCAAAAGCAAAATCGATTGCTTAATAATTTCATTTTGGAACAATTATTTGAATTGCTGTTGTGAATCCAGTCTTTTCTGTAATTGTTTAGATTCTGGGGCTCACAAAATTCACAAGATAATTAAGAATGCTGTTACTCAATCTTTTACGATTAAACAAAATATTATAATCATATACTTAGATTGACAATACACACGAGAGGCCACTCATAGGAACACCGATAAACAAACCGAAAATAAGTTACGGCCTATAGGTTAAAATTACAAAATATCTCACTGTTGACGTAGTTGTTAGACACGTCGATAGGGCGGCAGTGTTGTCCTCTGCTGTCTCCCACCATCATTGTGCTACTTGCACAATCTGGATAGGAAAACGTACAGCTACACGCTAGTGAAAAAATTAAGTTAGTTTGAATAAATAATACTAATCTGTGAATTTTTAAATTTAAATTTGTTTGCGGTATTGGAACAAAAACGGTTATGATGGTACATGTAATAATTCTGACAAATGTGGTGTAAGTCCGTATGATGAATGCAGCAGCTACAAGTCAAGTCAACCGGACGTGGGCGAGGTTAAGTGGATCAGTGGGTCAGCGCCGCTCCGGTAAACAGGTCAACAGGATCCGCCGCTGAACGTAATAATTCAATGTACGAACTGAAACCTGGGTCATCAGTCACTGAATGTTTCAAACGTTGATAAATAAAACAGAACTGAATCACAAGTGAGCACAAAATACGTTCGACAGATGCGCGCATATTGTACGAATGGTAGCTTTAGTACAAAATTAATTTACGTGAACAGTAAAACCTGTGAACAAAATTGTTTTAAATCCACATACTCACCGCCAGTGGTAATCACCAAATCAAAATTAAATTGGCGCGCGTTTGTGAATTTGAATTTATGATAATGACATTTTAAACATTTCTGTAGCACTAATGCGTAGAGTGCACTAGGGTAGGGTAAAAGGTCCCGGGGTTGAATAAGAAAACACATTATTATTTATTTATTCCGGCTGTACTATGTTTACGCATTTTCCGGAACCAAAGATTACAGAAGCGATTGAATTCTGATCTTCCACGGTTGCTTATTAATCCCAAGATCTTCTCCAATCTCTCGTTCCCTCAATGTAGTATACATTTATTCTACCCATGTGATAGGTGGTCCTTCCTCTTTTCCTTCTTCCTGGTGATGTCCATTTGATAACTCTCCTTGGCAATCTTTCCTGTTCCATTCTTTTCGTGTGTTCATGCCATTGTCATTTTTTGTTTGGATAAAATCAAAAATTGAATTTTTTACATTCATTCTTTCCTTAGGAAAACAAACGCTTTTTCAATTAATTTACATTTATTTCTCAACATAATCTCCATTTAGCTCTATTCTCTTTTCCCCAAGATGTTCTAAAACTGTTATGCCACACTGATAAGCTGATTTCTCGACGTCCTCAAAGTAGTCATTTACAGTGTCACTGAAATGATTTTTGCCAGTAAATCTTTTCCACCGAGCCATTTTTGGATTTTAGAAAACAGGTAGAAGTCGATCGGGGTTAACTCGGGCGAGTATGGTGGGTGAGGTAGAAGCAATTTAAACTTTAATTATTTGATTTTAACCACCGCAACAATGAGACGCTACAAATTTCCATACTTCCTACTCTTTAAAACAATCCTCGAGGCGTTTACTGTGATATACTGCTGTAATACTAAACAGCTCATTGACATTTAAAATATCTAATTTCAGAGTTCAAACGACGAAATCATACGTACATCACGATCAAAATAATGAGCATAGTAGCGCCATATCTGTGTTAGGCTTGGACGTTTTTACCTTACCTTTGTAGAATCAAATGGAATCTGCTGGCAGTCTATAACGTCGAGAATGTGGATTTCGACTAACTTTGAGGACTTCAATCAGGAAAGTACAGTCTTTTAAAAACCGAAGGGCGGAGTATAGGCCAGGGTGACTTATGCAATTACCGAGAAATATTTATATGCGATCAAACTATATCGGTGATAAAGATTAGATGAACAAAACCAGTTTCATAGTTTAACACACTGTTGAAGAATATCATACAGTGGCTAAGGCAGGCCGTACGCTGGACCGACACTTTGTTTCGCGACAGAACCGTTTTGACGCATCGTTTTGCAAAGCGTCACTTCGTTGGAGAGAGCGAATTTAGACACTGGCTTACGACGAAACAATTTCTCGTCAGCTGTTTTTGGGCTGTAAAAGTGTGTGGTTCGTGGGTTCGTGACTGGCATTATTTTAGACCTGGTTCAGTTTCAACTACTCCTACACTTGTTTCCATTTTATACACAATAGCTATATATTAACAATACACAACATATGCGAGTACCAGAACAAAAGGACAATGCACGCACTGACCTCGTAGGACTAGGTAGCGTAATATGGACTGTGCGCCTTGTGTTGTTAGAATCCAGAGCGTGCGCAGTTTAAAACGTCGGTAGCTGTTTTGTTGAGAGACAAATTGAAAGAGTTTTTGTTTTCGGTCGCGAGGGGCCTCACGACCACCTCTAGACAATGTCGCAGCCAATGTGTCGCTTAATAGATCCTAAGTAGTGGAGTCATCTACGACACAATGCGGTAACACGGTTCTGTCGCGAAACAAAATGTCGCTCCAGTGTGCGGCTGGCCTGAGGGATGCACAGACGTGGCTTATAACAAAAACGTATAGAAATGAAGGAGCGTCTTTGCACAGTATATGATCTTTGAAGGTTGATAAATGAGAACAACAATGAAAAGATCACCTTTGGAAACCTTTATATA
Organism: Magicicada septendecula; assembly: GCA_034769895.1. Lineage (NCBI taxonomy): Eukaryota > Metazoa > Arthropoda > Insecta > Hemiptera > Cicadidae > Magicicada > Magicicada septendecula. The sequence goes on from CM068372.1 coordinate 385,059,342, forward strand.
AAATTTCTTTGGATGACTGGTTGAGCTGGAAGACGTAGCTTAGCACCCGAGTCTGGAAACGCTGCTCATGTCGCACGAGTTTCTAGTAGTACGGAACAGGTTACGTATTCAAGCTGGTGCGAGTTACTGATTGACGGAGCAGTATACAAGTTGGGGGAAAGTAGGCCTACACTGATTTCTTTTACTTTTGTGATTGTACCGCTGGAAAGAGACTCGTGGTCTTTGTCTGGAGACTGTGCACGTAAGATGAGAACCATGCCAGTAGACGAATGTCTGCCAGATACAGCGTCTGGCATTGATTAGTTTAACAACTGGAAATATACTGTTACGCAATACGGAACGTTCTGGTACATTGGAGAAAGTTGTTCTACTCTTTTATCGGCTATCCCAGGAGATTCCAGCTGTAATGTTTGTGTGCGTACATATTGCTGCTTTGTGATGAAAGACAATTACGTGACACTTACCATGCGTCAGCAATCGAGGCTATTGTTCAAGAACGGTCGGGCACTGTGTTCGAGACCAGACAGTGAGACCGATAGCGCCTGTTTAACACGTCATGGAAAAGTGACAGATTATTCTGGAATCTCAGCGGTGTATAAATATAAGCATCCAGCGACGGCCAGTTCAGTTCAGTTTAAGTGGCGATTTAATCAAGTGAGGTTAGAAGTATTGTGGCAAAGTGTTATAATTGTGCGGAACGGATTATTGTATAAGGTGATTATAAAGTCTATTTGTGATTAATTAAAGCTGGTGATTAGTGACTTCATTGGTGTCTTGTATTTTGTTTTCCACTGTACCTACGATGATCAGTTAGACCGCCGTAACAATACTGTTACGGCGGTCGCACGGATCGTCATGTTGTACAGTGGAAACAGAATAACTGACACTAGATGAAATAACTATTCACAGCTTTAATAGCAGTTAGAAATAAATAAAGACACCAAAATACAACAGTTTTCCTTAAACTAGAGTATGTCCGCCACACACAGTAATGTTATAAACAGTAGGTGTCACCTTATTAATAGTGTCACACTAAGTAATCACTAACCGACAGTTACAATCACTTTGGAATGCACAATTAGCCCGTATAAGAATAAATGCACATCTTTTTTAAAAATCTGCATACGAACCTACATACATAGTGGCTACTTTGTATTATCATACCTGTTGTGATATTACATTGTAATATTATATGATGTACCTACGTTGCGGAAATAAGTAGTAGCGCTTTGCTGATGCCAAGTTAACTGCGATGGGGAAACGACAAAAGAAATAAAGCGAAGAATAACCTTAGGTAATAGGTGCTTCTTTGGTCTCAGACCTCTGTTCCTGAGTAGAACAATTGCCAGCAGCGTCAAGCTGCTTCTGTATAAAACACTGATCCCCCCAGTTCTCACCTATGGTTTTGAGACCTGGACTATTTCTAGAAAGTCTGAGTCAGGCCTGCTCATTCATGAACGCAAAATCCTCCGCAGTATTTTTGGTCCAATATGTGTGGGAGGTGAATGGCGGAAAAGGACCGACCAAGAACTGAACACTCTCCTGAACGAACCAGATATTGTGAAAGTTATAACACTTGGTACTCAGGTGGGCTGGACATGTGATCAGAATGGAAGAAAACGAAATACGTGAAAGGCACTCACAGAACAGATCTATGGCATCAGAAGAGTTGGTAGACCCAAACTACGTTGGGATGACGGAGTGAAATATGATGCGCACCATATCCTTGGGACCCGGAACTGGAGACCAGCTGCACTTAAACGGGAAAATTGGCAGAGGCTGGTAAAAGGAGGTCTTCCCTCAGTAATGTTTTAGAGCGCCGCTGTAAGTAAGTAAGAATAAGTGCACATCTGGTTTAAAAATCTGCATACAGTGCAACTTATATACTATCCACTGAAGTTTATATTATCATGAACTGTTGTGAAATTATACTGTAATACTATATGATATTGCCAAGCTGAGGAAATAAATAGTACCACAAAGTACATCATTCTGGGCACAGGGCGCGTGAGACTGTTCCAGACGTTTGGAGATTATTCTGCGCCACAGAGTTGCGCGTAACGTTCTGATTTGTTCCTGACATTCTGCCCCTCTCAAACGTTACTCCACTACCCAATCGGCATTGAAGCCCGCTATCTAACTATAATCCAAGGCGGTCTAGATATACGTAAATACTGAGTTTCGAGCGGCTCAGTCAACTTCTCCCTGGTTTGTCAGAAATTGTGTTATCAGGCGAGGGCTGAAGGTTCCATCGCTTGACGAGTTTGTGCGAACTCTTGCGCACAGACTCTTCAATCGTGCCTCCACCTCGTCCTACCCTCACCTCCGCCGCCTAAGTACGGACAAACGGCCACCACTTGTTAAACGCAGACGCCCCAGAGCCCTATTAGATGACCTCCCATAAGCTCTCAGAGCCCATCTGCCCCATTCCTCTGATCTTCCTTAGTTAACCTTCACTCGCACTGGCTCCGTGCCGTTGCATGCCGACAGATAGATCGGGGGTTGCGCCCGGTTTAGGTGACCCAAATGCCGTCTATTGCGGGTGTCTTCCCCCGCTTCACTCTCTTGCCTGCCGCGGCATGCCAAGAGGCAGTCTCGCGGGACTCTCAACGGGCTGGCGGAAGTGTAACGACCAGTTGCGGACGTACAAATTCTACCTTCTCCACGCAAGGATCCTCAAGTCTTCCCGCCAATCAGCAGTTACGAATCGTTCCACGATTCGACTAACCACAGCAACCTCTGCCAAATAAATAAAAAAGGACCTATCATACACAGTAATACCGAGACCCGCTACCGCTAATCAGCTAATCTGTGCCCCCTGCATCTGGCATGGTTCAGTTCAGTTTAGACCTGCCGACATTAGTGCGTGGAGTGTTAGTTATTATAACGGTTCAGCGGCAAGTGATGATTGTGCTAATTAGTTCCAGACTGTAGTAAGGTGACAAATTTTATTAAGTACGTTAGACAAAAATAAATAATGTTATTGTGTAATAGTGTATTATCAATTTATAACCGTTGTTCGTGTCTAATTAAAGTTTGTGATTCGTGACGTCATTGGTATCAGTTATTCTGTTTCCACTGAACAACACGACGATCGGTGTGACCGTTGTAACAATATTATATAATATGTGGTATATTACCACATAACAGTAGTAGTCTTCGGTGTGGGCCTATTCAAATTCCAGAAAATTTTAATTTATTCAAGTTATGTTTCTTAAACATCCAAGTCTCTATGTCTAATTGTACAACAAAAAGACGTAACAACACGGTACAAAATACCAAAAATTAAATTTTTTCTAATTTGTCTAATCAAGCCCAATTAATAACGATAATAAAATTATTCTAACTTAAAAAAGCCTTAAAAACTAAAGTCTTGTAACATGCTAAATTTTTATTTTAGAACAATTACAGAAATATTATTTAAAATACAGTTTGCCTGTGGTAAGCATGTTGTAGAAGAAGGGTTGTGAGAGACGAAGGGCGAGTCCGTCGCCCTCTTGTGTGCAGCATCCTGAGCTTCAAGTTGAAGTCCTGCCGCAGGGACCGTAGATGTTTGGATTTTAAAGGATGTGGCCTGCTGCCGGCCGTGGGAGTTCAATTAGTTACCTAATGGAGGGTGAGTGTACGCCGAGACCGCGTCCAAGATTCACTTGCACAGATTGGTTGCGACCGAGGCCGTTAATAAGGCGATTGCCCTCGAAGCGGGCAGTGCGGCGATAGAACTTTCGGAAAGGTGTCCCTACAGTGGAGTCCAGGGATAAGTTTGAAATTTTATTAAAAATGTAGTTTTTAGAGGATAATAAGATATACGATGTGATATAAGATAATTCTCAAGAAAACAAAATTTTTTGTTTGATTTTATTACGTTAATAAAATAATATTATTCTGTTCTTTTAGAAATAACTGTCGACGTTTTAAGCAAAGAGTGTTTCCTCTATACGTTTGCTAATATTACCTAGACTAACAAAAAAGAAAATATATTATGCAAAAGAAAGATGAAAAAACAAGAGTTAACGATATTGGACGCCGTGCTTCTGATACGTACAACAAAATCCGCGTTATTAAACCTTTTATATCTTATTGAAGCAAGATAGTTGCAATAAAACGTTATTTTCCAACAATTAGAACAAACACGACAGACTTTTATAATGACTTTTTTATGTTTATCGTTGCCACGTTTGAGTACCTCACAAATAAATTACTTTATGTTTGAAGAAACAGTTTATAACAACATAGATTTTTAGAATCTAGTAAATATTCTTTTAATCTTATAAACTTAATTCAAACCAACTCATTGATGACCGTTTTTCTGTACGTCATTTGTGAGGCACACCATGGGTTCAATGACTCACAACGTTTGCACAGAGATAAAAGTTCAGTGTTCCCATTAACCTAGTTTAATTTTTAGCGACGACAACGTCGAGTTACAGACTGTACGTGCTGACACAGTTCCATGACGCTTCCTTTGCTCTGTTATTTTCTTTAAAACTATCTCGTATCAGTTGTTCTACATCTGAAAATTTTTTTAATTATCCAATCATCAAAACACACACACACACAATAAAATGTACATTAAAAAATCCTTTAATAATTGCAGATTTATTGTCGTCATCGTGGTTTGTCTGACCAGGTTTAGGCATTCCTTCTTGTTCTCAACTTCACTGTCTCAACGTCACCGTCCTGGTGGACACATATTTGTGTTTCCACGTGAGACATTCTCCACTATTGACGTCGGTATTCTATCTGGAGACACGTATAGTTTATAATACCTACTTTTGTGATGATGAACTGTTATCAGAAGCTCTTCAATATCCAATGGATCTTGTATAATATTATTACACACTCTATCCAGCCTTGATCACCTTTGTACCTCCCGAAGGAATTTCATTTTTACTGTTTGCAAAGCCCTTATATTTTCTGTCTTGTTACTCAGCATTTCGGTCCATAAAGTAACATGAGACAGCCAAAATCTTATAAATTCTGATGTGCGTTTCATTAGGACCTTCCTTCCTTAATGTTTGAAACTGTGTTGCAGACATTTTGAAATCTGTTTACCTTAATGGCCATGCCTTGTCATCTTCATATGCCAAATCACACGCTACTCAATTGAAGTGCGATAACTTTTGTAACACAAAAGTATATTTTGTCCAGTGTGAAATTTGTCATAAATGAAAATACTTTCCTGTTCCATGACTTTTGAGCTGTAAACTTGTAAAACTTCCTGGACTAATGGGACGTGTGTGGCGCGATAACGGAACTCAAATATGGCTTTGTAAGAAAAGTTTCCAATATTCCGGGGTGCACCGTTAGCAAACCTTTAGGTATGCCATACATTGTAAAGAAATTTTCTCATAGATGCCTTCCGTCACTGTAAAAAACGATGAAATAAGGTGGTTATTTTATAATTCTGCTTCAGTATACGCTGTAGACAAGTATATTATCGGTATAGATCAACATAGACCAACTAGACCAGACGTAGAAAACCATGTAGAAACAACCAGGCATAATCCGTATAAATGACTTACTTGAAAGTTTTATATGAATCCAGAAAAGAGAAAATTAGGAAGGAGAAGATGAAAAGAATGAGACCTGTTATGCTTTGACAAGTTTGAGCGCGCGCGTGTGTGTGCGGGAGCGTGAGTGCTTGTGAGATTTTTCTGACTTTAGTGTAATTTGTTGGTAACAAGATTGACACGCTTCTTTCTGTACCGTCAGATAAGAAGATCCAGTGACAAATTATGTCTTGCAAGGTGCGCGACATTGTTGAATGGAACAAACGTAGCGTCAGGAGAGAACAAAGAGCTTGTTAACAGTTCAAACCGTATAAATTTTCTCCACCCTTCTTTATATGTACGTCTTTCAAAAAAAAAAGAAGTAAAATTCACGATTTGCTTACTTAATCCTTTTGTCTTTCAGCAGTAGAAACAACAGTGGAAAAACTGGAGACGATACGTCCACACTACTGTTCTAAAGCATACCTATCAAATACTCGAAGGAACTATTCGTCCAGTAGCGTAAAAAAATACTAGGCGAATATTACTAAGATGGGTACAAACGTCACATAAAAACAACTTTTAATTGGATATTTATAGCGCACAAAACCCAAAAATTGCATGAACTTTTGGACCGTGGTCAGTTACGATCCAGTCGTAATCAGTTGCGACCGAGGTAAAAATGTGGACCCGGTCACCTGCGACCAATTAAATTTTCGTGTTATTATAATAATACAGAAATTACCATTATAATTCTATCCATTCCTAGCCTATCCTAACCTAACATAACCTATCCTAACCAAACCTAACAAGAATATTGGAAGAAAGATGTTACTCGCACAAATGAATAATTGCAGAATTGAAATGTCATCAAGGTTCAGAATAGGAACGTTTCTAGATGACGGATTTGGTCAGTAAGTGAAAGTGCGGGGCGCAATTGACAGCGTTAGAACTGATAAAATCCTTGCTTCGTCGCAACTGGCCGAGAGCTGAACATTTTGTTCAAACCTCGTATCTGTAACTAATAACGTTCGGTCGCTCTGCTTACTACATCACTGTAAATGACAGAAGCCCATATCTACCCCCCCCCACACACACACACAATTTTAAATAAGTATTTAGTCTTTACCAACACAGCAATTGGCACGCTTAATTAGCTGAACCCCGACATTCTGATTAAGTTACATTCAATGTGAGAGTCTCCGCACAGTGCAGTACAGCAGGCACAAAGCGTTTGAAAAATCACTCGTCCGAATAATGCGTGTAATGTTCAGCCGCAGTAAATTGAAATCGTGCTTAGTAATTGGTAAAGCAGTTAATAACCGGTAACGTGTGTTGGCTAAATTAACCTACCGTGAAGTATAATGTGCTGTGTGTGCGTACAATTTGGCGGGATTTGACTCTATCCGGATCATTAGATGAGAACACAAGAACACTTTGCAAGTAAACTACAGACGCAAAACATTGTACGCTTTGGGCGGTGGTATAGGAAGCCACCGTGTAGAAACTATATGGAATAAACGGATACAGTATTTCTGTACTCACGTGTGTAGTACACGATATGTTCAGTAATTAGTAAAGTAATTAATAGTGTCGACTGGGTGATTTAAACCGCGGTGCACATAATGAGTCGGTTATGCTACTGTCGTAGACATTAAACAAGTACGTGTAACAACATATTTATAGTAATATTCCGAAGTTATTAAATACCGGGTCGTGGTCGGTTGCTGTGAATTCTCGACATCGCCGGCAACGTTTCGTATACTGCCTCGGGGATCTTCTTCAGGCCGCAAGAAAGCAACAGAGTGTACAAAAACAGTTACGGGAGATCTTCGGCCGAACGACACCCGACACTTATTTCGGGTAAATGCAACAGGCGGCCTGTAACAGAAGGTTACCTGTATAATCGAGCCAGGCTTTCGTCACGCCAATTCATTGACTGTCCGGAATATCTATATATATTTCAACCGATTCTCTGTGCAGCCGAGGATAGTAGCTTCGATAGTAGACAGGACCTTGGACCTGGCTCTAAGTAGGATTTAGCATGCTGTACTGAGCGAGTCTATTGAGACGCGACCAGATCGAGTCTCAGTGATTGGCTGAAACCCGGTCCCCGAAGTTACATGTATGTAACCTTGTGTTACAGGCCGCCTGTTGCATTTACCCGAAATAAGTGTCGGGTGTCGTTCGGCCGAAGATCTCCCGTATTTGTTTTTGTACACTCTGTCGCTTTTTGCGGCCCGAAGAAGGTTCCCGAGGCAGTATACGAAACGTTGCCGGCGATGTCGAGAATTCACAGCTACCGACCACGACCCGGTATTTAATAACTTTGGATATATTGACACCGGCCATGTAAGCTTAAAACAAAAATATTTATAGTAATGGTTGATACGTACACAACAGCAGGGTTTCCGCCCAAGGCATTGGAAGTGTTGTTTGGAAATGACGACAACCACAAGATTGAAGGAACTGCTTGAGTAGAAGAAGAACGAACATTTGCGAGTCCCTCAATATTTGTAACGGTATTGAATTAATGAAGCGAGTTTTTAGTTTCAACGCGGCCGTGGTCTGTCTATCTATCTACTGTATTAGGGTATGTCACTTTTAAACGCATCAACCGATTTTCGTAGAGCGTGGCGTTGCTCGTCCGTACCATTTTTACCCTACAAAACTATATTATTTTTGAGATTGACCTCGCTCCAAAACTAGGAGTACACAAAGCACAAATTTGAGGGGAGTTGAAATTGTCAAAAACTTACAAAAGCCTGTAAAAGGTATCAAATTAAAGGGAAATTTAATAACAATTTTAATTATAGTGTACGTTTTTGAACAATTAAAAGCGTTCAGCGGTCAGGCCCAAAATATGGATAAAAAGTTTAATTTAATTGCAAAAATTCATATAGGGTATCAAATTAAAGAGAATTTCAACTAACATCTGAATGTAGTGTTTAGTTTTAAAAATTTAAATATGCTCAAAAAGTTATTGTAAATTTGGAAAAATTGAAAATTATTTAATATTAATAAATTTCTATAATAATATATGTACTTAATTTAAAATAATGAGCAAGTTCTGGAATGTAGGGAGCTTACTAATATCTAAGTAATTGGTTATAATTCCATCACTATTTAGTAAGTAGTGACAGGAAATGAATTGAAGGAAAACAATTCATAAGGTTTCGAGAATATTTAGTCACTTAGTTCCGGTTGCATAGTAGTTTGATAAGCCAATCAAAGAAGTTTAGTTTGTGTAAGAACTTAATTGAATCAAATGTGGCGATTGACGGTAAAATATGGAACCTTAATTGGTCAGCAGTAGAGCTGATGAACAGATCTGAAATAAACTGATTAGCAAGATTGTATGGTCTTAATGTAAAAATGTAGAAAATTTTGTATGCAGCATGTGATGATCTCAGCATTGCCTCATTTATTCACATGCAAAGATTGTCCTGAGAATGGACGGCAGCAGGACAGACAAAAAGCTGTACAATGATTCTCCTGGTGGAACGTGACTTAAGCCGGCCTCATACTGGAGCAACATTTTGTTTCGTGACAGACGTTTTTTGTCGCATTGTGTTGCAAAACGTCGCTTCGGTGGAGAGAGGATTGAGAAACTGGCTTAAGGCAAAACAGTTTCTTGCCAGTTGTTTTTTAGATATCAAAAATGCAAAGTATATAAATTTAATACCATTTAATTTGATACCCCACACGGAAGTATGCAATTTTTTCATAATTTTGACCCTCTCACTTTTTAAATAAGACATAGAACAGGTACTAAAATAGGTGTATTCCTACTATAATATGCATACAGTTAGTCGAACAAATCTAGTACGAGAATTTCAAAACGTTAAAACCAAACTCCACAAAACTATTTTGCACATCAAATTTAATAAATCTTGCTTGAAACACGGTGTCACACCAAACTATGCTACCATACATATGAAATGCTCAAATATTGCTGACAGAAAAACTAAAAAGCTTGCTGAAACATATAGAATTAAAGAGGAATGAAAATCTCTTTACATCAAGAAAGCTTATTTAAACTCAAAATTATATAAAACACATTTGAAGTTACTAGACAGCACACATCCTGCCGCATTGGAATACTATCTTGACTGTATAAACAGAGATATACAACAGATTACTTATCGCATGCGTATCACACAGGCAAACAAACTTCAAAGATTAATAAACGATCAATTACAGACAGTTGATAATATTAATCATAAACAAACATTCTACACACGACTACAGAATTTAAGTTCCATCAAATTAAACTCAGACGAAACTGAATTACTAAATAAAGGTTTGAAATATAATTTACCGGTACATACATCCAATTTTAGCCGCAAACATATTATTGCAGAAATTTTAAACGCCGAAACTGTCGTCAAAGCGATATCTGACCAACAAGAACAAAATAAGGTTCGGTTTTTAATAAATTATAAATTTAATAAGATTATTGAAAAGACGTAACATCAATAAGAACACTCGCTCTGTTTTTTCAGCCAATTATAACAAAGAACGAAAAACTCTAATTAATCTCAAAAAAAAATTAACTGATAACCACGCTTTAGTTACTAAAGCAGATAAAGGCAACACTGTAGTTATCATGGACACGAATACTTAAATGAGAAGATACAAGATTTTATAGCAGACAATAACATAGTTAGATTAACTTCTGACCCTACAGAACAATATACTAAAACTCTAAATCAATGTATAAATAAATGCATACATCTATTTGATGAACAGACTAGGAGACATTTGAAACCTATCAACGCAAAGGCGCCCTTGTTAACAGGATTACCGAAGTTGCATAAAGAAAATACCCCTATAAGACCGTTAGTTAATTTTACCACTGCCCCGGGTTATAAAACCAGTAAAAAACTATTCAACATAATCAAACAGAATATAATATTGGACAATAACTACAGCTTAACTAATAGCATTGACTTTGTTAATAAGGTTAAAAAACTAAAAATCGAACCTTCATATAAAATGGCGTCCCTTGACATCGTTAACTTATGTACAAATATACCGATATCCGATACTCTACAGTTACTGAAGAAGAATCTTATAAATACCAAAAAATTAGATATCAAAAGTATACATGAATTGATTGAGTTACTAAAGTTGCTCCTTGACCAAAATTACTTTACCCATAACAAATTATATTTCAGCCAACGAGAAGGATTAGCTATGGGTTCACCTCTATCAAGCCTTCTTGCAGATATATACTTAAATTACTTCGAGAATTCCTATATTTTTGAGAATGATATACATAGCAACAATATTATATTTTATGGTAGATATGTCGATGACACGTTCTTAATTTATAAAGGTACACAGCGGCAGATAGATCGTTTACACGGTTATCTAAATTATATTAACAAACATATGAAATTCACCTTGGAACATGAGGACAATGGACAACTAAACTTCTTAGATCTGATAATCACAAAAAACACCAACAATAATTTACATTTTAATATATACAGAAAACCAACAACGACAGACACCGTGATACACGCCACGTCATTTCATCCCATATCGCAAAAAATGGCTGCGTTTCACAGCATGGTACATAGACTTTTATCTTTACCCCTTGATAACAAAGATTTTCTTACCGAGTTAAATACCATCAAATATATCGCAGTCGCAAATGGTTACAATACCAACGTCGTAAACAACGTTCTCAAGAAACATAAATACAGAATAAGGACCACTAACCAATTATCAATGACTGCACGGGAGAAAAAGCCACGTAGATATATCGCCGCAACATATACCAATTTCATGCCGAACATTTTAAAATCTCTCATAAACAAAAACACTGATATCATAGTCACTTACAAGACTACAAATAATATCTTAAATAATCTTCGTACCCACGAATCTACTTGTATTGAGAATAAAACGGGCATTTATAAATTGTGATGCAATGATTGTGACGCTTTCTATGTGGGCCAGACGGGCCGTGGTTTTCTCAAAAGATTCAATGAACACAAACCACCCACTATCTGTCGTAACTATGATACTATCAAATCAAGTTTCGCCAAACATCTTATTAATGAAAATCATAGTTATACTGATTTCAGAACTAATTTAAAACCCCTCCACTTTTGCAGTAAAGGACGTTATATGAACACACTCGAGGAATTTGAGGTGTACAAAGCGTTCAGGGACACTAATAACAAGCCACACATTTTGAACGACCAGTTATTATTCAAGTATAATGTATTGTATGACACCGCGTTGAGATATTGAGATAACAAGAATCAGTTGCGCGGTAGGTTGCTATGCAGTGTACACTGTTCGCCCGATGCGCGTATTCAAGTTACAAATTAGTATAGTTCGTTATTTTAATAATCCGTTATTTGTGGTCATTATGACATGGTTTTTAACGTTTGACAAACATATCTGATATGTGCTACAAATTTTATGCTTGACAATGGGACAAGAGTCTCGAAACATGTCGTAATAAGAAGGGACATCAAATACGAGAAGTCACAGACGGTTAGTATAATATATTTTTCATATATTTAACGGAAACGTGGCTTGGTACTAAAACAGGTTCATTCCTACTATAATATGAATAAGACATAGGCCTATGTCACGTTTAACGAAAATCGTTTGAGGTTTTCAGAAGTTATTATCCGAGATAGTACTACCAGACAGACAAACAGACAGAGAGATAGACAAGTAGACATCCAGACAGACAAATACCAGTTGGTCGCGTTAACACTGAGAATTTGGTTCGATCGTTCAAAAATTGGATATATAGACTTATGTCAATAAGAAGCTGTAAACAATTTAGTAGACATCATGCAGTTTCGATTACTAGCTGGAGCTGGTGGTATATCAGCTGTATAATATATAAAATCTTGTGTAGAAACTAGCTAATGTAATATCACTTCACTGAAATTGATATTGATGTGTCACAACATTAAAATTATCGTTATTTCTGTATATCCTTTTGATATATTGATGTAATTTTTTTCGAGCCATCAAATTACAAGCAAAAGAGTGCAAAAAAAGAGTAGAAAAAAGGAAGAGGAAAACTATAATTAAAAAATAATTAATAAAATATTACATCTTTATCAAGCTGTGATTGAGGAGGCATTTGAAAAGATTGAGACATCGCCGACAAATAAAGACCGAAATGAAGGAAGGGCCGGGCGTCTGATACAAATCGATGTGTGAGTGCTACCCACAAGACACGTTCCCGCGGAACACATATAATTTGTGTCGTTTACATTTATAACGAGCTGACTGATATCTTTTGACAAAAGGACTAAGTGTGTGTGTGATATGTGCAAAATTTGTCTGTAATTTATTGGTAACAAGATTGACGGGAGGAGGATAAACTTCGTGTTGTACAGAGAGAGAGATAGATAGATAGAGAGAGAGAGAGAGAGAGAGAGAGAGAGAGAGAGAGAGAGAGAGAGAGAGAGAGAGAGAGAGAGAGAGAGAGAGAGAGAGAGAGAGAGAGAAAAGATCCAATGACAAATGATGTTGAAGAGAGACGGTAAAGAGATGAAAGTGAGTTCAGATAGGGAGAAAAGAGCTTGTTAAACGTTTGTATCCCGCTGAATTTTCTTCCACCATTTCACTACTTGTTACTTTGCTTTCACACACACACACACACGCACACTGTACAAACGCAACTCTTCTTCCATTTACCCAGTTATGGTATATGGAGTCACCTTGGCCGATTTCATAAATCAATTCGTACATCGTGTCTACTGCAATTTTAAATTAGTCCATTTTCTTATTTTTATTGTTTTTATGTTAATTGTTCTATAAATTGAAGAGCCTATAAACTGGCAGACTAAGAATTCCAGTTGCCTGCTCTTTGTCATATCAATATTTTGCTGGAGTTAGATAAGTTAATTCCTTATTCATTCCACTTTGTTTTGGTCCTTATTTTGTATATAAAGTTCAGATTCTTTCTGCAGCCTCACGGAGTCTTTGTTGGCAAAATTCTTAAGTTATAACTTTTATGACATTTTGTCGTCTTAAAAATTTCTCTCTGCAACCAATCGTGTTACAATATATTATACAGTGTATGCTAACAGTATATTGTTACGATGGTTTAACTGATCGTCATATGGTACAGTGGAAAACAAAAATTACAGACACCAATCAAGTTACTAATCACCAGCTTTAATTAGTAACCGCTCAAGTAACTGTATTACAAATACAGTTTATAATCAACTTGTACAATAATCCGAGCAAAATTTGTCCACACGCAATAACAATGTCAACAAATAGAGTCCCGCACAATTATAACACAATAACACTCCGCCCACAATACTTCGAAACTCACTTGAATAAATCGCCACTTAAACGCACTGAGTAATCGCCCGACGTAAAACTGACTGTCCGTCGCTGGATGCTTATGTTTATACCCCGCTGAGATGCAAGAATAATCCGTCACGTGTCGAGCAAACCGCTTATTACAGGCTCTAGAATCCCGTAGTAATGTGCATACTGTCTGGCCTTGGACACAGTGCGCCGACCGGTACGGTTTCGAATATCCTCGATTGTTGACGCATGATAAGTGTCACATAATTGTCTTTCATCTCAATGTAGCAGCAATATGTACGCACACACACATTACAGCTGGGCTCTGCTGGGATAGCCGAGATACTTGTAGAACGTTCCGTATTACGTAACAATATTATACAGATGTCAACCATCGTTGGACGTTATAAATTTATGTCATTATAATATCGTTGTCAGATAATGATATAAATTCACTGTTACGGGATCGCGGGCCTGTGATAATCTTGTAACAATATTGTAACATAACAAAATGTTATCTAACCTAAACTTATATTATCAGATTTAATAAGTACATAACAATAATGTAAATAGAGAATGTAGTGATAAGAATAACCAAGAAGAGAGAAATCATGGAAAAGGAAAGAAGCAGAAGTGCCACAAGGAACAGTAAACCCAAATACTGTTTGACACTACAACCAGACAATGACTAACACAAACTGATGGACAGAGTAAGTGTACTTTAAGCTGTCAAGCGAGTCAGTAGATAATGTAAACCGAATATGATATGTTAATAAAAAATGAGTCAATCAGAATCTGAATAATGTGAAATCAGAATCAGCATTTGGCTGGGTATTCATTAAATATGATTAGTAATTATTAACGCCAAAAAACTAAAATTGGCAATGACCACAAAATGAGAACGAACCATATTTCAATCTCAAATATGCCTATGACGAGAAAGAAAAAAACATTTGTAAGAGGGAATCTTATACGAATAAGGTACCTCAACAAATTACCGAAGTATGAAACAATAAATGTTGTTAAGGCAAAATTCCTGTATAAACGGTATGCCTTAACAAGGCCTAGACCAAGCAGTAATCAGTGAGTTGATTATTGGGAGGTAACATAAGTGTAGATTAAATGCACAGAACAATTGTTATGCTCGAACATAGCGAAAACCAATATTAAAATGATATATTTAAAAAAATCAATTGTTAGTTAGTAGAATAGAGCGAGTTAGTGTAAAACGAAATGTCATAGTAGTAAGAATCGTCCATTACCATGTATAAATTTAAGTTTTATTAATAATGTTCAGTAATTGAATGTCAGTACAGAGTTAATAGTGTTCTCACATAAACGTTTGAGTGATAAAAGCGATGTAGAACACAAACTATATTAGTCAGTGTATTATCGCCAATTTCGGTAACCAGACGACAGTGCGAAGTAGTGTACCTGAACATTGATTATGTAGCAATGTCAGTAAAAGTGAAGTGAACTCGGTATCAAACTATATCAAATTAAAGAGGACAAAATAATCTTTAATTTGATGACGATATCGACCCAATCGCAACTGTATTAAGTGCGGGAAAGGTGTTAGCATCATTTACAAAATATGCATCAGAAATCTGTTTACCAATACCAACAATATCGACAGCTATCAATCATCTCAATTTTTAGCGGTTGGAAAACCGTTATTAACGGTCAAAAGACAATACGTCGTACTCATCACACCTGCAAGAGTCAATCACAAAATTAGTTAGTAGTTAACATTTTTGCCTAACGCCGATCGAAGGGCAGGGTATATAAGAGAATGTAACCGATTCTCGACAGACACTTATCAACTTCATCCAGTGCGGAACGTGCGCTCGCCATCTCAACATTTTTAATACTTGACAGCGTCATCACCATAACCCATCAAAGGAAACCGTTCGATAACAACATACAACTACTTCAAATTAATCTACAGAGAACCGTAGTGATTATGTGCAGTATTATTTCAATTTTCTGCGGGAAAATAATGAACAGAAGTAATTAAATAATATTATTTATGATCCATTAAGTTAGAAGCGGATCGAAATACTCTGTTCTGGTGCGTGTGCAGTGAGTAACGATAATCATTATAATCCTATTATCGAGGTGCTAAATGAGTTTTAGTCAAAGTATTAAAACCAAAAGGTAACAGTGTAATCATTTATTCACTTTTGCTACGAGCGCCATAACCTGTACGTTTTCATACACTGATGTGTACTGACGCAAACACAGAAACATTTCATTATTACACTACGTCTCAATTTATTTGATGAATTTGTCATTATTAATTAAGCTGAATGTTAGTTATAAGTGTTCTCAGTTTATAAACTTTGTAATTCATAAATCAAGCGTGACGAACGCACAACCTACCAAATAGGTTATTTTTATTTGTTTACTTTACAAAAGTAACGTCAAAACATGATTAATCAATATCATATCAGAAAATCAATAGCTATTGTGTAGGCATAAATTTCTTTTTTGTGTCTCAAAGAACTCATATCTGAGATTTTAATAATATTAATGTTAAAGTTAAAGAATATCTGGACTTAGCCAGATTTAATGTTCATGCTTTGAGCAAGCCTTATAGGGTATATAATAACTTATTTACAATTGTACTTCATTGTATATTTTAACTATATTTGTTTGAATTTCTCTATCAAGGGTATAAATAAGCCCCATTATTAACAGCATAACTCGACTTAATTTATTTCTAACAGATAGTTAAATATTTTATTCAGAAAACTCAAAACAACCTTCAGTTGTGATTAAATATTTTGGAATAGCATTGCCATAAAGGTATTAAACAATTATTATAAATTTTTTAAATCAGTAATTGATTCTGTTCTTGGGTTTTACACGGGATTTCCCCAAAATAAATCCGTGTGGCGCCCACAATCAAACAAGGCAACTTAACCTTGCAACTAAAGTGAGTTGGTGTTTGTGAATTAAGTTGACAGCTTATTGAACTTCTAGAAAACACGACCAGGTACGTGAAAGTATATTATATCTATTCTATTGTCCAGACATTACTAGACGTAACGTACTTAGACTATTCTCGACCTGGAGGAGAAGTTTCACAGTCAGAATCAACAAGACGATCATCATCATCAAGCGACCAACTGATATACTTTACTGTTAAAATTAAGCAAAACTAGTATTTAATTATTATCAACCCAACTATTTTATTTGTTTCATATAAGGGAATTCTTTTCAGACAATTATAGTTATACAATTGTAAACACACTTTGTGTAACCTCGAATGTTACATTTTAAATCGCTTTACAAAATTAGTAACCTTCAGCTACTACAAACCAAAAGTAATATTTTAGACATAAATAGAATTAATAATACACCGTATTCGATTGATTTATTTACAATATAAACTTATTAATTTTAAACCATCGTAAAAGTTTGGTTACAAATTGACGAACCCAACGCGGGGCAGAAAGGAAGGAAACTTAAATCATTATATTAAACATTTATTTTTATTATATTACAAATTGGCGCACCAACTAGTGTGGCTTAAAAATATTAAATAAAAATATTTTGTATGTTGATAAACAGCCCGGTAGACACAAAAGAATAAACATGCCGCACACCCATCAATATGATACGAGGTATAAGGACAGTCGGGTAGGAGAAGGACAACCAAATACAGAGACAGATGAAGCACAACCCATACACGAAATGGAAGTTATTACCATTAATAATATAGAGACTCGATCTGAAGAAATACCCCAGGTAGAACCAGAAGTAGAAGTGAGGGTCAACAACCAACCCAAACAACATGAACAGACTTCACAGACAGGGATGGCGGACTTCCAAGAATGGATGATGAGAGTCATGATGGAATTAAAGGAAGACGGGAAGAAATCCCAGGTAGAGAATCAGAAGAAGATGGAAGAAACCTTGAATAAAAATAACGACTCAATAAATAAAAATATGGAGTCAATCAATAGAAATATGGAGTCGTTAAAGGAGGCTCTCCACGCGAAATTAAACGACAACAATAAAAATATGGAGTCTATTAGTAAAAATATGGAGTCACTGAAAAAAGACTTGAATAAGAAGATAGATAATACCCATAAATCCATGGAAATGGTAAACAGTAAAATAGATGACAACAGTAGAGCCATCAGAGAAGAATTGAACACCGCATTAAATAAGATTAGCCAAAAAATGGATGAAATGAGTAAGAAATATACGAAAGAGGTGGATCAGACAACAAGAGGAGAATTACCAAACGACAACAACTCAGAGGTAGAAGAAGTACCAAATGATGAAACCATGTAAGAATTAAGTCTACAACCTGAAGACACTGATAAACAAACTGAGAATGAAGAAGACTCGAAAGCATTGGTGCCTGAGGATACACACTACAGGAATGAGGAGGATATTCAGCATAAAGAAGCCATCATTAAAAATGTAAAGAACAAGGTAATAAAGAAAACAGGAGAGAAAGAGACAAAAATAAAAGGAATAATACGCTCCAAGAAGACAAGGATTACAAAGGAAATATTAGAGATGACTAGGAGTGGATTAATTAACTTCGTGGACAACCCAATTATTCGTCATAGAGCAAGAATCAACGGTAAGAAGTATGAACGGGACTGCGTAAAAATTTTAAAAGTAAATCACCATAAAACCACGGGTAAAAACTTAAATAAGAATACAATTAAATTAAATATACCAACAAATGAAATACACCAGACAAGGTCAATTGATTCCTTAATGAATAACCGACCATTAAACTATTTAATTAATAATCCAGATGACGGAACGATGAAGACAACGTTACATGCCAGTGACTATGTTATGACGGAGAAGGTTATAAACAATGAGGTATTTAAAGTGAATACTCCTAGAAGAAAGATGCTTCACAAGAAGAAGGAAAATTATCAAGAACAACTGGACCGGATCATTGGAGGGTACGCCCAACGAATAAAGGAATTACGGAAGAGGAGGGGCCAATCAATGGAAGAATCCAACCAGGAAATGGACGACGGTCAACCCGGATTAGAAGAAGTGCCAGACATCAATAATAACCAAGGCCCGGAGTACACCGGAAACATGGATACCAGAAATGATGAGAGGAAGAAGGCAAGGAAACGGGAAGCCAATGACTATCTGGTAGCCGCCAAGTGGAAGAACCGCAGGATAGGAATAGAGTGGAAAAGCACAAGACAACCCCATGTATGTAAACCATAAAAATAATTACTATTAAGAGCAGATAAAATATAGTGGTAGGCGACATTTATCATCCGAATATTTAGAGTATAAAAGGAAAAAATATGTTTTAAAAAAAAAACGATTACTATAAACGGACTAATATAGAAATTAAAAGAATCACGTATTAGGCCCAAATTATTGAAGGTAACTAATTGACTATAACAATTCTATGTGCCCTATTGAGTTACAAAAGTGTGTAGGATTAAGATACAAGCCAAACTATTTATTACTTGTTAAAAGGGAACCAGATCTATCACACCAGAGGATAGAAAGATATGTATTGTAAACTAAATGATTTAATGAGAAAGAAGACATCTATTATGTCATAAAGAGCCAGTAGTGGCATATAACTAAAATTACTATGCTATACTTAGAAAACAAAAAATGTTTATCCAGATGAATACTATATGTAACTAAATGTTGATCAAATGATTATTGGGTACCTCTTATAAAACTAAAATATTATATAAAACCATCCAGAATAAAGGTTCACCCAACTAACCTTTGAAGGAGTAGAGAGGCAGAAGATCAAAGAGAGTATAAAGAAAGAAGGATATTATTATGGAAAGTAAAGAGAGAGAAAAAATGTTTGTTAAATGAACAATGTAACCCCAAGAATGTCTATAAAACTAGATATTAATATGTTATTATATTATCACATTATATTGTAATAACTTAGATTTAAAATCATCCAGAATAAGTGGTAAACATCTATCACTTGAAGGAGTAGAGAAGAAGAATAACAAAGTGTGTAAATGAAAGAAGGATATTATTATGGAAAGTAGGGAAAGAGAAAAAATGTTTATTATATGAACCATGTAACCCCAAGAATGTCTATAGAATTAGATATTGATATGTTATTATATTGTCACATTAAATTGTAATTATCAAATATTGTATACTCCATAAATGAGAATTAAAATCATCCAGAATAAGTGGTAAACATCTATCACTTGAAGGAGTAGAGAAGAAGAATAACAAAATGTGTAAATGAAAGAAGGATATTATTATGGAAAGTAGAGAAAGAGAAAAAATGTTTATTAAATGAACCATGTAACCCCAAGTATGTGTATAAAATTAGATATTAATATGTTATTATATTATCACGTTGTATTGTAATTATCAAATATTGTACATCATAAGATATGTCAGAGAACATCTAACCAAAGAACCAATTAGTATGTGGATATTACAAGCCCTGATTATTCAGGATAAGTATAAATTAATTAAAAAAAAAAAAAAAAAAAAAAAAACTTGTAAACTAATGTGAGAATAAAATATTGTAGATTCTGTATATAAGAACAACTGCATAAGTATATAAGCATCAAACTAAGTGTGTAATCTTAAGAGTATTCAAGTGAACCAAAGCAAATTGTCAACTAGTATAAAAAGTAACAATACGGCTGATAAAAAGAATAGCTGAGAATGTCAAGTCTGAAAAGAAATAATTACCTGTAAAAGGAAAGCATGTTAGCAAGTATAAAGATGGAAATGTGATATAAGCGAAAACCTCTGATACCTTGAATATTATAGTGAATATATTATATTATTGTAAATGAATGATATGTGATATTTTATGAGTTGTGATAGTGCAACTATTGCCTGGTGCAATGTTTATTTTTTTCTCAGACAGAGAAGAGTAATGCCTCTGAATCTGAGTATGTGTATTGAGGAACGGCAGAGAATGTAAGCCACAGTGAGCCACTCTGATTCCGAACCCACTACAAAAGTTAGGGAGTTCTATTGTATTAATGTATCAAGGACTATTATGAAAGAATCTGTGAGGTATAAAATATAATAACCATTAAGATAATCACTAAAGCAAAGATATGTAATAAGCAAGAAAAATGTGTATAAGACAGGAAATTGTTGATTTAAGAAATGAGATATATTGTAGTTAAATGACTTAAAAAGTAAGCAACTTGAAAAATATTAGTAAGTTAAGGATTATATCACTAGACAAAAGATCAAGTGTAACACACTAATAGTATGTGAAAAAATCAATGTAAAGAGTACAAGAAAAATAAAACAGTAGAAATATACTAAGAAACTGACATGAAATGATAATTTTATAAAAAATCAAATTTTCTCAAATTATCAATTTTGAGGAGGGAGTGTATGTAACATAACAAAATGTTATCTAACCTAAACTTATATTATCAGATTTAATAAGTACATAACAATAATGTAAATAGAGAATGTAGTGATAAGAATAACCAAGAAGAGAGAAATCATGGAAAAGGAAAGAAGCAGAAGTGCCACAAGGAACAGTAAACCCAAATACTGTTTGACACTACAACCAGACAATGACTAACACAAACTGATGGACAGAGTAAGTGTACTTTAAGCTGTCAAGCGAGTCAGTAGATAATGTAAACCGAATATGATATGTTAATAAAAAATGAGTCAATCAGAATCTGAATAATGTGAAATCAGAATCAGCATTTGGCTGGGTATTCATTAAATATGATTAGTAATTATTAACGCCAAAAAACTAAAATTGGCAATGACCACAAAATGAGAACGAACCATATTTCAATCTCAAATATGCCTATGACGAGAAAGAAAAAAACATTTGTAAGAGGGAATCTTATACGAATAAGGTACCTCAACAAATTACCGAAGTATGAAACAATAAATGTTGTTAAGGCAAAATTCCTGTATAAACGGTATGCCTTAACAAGGCCTAGACCAAGCAGTAATCAGTGAGTTGATTATTGGGAGGTAACATAAGTGTAGATTAAATGCACAGAACAATTGTTATGCTCGAACATAGCGAAAACCAATATTAAAATGATATATTTAAAAAAATCAATTGTTAGTTAGTAGAATAGAGCGAGTTAGTGTAAAACGAAATGTCATAGTAGTAAGAATCGTCCATTACCATGTATAAATTTAAGTTTTATTAATAATGTTCAGTAATTGAATGTCAGTACAGAGTTAATAGTGTTCTCACATAAACGTTTGAGTGATAAAAGCGATGTAGAACACAAACTATATTAGTCAGTGTATTATCGCCAATTTCGGTAACCAGACGACAGTGCGAAGTAGTGTACCTGAACATTGATTATGTAGCAATGTCAGTAAAAGTGAAGTGAACTCGGTATCAAACTATATCAAATTAAAGAGGACAAAATAATCTTTAATTTGATGACGATATCGACCCAATCGCAACTGTATTAAGTGCGGGAAAGGTGTTAGCATCATTTACAAAATATGCATCAGAAATCTGTTTACCAATACCAACAATATCGACAGCTATCAATCATCTCAATTTTTAGCGGTTGGAAAACCGTTATTAACGGTCAAAAGACAATACGTCGTACTCATCACACCTGCAAGAGTCAATCACAAAATTAGTTAGTAGTTAACATTTTTGCCTAACGCCGATCGAAGGGCAGGGTATATAAGAGAATGTAACCGATTCTCGACAGACACTTATCAACTTCATCCAGTGCGGAACGTGCGCTCGCCATCTCAACATTTTTAATACTTGACAGCGTCATCACCATAACCCATCAAAGGAAACCGTTCGATAACAACATACAACTACTTCAAATTAATCTACAGAGAACCGTAGTGATTATGTGCAGTATTATTTCAATTTTCTGCGGGAAAATAATGAACAGAAGTAATTAAATAATATTATTTATGATCCATTAAGTTAGAAGCGGATCGAAATACTCTGTTCTGGTGCGTGTGCAGTGAGTAACGATAATCATTATAATCCTATTATCGAGGTGCTAAATGAGTTTTAATCAAAGTATTAAAACCAAAAGGTAACAGTGTAATCATTTATTCACTTTTGCTACGAGCACCATAACCTGTACGTTTTCATACACTGATGTGTACTGACGCAAACACAGAAACATTTCATTATTACACTACGTCTCAATTTATTTGATGAATTTGTCATTATTAATTAAGCTGAATGTTAGTTATAAGTGTTCTCAGTTTATAAACTTTGTAATTCATAAATCAAGCGTGACGAACGCACAACCTACCAAATAGGTTATTTTTATTTGTTTACTTTACAAAAGTAACGTCAAAACATGATTAATCAATATCATATCAGAAAATCAATAGCTATTGTGTAGGCATAAATTTCTTTTTTGTGTCTCAAAGAACTCATATCTGAGATTTTAATAATATTAATGTTAAAGTTAAAGAATATCTGGACTTAGCCAGATTTAATGTTCATGCTTTGAGCAAGCCTTATAGGGTATATAATAACTTATTTACAATTGTACTTCATTGTATATTTTAACTATATTTGTTTGAATTTCTCTATCAAGGGTATAAATAAGCCCCATTATTAACAGCATAACTCGACTTAATTTATTTCTAACAGATAGTTAAATATTTTATTCAGAAAACTCAAAACAACCTTCAGTTGTGATTAAATATTTTGGAATAGCATTGCCATAAAGGTATTAAACAATTATTATAAATTTTTTAAATCAGTATTTGATTCTGTTCTTGGGTTTTACACGGGATTTCCCCAAAATAAATCCGTGTGGCGCCCACAATCAAACAAGGCAACTTAACCTTGCAACTAAAGTGAGTTGGTGTTTGTGAATTAAGTTGACAGCTTATTGAACTTCTAGAAAACACGACCAGGTACGTGAAAGTATATTATATCTATTCTATTGTCCAGACATTACTAGACGTAACGTACTTAGACTATTCTCGACCTGGAGGAGAAGTTTCACAGCCAGAATCAACAAGACGATCATCATCATCAAGCGACCAACTGATATACTTTACTGTTAAAATTAAGCAAAACTAGTATTTAATTATTATCAACCCAACTATTTTATTTGTTTCATATAAGGGAATTCTTTTCAGACAATTATAGTTATACAATTGTAAACACACTTTGTGTAACCTCGAATGTTACATTTTAAATCGCTTTACAAAATTAGTAACCTTCAGCTACTACAAACCAAAAGTAATATTTTAGACATAAATAGAATTAATAATACACCGTATTCGATTGATTTATTTACAATATAAACTTATTAATTTTAAACCATCGTAAAAGTTTGGTTACAAATTGACGAACCCAACGCGGGGCAGAAAGGAAGGAAACTTAAATCATTATATTAAACATTTATTTTTATTATATTACAAATTGGCGCACCAACTAGTGTGGCTTAAAAATATTAAATAAAAATATTTTGTATGTTGATAAACAGCCCGGTAGACACAAAAGAATAAACATGCCGCACACCCATCAATATGATACGAGGTATAAGGACAGTCGGGTAGGAGAAGGACAACCAAATACAGAGACAGATGAAGCACAACCCATACACGAAATGGAAGTTATTACCATTAATAATATAGAGACTCGATCTGAAGAAATACCCCAGGTAGAACCAGAAGTAGAAGTGAGGGTCAACAACCAACCCAAACAACATGAACAGACTTCACAGACAGGGATGGCGGACTTCCAAGAATGGATGATGAGAGTCATGATGGAATTAAAGGAAGACGGGAAGAAATCCCAGGTAGAGAATCAGAAGAAGATGGAAGAAACCTTGAATAAAAATAACGACTCAATAAATAAAAATATGGAGTCAATCAATAGAAATATGGAGTCGTTAAAGGAGGCTCTCCACGCGAAATTAAACGACAACAATAAAAATATGGAGTCTATTAGTAAAAATATGGAGTCACTGAAAAAAGACTTGAATAAGAAGATAGATAATACCCATAAATCCATGGAAATGGTAAACAGTAAAATAGATGACAACAGTAGAGCCATCAGAGAAGAATTGAACACCGCATTAAATAAGATTAGCCAAAAAATGGATGAAATGAGTAAGAAATATACGAAAGAGGTGGATCAGACAACAAGAGGAGAAT
Source organism: Magicicada septendecula (assembly GCA_034769895.1). Lineage (NCBI taxonomy): Eukaryota > Metazoa > Arthropoda > Insecta > Hemiptera > Cicadidae > Magicicada > Magicicada septendecula. The sequence goes on from CM068372.1 coordinate 385,084,253, forward strand.
TACCAAACGACAACAACTCAGAGGTAGAAGAAGTACCAAATGATGAAACCATGTAAGAATTAAGTCTACAACCTGAAGACACTGATAAACAAACTGAGAATGAAGAAGACTCGAAAGCATTGGTGCCTGAGGATACACACTACAGGAATGAGGAGGATATTCAGCATAAAGAAGCCATCATTAAAAATGTAAAGAACAAGGTAATAAAGAAAACAGGAGAGAAAGAGACAAAAATAAAAGGAATAATACGCTCCAAGAAGACAAGGATTACAAAGGAAATATTAGAGATGACTAGGAGTGGATTAATTAACTTCGTGGACAACCCAATTATTCGTCATAGAGCAAGAATCAACGGTAAGAAGTATGAACGGGACTGCGTAAAAATTTTAAAAGTAAATCACCATAAAACCACGGGTAAAAACTTAAATAAGAATACAATTAAATTAAATATACCAACAAATGAAATACACCAGACAAGGTCAATTGATTCCTTAATGAATAACCGACCATTAAACTATTTAATTAATAATCCAGATGACGGAACGATGAAGACAACGTTACATGCCAGTGACTATGTTATGACGGAGAAGGTTATAAACAATGAGGTATTTAAAGTGAATACTCCTAGAAGAAAGATGCTTCACAAGAAGAAGGAAAATTATCAAGAACAACTGGACCGGATCATTGGAGGGTACGCCCAACGAATAAAGGAATTACGGAAGAGGAGGGGCCAATCAATGGAAGAATCCAACCAGGAAATGGACGACGGTCAACCCGGATTAGAAGAAGTGCCAGACATCAATAATAACCAAGGCCCGGAGTACACCGGAAACATGGATACCAGAAATGATGAGAGGAAGAAGGCAAGGAAACGGGAAGCCAATGACTATCTGGTAGCCGCCAAGTGGAAGAACCGCAGGATAGGAATAGAGTGGAAAAGCACAAGACAACCCCATGTATGTAAACCATAAAAATAATTACTATTAAGAGCAGATAAAATATAGTGGTAGGCGACATTTATCATCCGAATATTTAGAGTATAAAAGGAAAAAATATGTTTTAAAAAAAAAACGATTACTATAAACGGACTAATATAGAAATTAAAAGAATCACGTATTAGGCCCAAATTATTGAAGGTAACTAATTGACTATAACAATTCTATGTGCCCTATTGAGTTACAAAAGTGTGTAGGATTAAGATACAAGCCAAACTATTTATTACTTGTTAAAAGGGAACCAGATCTATCACACCAGAGGATAGAAAGATATGTATTGTAAACTAAATGATTTAATGAGAAAGAAGACATCTATTATGTCATAAAGAGCCAGTAGTGGCATATAACTAAAATTACTATGCTATACTTAGAAAACAAAAAATGTTTATCCAGATGAATACTATATGTAACTAAATGTTGATCAAATGATTATTGGGTACCTCTTATAAAACTAAAATATTATATAAAACCATCCAGAATAAAGGTTCACCCAACTAACCTTTGAAGGAGTAGAGAGGCAGAAGATCAAAGAGAGTATAAAGAAAGAAGGATATTATTATGGAAAGTAAAGAGAGAGAAAAAATGTTTGTTAAATGAACAATGTAACCCCAAGAATGTCTATAATAAGATATTAATATGTTATTATATTATCACATTATATTGTAATAACTTAGATTTAAAATCATCCAGAATAAGTGGTAAACATCTATCACTTGAAGGAGTAGAGAAGAAGAATAACAAAGTGTGTAAATGAAAGAAGGATATTATTATGGAAAGTAGGGAAAGAGAAAAAATGTTTATTATATGAACCATGTAACCCCAAGAATGTCTATAGAATTAGATATTGATATGTTATTATATTGTCACATTAAATTGTAATTATCAAATATTGTATACTCCATAAATGAGAATTAAAATCATCCAGAATAAGTGGTAAACATCTATCACTTGAAGGAGTAGAGAAGAAGAATAACAAAATGTGTAAATGAAAGAAGGATATTATTATGGAAAGTAGAGAAAGAGAAAAAATGTTTATTAAATGAACCATGTAACCCCAAGTATGTGTATAAAATTAGATATTAATATGTTATTATATTATCACGTTGTATTGTAATTATCAAATATTGTACATCATAAGATATGTCAGAGAACATCTAACCAAAGAACCAATTAGTATGTGGATATTACAAGCCCTGATTATTCAGGATAAGTATAAATTAATTAAAAAAAAAAAAAAAAAAAAAAACTTGTAAACTAATGTGAGAATAAAATATTGTAGATTCTGTATATAAGAACAACTGCATAAGTATATAAGCATCAAACTAAGTGTGTAATCTTAAGAGTATTCAAGTGAACCAAAGCAAATTGTCAACTAGTATAAAAAGTAACAATACGGCTGATAAAAAGAATAGCTGAGAATGTCAAGTCTGAAAAGAAATAATTACCTGTAAAAGGAAAGCATGTTAGCAAGTATAAAGATGGAAATGTGATATAAGCGAAAACCTCTGATACCTTGAATATTATAGTGAATATATTATATTATTGTAAATGAATGATATGTGATATTTTATGAGTTGTGATAGTGCAACTATTGCCTGGTGCAATGTTTATTTTTTTCTCAGACAGAGAAGAGTAATGCCTCTGAATCTGAGTATGTGTATTGAGGAACGGCAGAGAATGTAAGCCACAGTGAGCCACTCTGATTCCGAACCCACTACAAAAGTTAGGGAGTTCTATTGTATTAATGTATCAAGGACTATTATGAAAGAATCTGTGAGGTATAAAATATAATAACCATTAAGATAATCACTAAAGCAAAGATATGTAATAAGCAAGAAAAATGTGTATAAGACAGGAAATTGTTGATTTAAGAAATGAGATATATTGTAGTTAAATGACTTAAAAAGTAAGCAACTTGAAAAATATTAGTAAGTTAAGGATTATATCACTAGACAAAAGATCAAGTGTAACACACTAATAGTATGTGAAAAAATCAATGTAAAGAGTACAAGAAAAATAAAACAGTAGAAATATACTAAGAAACTGACATGAAATGATAATTTTATAAAAAATCAAATTTTCTCAAATTATCAATTTTGAGGAGGGAGTGTATGTAACATAACAAAATGTTATCTAACCTAAACTTATATTATCAGATTTAATAAGTACATAACAATAATGTAAATAGAGAATGTAGTGATAAGAATAACCAAGAAGAGAGAAATCATGGAAAAGGAAAGAAGCAGAAGTGCCACAAGGAACAGTAAACCCAAATACTGTTTGACACTACAACCAGACAATGACTAACACAAACTGATGGACAGAGTAAGTGTACTTTAAGCTGTCAAGCGAGTCAGTAGATAATGTAAACCGAATATGATATGTTAATAAAAAATGAGTCAATCAGAATCTGAATAATGTGAAATCAGAATCAGCATTTGGCTGGGTATTCATTAAATATGATTAGTAATTATTAACGCCAAAAAACTAAAATTGGCAATGACCACAAAATGAGAACGAACCATATTTCAATCTCAAATATGCCTATGACGAGAAAGAAAAAACATTTGTAAGAGGGAATCTTATACGAATAAGGTACCTCAACAAATTACCGAAGTATGAAACAATAAATGTTGTTAAGGCAAAATTCCTGTATAAACGGTATGCCTTAACAAGGCCTAGACCAAGCAGTAATCAGTGAGTTGATTATTGGGAGGTAACATAAGTGTAGATTAAATGGACAGAACAATTGTTATGCTCGAACATAGCGAAAACCAATATTAAAATGATATATTTAAAAAAATCAATTGTTAGTTAGTAGAATAGAGCGAGTTAGTGTAAAACGAAATGTCATAGTAGTAAGAATCGTCCATTACCATGTATAAATTTAAGTTTTATTAATAATGTTTAGTAATTGAATGTCAGTACGGAGTTAATAGTGTTCTCACATAAACGTTTGAGTGATAAAAGCGATGTAGAACACAAACTATATTAGTCAGTGTATTATCGCCAATTTCGGTAACCAGACGACAGTGCGAAGTAGTGTACCTGAACATTGATTATGTAGCAATGTCAGTAAAAGTGAAGTGAACTCGGTATCAAACTATATCAAATTAAAGAGGACAAAATAATCTTTAATTTGATGACGATATCGACCCAATCGCAACTGTATTAAGTGCGGGAAAGGTGTTAGCATCATTTACAAAATATGCATCAGAAATCTGTTTACCAATACCAACAATATCGACAGCTATCAATCATCTCAATTTTTAGCGGTTGGAAAACCGTTATTAACGGTCAAAAGACAATACGTCGTACTCATCACACCTGCAAGAGTCAATCACAAAATTAGTTAGTAGTTAACATTTTTGCCTAACGCCGATCGAAGGGCAGGGTATATAAGAGAATGTAACCGATTCTCGACAGACACTTATCAACTTCATCCAGTGCGGAACGTGCGCTCGCCATCTCAACATTTTTAATACTTGACAGCGTCATCACCATAACCCATCAAAGGAAACCGTTCGATAACAACATACAACTACTTCAAATTAATCTACAGAGAACCGTAGTGATTATGTGCAGTATTATTTCAATTTTCTGCGGGAAAATAATGAACAGAAGTAATTAAATAATATTATTTATGATCCATTAAGTTAGAAGCGGATCGAAATACTCTGTTCTGGTGCGTGTGCAGTGAGTAACGATAATCATTATAATCCTATTATCGAGGTGCTAAATGAGTTTTAATCAAAGTATTAAAACCAAAAGGTAACAGTGTAATCATTTATTCACTTTTGCTACGAGCGCCATAACCTGTACGTTTTCATACACTGATGTGTACTGACGCAAACACAGAAACATTTCATTATTACACTACGTCTCAATTTATTTGATGAATTTGTCATTATTAATTAAGCTGAATGTTAGTTATAAGTGTTCTCAGTTTATAAATTTTGTAATTCATAAATCAAGCGTGACGAACGCACAACCTACCAAATAGGTTATTCTTATTTAATGAAGAAATTTGTGTTAGTGGTTGAAATCACAATCAGAATGATCACAGTTGCACACCACTATATAAAAATTATCCCGATTAGCGCTTTCAAGCCTCACAGCCCATCGTCAGATCGGAACAGGCAGAAATTATTTTAAAACAAATACTTCACCCCTCTCCCCCACCCTGCTCACACACAACAAGCTATAATATAAATGACCCTTCCCCACCCCCTAAACCCTGTCCCACGCCATCTGTACAGTTACATATTTTTCTAGCAAATTCCTTGTGTTTCAGTGTTGTGTGTGTGTGTGTGTGTGTGTGTGTGTGTGTGTGTGTGTGTGTCCTTTTAAACTTACCCTACTTCCTCTCCACACACGTGGGTCAGTCACACACCCACCCTTATTTTAAACCATCCAATTAGGGATGGGGACAGGGTTTAGGGGGTGGGGAAGGGTCATTTATATTATAGCTTGTTGTGTGTGAGCAGGGTGGGGGAGAGGGGTGAAGTATTTGTTTTAAAATAATTTCTGCCTGTTCCGATCTGTCGATGGGCTGTGAGGCTTGAAAGCGCTAATCGGGATAATTTTTATATAGTGGTGTGCAACTGTGATCATTCTGATTGTTATTTTTATTTGTTTACTTTACAAAAGTAACGTCAAAACATGATTAATCAATATCATATCAGAAAATCAATAGCTATTGTGTAGGCATAAATTTCTTTTTTGTGTCTCAAAGAACTCATATCTGAGATTTTAATAATATTAATGTTAAAGTTAAAGAATATCTGGACTTAGCCAGATTTAATGTTTATGCTTTGAGCAAGCCTTATAGGGTATATAATAACTTATTTACAATTGTACTTCATTGTATATTTTAACTATATTTGTTTGAATTTCTCTATCAAGGGTATAAATAAGCCCCATTATTAACAGCATAACTCGACTTAATTTATTTCTAACAGATAGTTAAATATTTTATTCAGAAAACTCAAAACAACCTTCAGTTGTGATTAAATATTTTGGAATAGCATTGCCATAAAGGTATTAAACAATTATTATAAATTTTTTAAATCAGTAATTGATTCTGTTCTTGGGTTTTACACGGGATTTCCCCAAAATAAATCCGTGTGGCGCCCACAATCAAACAAGGCAAATTAACCTTGCAACTAAAGTGAGTTGGTGTTTGTGAATTAAGTTGACAGCTTATTGAACTTCTAGAAAACACGACCAGGTACGTGAAAGTATATTATATCTATTCTATTTTCCAGACATTACTAGACGTAACGTACTTAGACTATTCTCGACCTGGAGGAGAAGTTTCACAGCCAGAATCAACAAGACGATCATCATCATCAAGCGACCAACTGATATACTTTACTGTTAAAATTAAGCAAAACTAGTATTTAATTATTATCAACCCAACTATTTTATTTGTTTCATATAAGGGAATTCTTTTCAGACAATTATAGTTATACAATTGTAAACACACTTTGTGTAACCTCGAATGTTACATTTTAAATCGCTTTACAAAATTAGTAACCTTCAGCTACTACAAACCAAAAGTAATATTTTAGACATAAATAGAATTAGTAATACACCGTATTCGATTGATTTATTTACAATATAAACTTATTAATTTTAAACCATCGTAAAAGTTTGGTTACAAATTGACGAACCCAACGCGGGGCAGAAAGGAAGAAAACTTAAATCATTATATTAAACATTTATTTTTATTATATTACAATATATATTGCATAATACTCTTTGTTAACGTGTTTGGATATACTACACTCTCGAACCTCGATGTAAATTTGCTACTCCGTTTTAATAATGTTTTGAGTGAAAGCACTTAATCCGGGGAGCATCAACAACGCTATCAGAAGTAGAAGAAAGTAATTCAATTAAGTGAGAGACGGGAATTGATGAAATTAAATTGAGTTCAGCCTCACTTAGGCGGTAGCTCGTTTGCTGTTGGTTTTGGCAAGATAAACAAACACGATGGGCGTATTGTAACGCCAGCGTAGAACGTTTCAGTCGTCTCGCAAGGACTGACGATGTTCCATATGGGGGTGTACAGTAATCTATTATACGCAATCGAACTCGTATTACAATAAACACTACAGTTACTTAAAAAATAAAAATTATGGGAGGTGTAATAGACGAGATCATATAAAAAATGAAGAAAAAAGAAGTGACTTAGATATTTTTGCAGTTAATGAAAAGATTAAAGAATACAGAAGAAAATGAATTCAACACATCAATAGAATGGAAGGATGTAGAATACCGAGGATATGGCGAAGGATATGTAAGGGCCCTAGAAGCAGAAGAAAAGTTGGTAGACCTAAGAAAAGGTAGACTGTGGAATAGGAACAGGCCGCTAAAGCCTAAAACCGTTAAGAAGACGATGATTATGATGAAATTATGGGTTTAGTAGGTATGGGTTCTGGTTACTAATTTAGAGACAACGGGCTCGATTACTGGGTGCACCATAAAAATCAAGTTGCGGTTTTCAGTTCCTATATAGACTCAGCCCGCCGAAATGAGTACATAGATTAACATAGTGTAGTACTGATGATAGGATGAATTGCAATGCTGACTACAATAACTTCCCTGTATGCCTGACGTCTGTATAAGGCAAATTTTCCTACCTAAGTAGTAGATTTTTTAGGCTTTAACGTCAAAGCCATTACCGTACAACTAAAAATTTATCATAATTCTAAACTTGATTAAATCCTGTCGTCAGTTCCGTCAGTTAATTGTCTTCAAAGAACCTACGAGGGAAGACAAAAAGTAGAGGGAAATTTTCTTTCCTCCCGATCTTGTAATTGGCAGCACTGATTTTTTACCTCACAATATACCATAGAGCATAACATATGATATGTGTTATGTGATAACATATGTATGATTTATTGTCATAATAATAAGTCATAAATATAATAATAAATCAGAACCTCACAGTGTTTGTTAATTGGAACAATTGTTTCATTATTAGTGATTTGTAATTGTGATTCAAAGTTAAGATGACTATTGAAGAATAAAACGCAAAGGGAAACACAGCTAAAGTTCTATCTGGTCGTGGCTGTGCCGACTTTAATGTACGGATGTCAAACATGGACACCCCTGCAAAAAGATATTTCAAGAATACAGGCCTCGAATGTGAAATTTTTAAGAGCAGTGAAGGGATGTAGTTTGAGAGATCGTCTACAAACCGACGACATAAGGAAAGACCTGAAGTTACAGTCGGTTTTGGATAGAGTAAAGGAATACAGGCAGAATTTGAAGTTTTGTGTAGAACGCATGGTAGACACGCGTATTCCTAAACAAGCGTTTGAATAGGCCAGTGGGAACGAGAGATCGCGGAAGACTCTCGTAAAAAAGATCAGAGACTCTGTGAAGTCGGAACGGGTTATAGCCCAAGCCAGTAGTGCAGAAGAAGAAGAAGAAGAAGAAGAAGAAGAAGAAGAAGAAGAAGAAAAGAAGAAGAATGAGTTCTTCATTGCACGACTGCACGAAAGAAGAAGTGCGAGAAATGATGCGTTTTATAAATTTAGGAGGGGTGAAACATGAAGGAAATTTTCGTCCTCTCCCGCGATCATGTAAAGGCCAGCTCTGATTGCATTATTGAATATCGTAACCGTATAATGTCTATTAAAAAAGTGTTGTTATCCTATTGACGATTTGGAATTGTGTATTAAAGTTGCAACGAATTTTATATTGTCCGACAGCAATGTGAGAAGTCTAAAGTTTTCTACATTTACAGGGGTGAAACATACCTAGATTACTCACAGATTTAGTAACAATATAAGGAGAGTTCTGTAAGTGGTAGCAAGATTATGAGTAGATTGTTCAAAAATAACAGGATTTATCTCTGTAATGGAAAACGGTAAAACAGGCCTTCCACTTCTAAGACTAATGACAATAAACAAATTGCCCGAGACGTCCCAACGCCGCCGTCCGATTACAAACCGCCTATCTGACTAGACTTCCGCCCGTGCACGTACGAGAAAAAACGCACGTGTGGCCACTGTCCGTTTTTACAAAGTCCACGCGCGTGTACAGCCGGAATAAAACGCTCGTTTAACCGTACGATAAAACAAGGATCCCATTTTATTTTAAAATGAATATAGGGATAACACGAACTCCGTCAGTGAATCAAGATTGGAAGAATAATACATTTCAGTAATAAAATATTAAATAAACTGTCTCAAAAGCGTATCTGTGCTTTGCAGAAACAGAAACACTCTTATTGTGAGTGAGAGTGTGGGTTATGGAGGCCATTTCAGTAGACACCCGCCATAAGTCAGACGTATTCCCAGTACACGCAAAGTCGCAATCCATTTTGCTGTTGAGAAATGTGCAGAGACGCGCAATGTTGCTCCCAGTGCGTGGAGTTGCTAAAGTGGTCAAATACATCTCTCTCAGAATCACACGCAACTAAATGCACGCTTATCATGTGACTCTTTCTAGTCTGTTCTTGATACAGTATGTTTAATTTTTATACAAAGTGTTCGCAAAATATAGTGCCGATTGTGCCGATCTTTAGGGAGTGGAAATGATTCAACTCATTAAACTGAAAGAAAAATGTCCAATAAACGTATATGGATAAATTCTTTGTTTTCCGTCTGTATGTAGTTTTGTAAAATAATTAATCACTGCTGAGCAGAATGACATGTGGAGATGAAACTTGGTGTACATAGTAAGTGTATTGTTTTTTTTTTTTTGAAAGTGCAAAAAACTAAAGTATATTAAATATTTGTAATGGCGACTGAACAATGTTCATCATCATTTTCTTAACGATTTTAGGCTTTAGCGGCCTGTTGCTATTCCACAGTCTATCTTTTCTTACGTCTCCCAACTATCTTCTGCCTACGTGGTTGTAATCTTTCTCCATCTTCGGTATTCTACTTTCTTCCATTCTATTGATATGTTGACTCCATTTTATTTTGTATTCTTGAATCCTTTCATTAGCTGCAAAAATATCTAATTCACTTCTTATCTCTTCATTTCTTATATGATCTCGTCTATTACCTTTTAACTGATCTCATAAATTTTATTTGTGCTGTTTGTATCTAGCTAACAAACATAGCAGAAACTCTTTCAGAGGAAGAACAACATGGTTTATGGGTAGAACGCTCTTGTATAGACTGGATATTTACCGTACAACAAGTGATAGAAAAACATGTGAAAATAATTTAGAAGAACGTATTGCCTTTATCGATTTCAACAAAGCTTTTGCTAGAGTGATCAGACCAAAGTTATGGAACATACTTGAAAATAATGGTATACCACAACACCTAGTTCAGACCGTAAAGAATTTATATAGACACAACTCAATAATAATACACGACGGAGAAGAATCTTTCCCGATTGAAACAAACCAAGCCGTAAGACACCGTTACTTTTTAACCTTTATCTGGACGCTCTTCTCAAGAAATGGAAAGAACAAGCCCCTTAACAAAATTTTAAATTCTAATTGTCAACTAAATCAGCACCTTTAACAAACAAATCTCTTATCACATAAAACATTAAAGGAAAAGAACTTGAAACAAGAAGGAAAACATCACGAAAGGATTAAAGAATAGAGAACAAATGGATTCAACCCATGAATAGAATGGAAGAAAGCAGAATACCGAAGATGGCGAAAGATTACAAACCTAGAGACAGAAGAAAAGTTGGTAGACCTAAGAAAAGATGGACTGTGGAATATGAACAGGCCGCTAAAACCTAAATCCGTTAAGAAGTGATGGTGATGAGATAAAATACTCTTAAGATGATGCCCTTCTTGATAAGTGAACATTTGTTCTTACGCAGTATCTGTTTGGCACCGGAACAAACCATTTTTTTGCTTAATCCTTATGAAGATGATGATGAAAAACTATATGTGTCTGAGATACTGCAAACATTAATTTAACGATAGACTTAGGGAAGCGAAAACAGACAGATGCTACGTAGACGCAGTTTTAACAAAGAGAATAATTGTAACACTCAAATAGTAATCTACATTTCCATTGCTGAAAGCCATCCTGAGACGCTGAGTACAGGTTTGGGTAGATGTTAATTTTGCTCCGTGACCTCAATTGCTCCATTAATACTTGCACTCGCTGTTGGTGTTTCAGGTTTTACACAAATTACCATTTGAACGTTCCCTTGTGAACATGCGGTTCACGCCCGGTGAGAGAATCCCTCGTATCGTCATTCTGTTTCAATTACAGTTTCTACCTCGAGGCATTATGTTGTCCGTTTGTAATTAAAATTGTTACGTGATGACAATCTTTGTAGGAGAAACTGAATTATACAGAAGGAGACAGTGAATTGCAGAAATTTTGTACAATTTGTTTAGTGGAGGTCGAATTTACTTCAACAACATGTCTATACAAGTAACGGAATTTTATTTATTTTTTTTAATTTTTAACGTTTAGTCATATAATAAAATTTATTTTACTATTAGGTAGTCTGCAAACTTTTTAGTCTGCTAGAGAGGATAATACGATTTAAAATTAGTATTTTACAATTTTAGTTTACGCGTAACGTTTTAACCAATACTTCCTGTTGCCAACAAACATTAATTTTTATTTATTCCATCAAATACTGAAATCGTGTTAATAAGCGCTATAGGCGTACATGTCTCGCTACCCCACTAACACCACCTCCACCACCACTACCACCAATATAACCGCCACCACCAATATCATTACCACTAACATCACCACCAAAAGCAATATCACCACCACCACCACCAATATCACCACCATAATCACCACTAACACCATCACCATCACAATCAACACCATCATCGCCATCACAACTACCACAATCACAATTACCATAATTACTATCACCACCAGCATCATCATCGCCACCACCATCTCCACCACGATCACCACCGCCACCACGTCACCACCACCACCAACACCACCACTATGACAATCGACACCACCTCCACAAGCACCACCATCATCATCACCAACGCCACCACCATCTACAGTATCTATACCATCACAATCTCCAGCACCAAAACCCGTCATCAACACCACTACAGGGATCATCGTCACCATCACCCTCACCAAAATCGCCAATATAACCACCCTCGCCACCAACACTACAACCACCACCACCACCTCCACCATTCCTACCACCACAATCGCCACAACCATCACCATCACTACAACACTACATACCACCATCACCTTCGCCATTAACACTACCATTCGTTCCTTCGCTATCACTACCGTTATCGCCAGCATCACCACCTCCACCTCCACCATCGCTACTACCGCCACCATTATCATCGCCACCATCACCACTACAACCACCATCACCAGAAAAAATCAAAAATGCATAAAAATCTTTATTTAAAGTACACGCACATGTGTTCAGAAACCGGGACCCTGAGGAATTTGGAAAGACGCTACCTTAAAGCTTTTAAGATGCTGTACTGGTGGAGGGACTTTCAAATAGCGTAGACAAAAGAGTGACTAAAGATGAAGTTTCAAAGAGAGTGAAGGGAAGAAAGATTTGGATTAAACCCTTCGAGGAAAGGACAAGCAGTAGGCTATGGTTGGTCACCTATTACTGCGTTGAAGTTCCAGTTGGCTCGCCACTCTAAACCAGGGACAGTGGAAGGGGAAACCCAGCCTAGGAATGAAATACAGGGAAAAATAGCTGTGATGAATACGAGACTGTCTTTGCAATGGAAGAAATTGCAAACTCACCAACCTCTGTGTTGAGGAGAAGATGGAGAAGAGACATGCTTTGCGAGATTGGTTTGTGCCATAAAATCTTCTTAGAGTTTGAATGTAGTTGTCGCTTTATGACATATGAACCAATTTTTCTGAAAGTCAAATTTTGTTTTGTCTATCTCAAAACATCCAGTAGCCCTGTATCCCCCCCGCAAATACCATACACCAATTGTTTTGTGTATGCAAAAAAAAGTTCTGATTAGTTGATAAGTATACATTAATCTCGGATAATGAAAACAGGTTTCTTCGTATAAGATATATTTTCAGATTGCCGATAGTAATTTTAAAGACCTTTGGCATTAAGTTCTACGAATAAGAATATTTTCTTTGAATACATCTAGTCTCAATTCTCAACAAACAGAACACTGTATGTTAACAAATATTGCCAAAGACACACACGTTAGATTGTAATTAGAATAATTACGTCCGTTTGGTAATTGAACTCTCTACTTAGATGTTGAAGCAAGATTGAATTAATTTCGAATACACTGAATAGTTTTAAATGTCATTTGTTCTACATATGTTGTGCAGTTTTCCGCTTTTATCAAGCACAAACTGAAAACAAAGCTGTTTTAATTAATAACAGGAATCCAATTATTTCGTGTGCAATTTAATTTACCTGACCCGGTAACAAACTTGAAATCAGATGACTAATAATTAACTAAATGTAACCTTTGCGTGTGCACAGGAGCATATTAATATCAGAGTATCTTTTATGTGTACTACTGGACTAAAATATTTTGTAGTATTATTGAGCAGCACAAAAATACTCATTGTAAAGTTTAATAATTACGATTCTCCACGGAAACCTCCGGAGTGAGGTGTACGTTAAGATATAAGGAAGGCCAATAAAACGATTGTAGCCGAAGACTAACGAAGTTTCATACTCAGTAAATTGAACAATCGTAACACTGTGCGTAGTTTGATTACGGAAGATAATTGCTGTACGTCCGTCATTAATAAAGAACAGAATAAATCGAATTTGCTACGAAAGCAGATCAGAATGAAATGAATCTTGTTTTTAGTCTTTCAATACAATTTTGTTTCCGGTACTTTGTTCCCGATACCGCAACTGAAACATTTACATTGGGGAATAAAAAAGGTCCCGTTGGAGGCAATGTATATGCAAACTTAGAGAAAGGTGACAAAGACAAATTGGATATGGGGAAGAGTTATTTAAAAAAATATAGTGTATCATAAGCTTACAGGTTATATAGGGGTTGGACTAAACTCTAGGTAAATTTCTCTTTCTGTTTCTTCTTTTTATTAATATTATTCTCCATATCCTTCTTCTCCTTCTCCTTCTTCTCCTCCTCATAGTACTACTGCTCCTCATACTATTACCCCTCTACCACTTCTCCTTCTTCTTCTTCTTCTTCTTCTTCTTCTTCTTCTTCTTCTTCTTCTTCTTCTTCTTCTTCTTCTTCTTCTTCTTCTTCTTCTTCTTCTTGTACTTTTCTTTTTCTCCTCCTCCTTAATCTTGTATTACTGTACTTCATGGGATAGGATGTACTGTCTGTTCTGGCGACAATTACTCTATATCCAGTGGACGTAGTATTCGCTAAACTTAGTGAAATGAGATAAAGACAAATTGGATAGCAGAAAGAGTTATTTAAAAAAAAATAGAATGTATCATAAGCACACAGGTTATACAGGGGTTCTACTAAACTGTAGGTAAATTTCTTCTTCTTCGTCGTCGTCATCAACATCATCGTCGTCGTCAACATCATCGTCGTCGTCGTCGTCGTCATAAATTTTTTTTCTACTTCTTCTTTTTCTCATTCTCTTCCTCCTCCTCCTCTTTCTTCTTCTTCTTCTTCTTCTTCTTCTTCTTCTTCTTCTTCTTCTTCTTCTTCTTCTTCTTCTTTTCTTCTTCTTCTACTCCCTCTTTATATTTCTCTTCTTCGTTTCCTGCAAGCAGTAGTCCTGGAACTTGTTACGGCCCCGTGGCCGTGGTCAACTCACGTTCACAACACCGCCAGAGAGAAATCAGCCGCTTAGTAACCACGTGCGGGGGAGAGAGAGAGGTGTGTGTGTGTGTGTGTTGTGCCGATGCCTTTGTTAACTATCTAACACAGGAATGCCAGATAAGATCACTGTAGTATGTGCCCCAGCGATAGTTGGTGTGCAGGCAGACCGAACGAGATCTTGAGTCAATCCGACTTCCGCAGCATAGCTGTTGCGATTGTGAGTCGCAAACGGAGCAACTGTGCCGGCTCCCACAACACTTATTAGGTATAATTGCAGTAGAACTTGTTTTTCCCAACGTACTTCGTAGGATTACACGGCCAGAGGCAATGTTGTTAAAATTTCATCCAGGGCTATTCGGCCGCGGTCCATTGTTTTTTACAAAAACAGACGCTT
The DNA here is from genome assembly GCA_034769895.1 of Magicicada septendecula. NCBI lineage: Eukaryota > Metazoa > Arthropoda > Insecta > Hemiptera > Cicadidae > Magicicada > Magicicada septendecula. The sequence goes on from CM068372.1 coordinate 385,099,350, forward strand.
CGGCAGTGCCATCGACTGTCATCATCAGTGTAAAATCGAGTACTGTCGTCACTAAAGTATACTATCTCACGTTATAGTAGCTCGATTTTAAACGGATGATGGCAGTCGATGGCACTGCTAAAACTTCTGTTTTTTGTAGAAAACATTGGACCATTGGCCAACCAGCCCGCGAAGGAATGTTAACAACATTGTTTCTTCACATGTTCTAACTACTCCCTCCCTGTCTGGCCCCTCTCCCTCTCTTTAATTCACACCCTCCCTCTCACTTCTTCCTGTAGATGAGCTATTGCTGAGTGTATTATGATAAAATAAGATATAAACAGCATCTTACCGCACGGCACGGATGCCTTAGAGCATAAGGTGAACATGATTTTGTTTGAGTAAACTTTTACGCTGGACAGAGACACGATACGTAGCGTTCTACGTATATTACACTACGTACGACTCCCGATTCCGAGTGGTTTGCATTAACCTAATTCGGCTACGTATTTTAAACTTTAAATCCTTTTCCTTAGATTACAATCTGCAGTCGTCAGTGTCTGCATTTTTCATTCCGATATATTATCCTACAATTTGCATCATTGAATGTCGTACAAGTTTTCTACAGTATTTACTGAAATCGACTCATATTGTTAGCATCCAGTATAACCTTATAACATGATGATATAACTTAATGTTAACAAATTTTGTAAATAAAGATTTATTTTCTTCTTTTCCTCATCAAAGATTAGATTATATAAACCTTTTCCGGCACCCATCTCATCCTCAGACGACCCACGCCTCTCCTACCAATGGCTTTATAGTTCAGTGCCGCTTTCGGCAATCGATCCTCTGCCATCCGTTGCAGATGATCCCACCATTGTCTTCTGTAAATTGAAATAATTTCGTTTATGCCCTTTACTTCGAGTTCTGCTCTGATATCATCTTTCCTTATACTATCTTGCATTGTATAATTTAAAGTTTTTCAAAGAAACTGCATGTTAGCACTCTAGATATTGTCGCATTCTTTTTTTGTCGTGACCCATGCCTCACTTGCATAAATCAATGTAAGTATTGCAATTGTCTGTTAAAATTTAATCCTTGTGCTGTGTCTCGTTTTATTTCTAAGATTTCTATGAATCGTACAGCAAATATTCCTAAATTTATCTTCTCTCTTATATCATTATCATACTCAGAGTCATAGCTTACTGCACAGCCGAGATATTTGAAACAGCTCACTGTTCTAAAGTGCTGTTGTTTGTAACTATCTTAGTCCTCACTGGATATTTACCTTTAAAGGCCATGGTTTTGGTCTTTCTTACTGAAATTGTCACTGAGTACTCTCTTGCCACTTCTTATAATTTAAACATAGCTCATTGTAAATCATCGTCATTTTTTTAATAAGAACTATGTCATCCACATATAGCAGGGAACCTACGTAAATTGATTTTTTAAGCTGTATTCCCGAAGTCGCTCTGGATTTCTGTGCTCTCAACAATCAAGATTTATTATTGTTTAATTTTTATCTAACTTTGGTCAAGCGAAAAAGAAACAAATTCATTGTACATTTGTATAATATTTACATCTTATCACAAGCATTTTTTGGAATGATTAGTATTAATAAAAATTAATACTGTTTGTTACAAGAAAACGTTTCTATATTGGTATGTATTTGTATTATTTGAGCAATATCAGCTGTCATCTTCAGAATATATTATAAATTTATAAATTTTTTTAAAACCAATTGTGATTAACAGCTGTCTCATAACGACTGTATGTTTTGTATGTATAGAAACATATGTTGTATAAGTGAATATGAAAATCTAATAATTAAAATTTATTATTTTAATAAATAAGTAATTTTAAAAATACTATTGTTTTTGCTAATAATTTTAATTAATTCAGACATATTAAACTATTAGTTATTTAATTGGTATAATGCCTTATGTTAATTCCGTCTTGTGACTTTTAGTAGCTATGTGACGCGTTTCGGAACGATCGTTCAATCATCAGACAAATGTATATCCCTCATGAGAGATCGCCAAACATTAACATTTATTAATCAAAGTCAAACACATATCAACAACAAAAGACTGATTTGCTCTCACGCTACCTCAACGGCGTAACCTGTCGAGTGTAGAGTATCCGTATTTATCATACGGTATTGAATAAACCTTTCTTTTAAACGTTTATTAATTTGCTCCTCATAAAAATTCATATTTATAAAATAATATGCCAATGTTCGGACGGACCGGGCCGCCGTTTTTAAAAAGTGGAATAAATAAATAAACACCAGAAAAATGATTACAAACAATTTTAGTAAGAGACAATAAGCAAAAACTCGTATTCACCAAAATATGTCAAGTTCACAATTGTTAGACAAATAATGCAGCAATAAATGACAAAATTGTCATACACTATAAATGACAGACTAAAAAAAAGACATCAATAAATAAGTGAAATAAAAATGCCAAGAAATGTCAAGTTAAAAGTGTTGTGTTAACACTGTGTAAAGTAGAGCGCACCGAATCGCGACTCACAACTGGCCGGCCGCTTTCACATCACTGCTTAGTACATTCAGCAAGATGTAGGTGCAGACATTACGACATAGTCTTGTATCAAACGTTAAACGTTGTAGTATTTTGACTACAGACCACTAACAATGAGTTGTAATAATGACTATCGCTTTTCATACTTGAATATTCGTCAGGTCGAAACAGACGGGAAAACATTACCTGCCTTCGCTTTGTATATATACAACTGTTGATACAGATCAATAACAAATTCACTCATAAGTTTTATAAGGGACAATATTTTCGCGGGTTGTGGTCAAGTACTTCAATATATTTCAACCTGAGGTACGTTCCGCCTACCATCCCTTGTCGAATATTTTTGCTACTGAAGAAGACTTTCGGCGGGTGGCCGAAACGCCTAGAGAAGAAAATGAAGCAACGGTTCAGCAGTACCCCGGTATTTTATAATTCTTTGAATATTCACCTATTTAGGGGTCTACATTTTGTGGATACGGGTTTGGCAATCCCGATGTGCCCTAGCTGGATTCTTACTTTGCTTCAACTTGTCTTGGGTGAGATCCCTTTTTTAGTCTTTTCTGTCTAGTCTCTCTTGACTGCCTCTTATTCTTTTCTGACGCCAACGCTATTAGAGTCATCGATGGCTAGTGTGTCTTCCTTTTTTAATTCTAATTTCTTAATTTTGAGTGGCTTAGGATCTTAGAGTACTTACTGATGCCGATAGGTGAGCACTGTAAATACTAAGAAACGTTCAGTATCAGAATAACTGATCACAAAGCCACCAAAGCCTATCTCAGAAAGAGAATGGTGAGGACGAGTCTCCTGCGCTCCAAAACAGGGGTCCTTCGGCTAAGTTATGGTAATGCTGACAGAAGAGTCTCTGGTCCTCCTCGTAGGGGGTCGTGCAACGGGCCAGTAACCT
>CM068372.1:385105281-385355281 GCA_034769895.1 Magicicada septendecula
TTGTATTGATTTGCATTTGTTCAGGAATTAGTTTGTTATGTTTTTGTATATTTGTAAATTTTCCCATATGTTCATTATGGAGCCTTTGTGTTGTATGTGTTTTATTAGAGTCATGTTGGTTATGTCTGGGAATTGAGGTCCTGTGTTTATTCCCCCCCCGCACACACACATATATATTGTGGCGATACACATCATCACCATGCATATAAGAATTATTAAGACAAAGAAACCATAGTTAACTAGTACTAGTGTAAATGATAAATGAAAGGAAACTTACGTTGTGTGGGTTATTTAGTTTTTGTAGATTACTTTTTTTAGTTTTGTATGCTATTTTAATGTCTGTGTTTTTAAACAGTTTTGTTAGCTTTGTCATTTTATTATTTATGCATGTAAATGTGGCCCATTTTTTATTGTTGTTATTATTTTTATATTGTTTAATTGTATGCAAACATTATTGTTGATGAAGTCTTCAGTTTTTCTGATGTAGTCTGTTTTGTCAATAATTATTATTGCAGGGTTTTTGTCTGCTTTTGTTATGATTAACTAAATTAATATTAAATTATTTATTTGTATTTTTTTTAACTGAAATAAAAAATAGCCTCCAACTAATACTAAAACAAAATTAATTTGGATTTAATAGCAAAATTTATCAACAACAAGAAGATTGGCAATGGGATCACCATTATCTAGCATAATAGCAGAAATAGTTTTACAACATATAGACACCAAAATACAAAATATATAATTAAATTAAATACCAACAATTTAATCATAACAAAAGCAGACAAAAGTGGTGATTTTTTCAGTGAGGCTCAAGCGATTGTTGCTGATTCGTGGAAAGCGGTTATTGTGTTAAGTAGTGCAAAACTGTAATAAAGTGACATTTATTGTTATGTGTTAGAGGATTTAACTCGAATTATTGTATAAGAATGCCTTTGTTGACTACAAATTGTTGTTAGTGTTTAATGAAAGTTTGTAATTAGTGGTGTCATTATTGGTGTCAGTTATTCTGTTTCCACTGAACCTACGACGATCCGGTGTGACCGTCGTAACAATATATTGTTACGAATTACAGAACAATCTACATGTTTCTCGAATGTTCCAGAGGAATCCGGCTGTAATGTGAGCGTACGTGATTTCAACATGCACCCGCGAGACTTAGCTAGACTGTGTGTGCCAGAAGCCACCCACGCTGTGTCAAGGCCGAAATGAATTAAGCTCTCTAATGTTTTTCCTTTATTGTTAATGCGTACTATGAAATGTTCTGGTATTTCGGCGGGGTATAAATAAATATACTCAAAGACGTTCATTTCAGTTTGAGTTGCGAGTTATTGTCGGGCGATTACTATGTGCGTTAAAGTGGTTATTAGTGAGGTTCGTAATATTGTGGCGAAGTGTTATGTGTTTTATAATTGCGCGGGACAATTGTAATACAATTGTGTTTTATATTAGTAGACATTTTTATTACGTGTGAACATTTTTCATTTACTTTTTGTAAGAGACTCTTGTTACTTGTTTCTCTTGTTACAACATAAAATGTTGCAGGTAAACTACCCCTTTCCCTTAACCGATCTTCACCAAAATCAGAAGATCTTCAGTCCTCTATAATTCAGGGACGCATGCAAAACATTATTTGATTCTGTTTGAATTTACGGCAGTTATCGTTTGTCGCAAAAAAAATTACCCTTGTTAAAACATAAAATGTGGCCGGTAAACTACCCCTTTCCATTAACCGATCTTCACCAAAAACAAAAGGTCTTGAGAACTCTACAATTCAGGGTTGTATGCGAAAGATTATTTGATTCTGTTTGAATTTGCGGCTGTTATCGTTTGCCATAAAAAAAAATTACCATTGATAAAAAAAGTTGCACGTAAACTACTCCTTTCCCTTAACGGATCTTTACTAAAAACAACAGGTCTTGAGTACTCTACAATTCAGGGTGGTATGCAAAAATTATTTGATTCTGTTTGAATTTGCGGCTGTTATCGTTTGCCATAGAAAAAAATCTATAGACACAGATAGAGGGACACACACACACACACACACACACACACACTTTTCGAAAAATTACTTTTTTTCATGTTTTGAGGGTAGTACAATCAGAATGTGCAATAATCTCGACCACGATTTTTTTTTGCCATCACCATACTTCCATTTCCTTATGGAACATGGAAGTAAAAAGGGTATTATAGACATATATATTTTGTGTTTCGTAAAGCCAAAAGCCAAGTGTGACGCTGTCGCTTTGAAAGTGTGCAGAGCATCTAAAAAATCGTGACTTAGCAGTTGAAGTTACTGCCAGCTGCAGATTTATAGCAGTCAGTTACAAGGATGTTTTTTTAAGTGTAGGCTATATACATTAAGAAGCAAACCACTTCAAAGAGAATACGTAATATGGTCTTGTAGTTTTCTGTTTAATTTTCCGACAAACGTTGTAAACAGCGTACTCTGCACTGATTCATGTAGGATATCATGGGAAGCTTCCCGTGTGGCATTAATGAAACTAGGTCACAGGGCTTGCACTGGGCACAGAGTTCAATTTACACACGTAAATACGTAAATTCCACTGTACATAATGGCGGTATTATACGTGTATCAGTGCAGCTATTGAGGTCACAGCTTAGGGTCATATATGTAACATACTGCACAGCGTATTGCTTCTTCTTGGGCTATAAAATTATTATTCCTCGGTAATTCCAAGCGGATATTCAAGGGCCTTTCATCTCCTGGCTTTACCGTACTTCTGTATTAACTGATTGCGCTTACACAGAAGACTAATCAGTAGCGGCTGGTGGTTGAAAAATTTGGGGGTTGCGGTTGGGGTGGATGGTATTAAATTGTTTTATTATCTAAACATAAAATGTCCAGGTTTCCTTCCCTCCAAACAATACGTAAGGAAAACAAAATAATCCAATTTTCGTGTCACCCACATAACCATGAATATTTATTGTATAAATACGATTAAATATTTTGTTACCTGATTTTACATTTTGATCAGATTTGAAAGATCTGGTGTAGCCTACCTACTCTCGCAATTTAATTTTTTTTTCTAAATATGACGTAAACTGAATAGCGTTTTCGTTAAGTTTACGACAGAATTCATTCCATCCTACCAATTAAATTTAATAAATATCTTACACTAAGACACCTTAATCCTTTATATGTAATACTATTTACATTTAACGATGAACTGGACTGACAACTTAACTGACACTAACAACGAAATTCACAAAAAATTCGACCGACACTAATTAACTCAAGTAGCATAAACACGTAAACTTACTAATACCTGGCGCACCACGTGTTATTTACCAACAGACTGGTGGCGCCGTAACGTACAAGCGTGGTTTGCAGTCCCTAATCACACCAAGCGAGCCTATATCGTTGCAATAGGAGCACCCGAGTCTAGCCAGCCACAGCACTACTAAAGTGTATTTCCCCATATACAAAGCGCGTCACAGTTGGTGCATACTTGCCATGTACACCGCAGCAAGAGCGTGTACGGTTTTACTTCCATGTTCCATTAGGAAATGGAAATATGGTGATGGCGAAAAAAATCGTGTTCGAGATAATGGCAGATTCTGATTGTACTACCATCAAAACATGAATAAAAGTCATTTTACTTCCATATTCCTTAAGGAATGGAAGTATGGTGATGGCAAAAAAAATCGTGTTCGAGATTATTGCAGATTCTGATTCTACTACACTCAAAACATGAAAAAAAGTCTTTTCCGAAAAGTGTCTGTGTGTGTGTCTGTGTGTCTGTCTGTCTATCTGTGTGTGTGTGTAGATTTTTTTTTTGGCAAACGATAACTGCCGCAAATTCAAACAGAATCAAAAGATTATTTTCATACAGCCCTAAATTGTAGAGTTCTCAAGACCTGCTGTTTTTGGTGAAGATCGGTTAAGGGAAAGGGGTAGTTTACCTACAACGTTTTTTTAACAAGGGTATTTTCTATGGCAAACGATAACAGCCGCAAATTCAAACAGAATCAAATAATTTTCTGTATACAGCCCTGATTTGTAGAGTACTCAAGATTTTTTGTTTTTGGTGAAGATCGGTTGAGGGGAAGGGCTAGTTTACCTGCAACGTTTTTTATCAAGCGTATTTTCTATGGAAAACGGTAACAGCCGCAAATTCAAACAGAATCAAATAATTTTTTGCATACATCAGTGAATTGTAGAGGACTCAAGGCCTTTAGATTTTGGTGAAGATCGGTTAAGGGGAAGGGGTAGTTTACCTGCAACCTTTTACGTTTTAACAAGAGTAAAGTACTTGAAAATTTATTTAAACTTTTTGAAACAATGGTATTTGTTGAAAATAAAATAAGTTTGTTGCCAGGTAACAAAAATAAAGTCATTTTGATTATAAAATATAAATATTTACAACAAGAAAAGAATTTTCAGTTTTCAAAATTTAAATATATTTTGATAAAACAATGGGTTCTTCATTGAGGTGGGGACCATGTCACTCACTCCATCTCAAGCCTCTCCCATTTTGCAGAAAAAGAAGACCCTGTCAAGGCTGATACTTTGACGACAGTGACAGGGCTTTCCACCAAATTCAGCAGAGTGACAGGTAGGCCCAACTCTGATTGGCTCCTCAGATTTCCCCAGCGTTAGTAGGTTCTATGAAAATATTTTATTTCAAAAATGATTTTAAATATAAATCTTAGATATGTTTTATAAATCTCATGTTTTATGTTTTAACATGGGTAATTTTTTATATGACGAACCATAACTGCTGTAAATTCAAACAGAATCAAATAATTTTTTACATATGTGCCTGAGCTATAGAGAACTCAATGTCTGTTGATTTTGGTGAAGATCGGTTACGGAGAAAGGGCAGTTTACCTGAAACATGTTTTGTTGTAACATGAGTAAAGTACTTAATTTTGATAAAGTATCCTGATAAGATCTTAACAATCCACTGTAGAAACGTAGATGAAATATCTATAAATGAAGAGGCTAGTTGAACGGGCTGGGGGTAATTTTCTATAAATCAAAATTATAGTTGAAGGGGGAGGGGATAATTTTTTTTTATATGTGTACTACGTTATTGGCAACAAAGAAGTATTTTTTTGTTAAAATTCCTTCCCTGGCTGTTTGGCTGAAAATGATTTTAAATATAAATCTTAGAATATGGAAGTCATGTATGGTTCTCCATACCGATATTTTCGAAAAGTGTCGTGTGTGTGTCTGTCTGTCTTAGAATTTCTTCTATGGCAAACGATAACAGCCGCAAATTCAAACAGAATCAAATAATTTTTTGCATACAGTACTAAATTGTAGAGGACACAAGGCCTATTGTTTTTGGTGAAGACCGGTTAAGGGAAAGGGGTAGCTTACCTGCAACGTTTTACGTTTTAACAAGAGTAAATTGATTAATTTTGATAAATAAAGTATCCTGAAAAGTCATAATAATCCACTGTAGAAAGGTAGATGAAATATCTATAAATGAAAAGGGTAGTTGAAGGGTGGAGAGGGGGGAGAGTGTAAGGTTTTTAATAAATTAAAATGGTATTTGATGATGGAGGAAGTAAATTTTATAAGTTTTGTATATGTAATACGTTAATGACAACAAAGAAGTAGTTTCTATGGAAACATTTCATTTCTCTTTAACAAAATTATATTTTTTTCATTTTAATTTAAATCTTATATGAGTGAAAACATATCGTTCCTGGCAAGCAAGCATATCTCAATTATGTAATGTTTCCGTTCCCAAAGTTTTATTATTGTGATTACTGCAATAAAAAGGCAGACAAGGACACACACACACACACACACACACACACACACACAATTCGCGTTATTTCTGGCCTCACTCATTTTTATTTTCTTACGTTTGCACGATTTTTAAATGGAAAGTGTCGAAACCCACATCAACACAACGTGTGCAAGCCGAAAAGGTGTCCAGGGTGGACAGCGATTTGCTTCCTGTGGATCGCTCACCAGTGTAACTGCACGTGTTTACAGAGGAACGGTTCATAGACAGACTTTTCGTCTTTAGGGAGTGAGCCCTCTGCAAGATGCTCAGGGTCCATGAGAGACTTCGGAGCGATCCTTCTTTTCCGCGTGTTTGTTCTGTGAAACGTACACTGTAGATTCGCAGCTTTACTCTGAGCAACGCTCCATAGGGAATGTTGAATTTTTTTTCCACGGTATACCCTCATACACACTAAAACCTGCTCTGATGTTTTGATTACGGACATAATAATATTAAAACTTTGGAAACTTGAGCACTACTTAATGGAGAGCAAACATTAACTTTTACAAGCCTATTTTGACGCAATATATGTTTTAATAAATTAATACAATCTGTGTACTTGTTTCTGTTATAATATAAGAATTACAAACTAATATGTGCATGTGTGTATGTATGAAAAATATATAAATATTTTTCTCCTCTGGAAAATTGTTTGCCCCTCCTGGAAAATATTTTTACCTCACTGATGACTAGTTATTTACTAGCCTGTGTGGAATATAGCGTTATGACATGGATCAGAATGGTGGGTGTTAAACAGAAGACACAAACGTATTAAGGAAGAAATGTTTTGCTGAGAAATTTATAATTATACGGGTAAACAGAATCGTCGTTCTGGAATTCAGAAGACGAATGGAAAGAAAGAAAGAAAGAATCGATTTTAAAAAAGAAAAATAACTAGTTTGTATTAACAGGAAAGACTTTGATAACACTATAGTCATCATTCACCCTCGGCCGATAACTTACAGGAATCAGATCGCAGCTCCCTTTGGCCAGGTCTTCGTTCGAACTACAAACATTTTATTCAAAAGTACAGTCCTTCCTCACGAAGGTTGAGGATAGTCTTCACCCACCTAACATGGGGTACCATTTTAGCCGATACGTCATTTCTTCAGCACTCAAGCATCCACTTAGTTAATATTTAAATGATTTTAAATATAAATTTTAGGACATGGCAGTCATGTATAGTTCTCCATACCGATTTTTAGTATTGCTCTGCGCTTTTCAATCGCCAAATGATTAATTACGTTCTTGTATTTCGTTGTCCATGACGTGTCCGTTACTTAACTAAATATCACTATAATATTGACGACTCGGAACACTAAGTTTTTTATAAGTAAAAACGTAAAGTTTTACCTTACAGCCTAAACCGGGTTTCACCTATAGAAGGCTTCATCAAGCCTCTGAGGTCATCAGAGGCTTGATGAAGCCTTCTATAGGTGAAAGCCGGTTTAGGCTGTAAGGTAAAACTTTACGTTTTTACTTATAAAAAACTTAATGTTCCGAGTCGTCAATATTATAGTGATATTTGATTAATTACGATTATTTAGATTATTAGTTATTGTTTTATTCAAAATTCTATAATTTAAAATACAATTGGGGATTTGATGGGGGTTGTCCAACCGAGCAACCTAAGCACGAGCCGCCACTGAGACCAATAGTGTAATTATGCCCCATCATATTCAGGGGATCAGACCCCCCAAGAGATATTAAAAATTTCAGTTCAGTTCCATAATAATAACATAACGTTGGCCCATTTCTAGGCCCGATGTGCGTGTTAAAGTAAGGCTTATAAATAACTGTAGAAGTAATAGAAAATTTAACAAAAATATCTGGAAAAAGAAGACGCGTAACATCTTGAAAATGTTGAAACGGAAACGGTGATGAACGGCGGAAATCTGCAAGGAGAAGTCGCCTTGTACAGAAAGTTTTGGTGCAGGGGGAGGGGGTCACACTGACAAAAGTTGGTTATGAATTGTTACCAATTTGTGCCCATTATATGAGCTATAGATGTAGACAGAAATACAACTTTAAGGTCTCAAATACTAAGACAAAAGTGATGGCCTTCCTAGGAAAGAGCCCTGTAAGAACAACAATTTTAACTGGTAACCGTGTTTTAGAGCAGGTGTCACATTTTCATTATTTGGGATGTGATATCTCATATAGAAAGGAAAACGATATCGAGAGACAGTTAAATACATTTAGTTATACCTGCGGAACAATAAGACGACTATTGAAGAACAAAACGCAGATGGAGACACAGCTAAAGTTCTATAAGGTCGTGGCTGTGCCGACTTTAATATATGTGTGTGAAACATGGACTCTCCTGCAAAAAGATATTTGAAAAATACAGGCTTCAGAAATGAAATTTTTTAGAGCAGTTAATGGATGTAGTTTTAGAGACCGTCTACTAAACGACGACTCAAGGAAAGACCTGAAGTTACAGTCGGTTCTGGAGAGAATAAAGTCCAGACTGAATTTGAAGTCCCATGTAGAACGCATTGTAGATAGGCGTATTCCTAAGCAAGCGTTTGAATAATTGAATATAGGCCAATGGGGACGAGAGATCGTGGAAGACGCTGAAAAAAATGGTCAGAGACTCTGTTAAGTCGGAACGGGCCCTAGCCCAAGTCATGGAGTGAAGAAGAAGAAGAGGAAGAAGAAGAAGAAGAAGAAGAAGAAGAAGAAGAAGAAGAAGAAGAAGAAGAAGAGGAAGAGGAAGAAGAAGAAGAAGAGGAAGAGGAAGAGGAAGAGGAAGAAGAAGAAGAAGAAGAAGAAGAAGAAGAAGAAGAAGAAGAAGAAGAAGAAGAAGAAGAAGAAGAAGAAGAAGAAGAAGATATCGAGAGAAGCCTCTCTCTCCCTCTCTGTCTGTCTGTCTCTCTCTCTAGCTTTTTCTGTCTCTGTCTGCCTTTCTCTGTATGTCTGTCTTTCTCTGTCTCCCCCTCCCCCTCCCATCACCCCATCCTCTCTCTCTCTCTCTCTCTCTCTCTCTCTCTCTCTCTCTCTCTCTCTCTCTGTCTCTCTCTCACACACACACACACACTCTCTCTCCCTCACGCACCACAAAAGTATGAAATAATCATCAACTTTGAGGATAAAATATTGTTTAGTACAAAATAAGAAAGTATAAATTATCCAACACTTTGCCGATATTCTGGTTGACTTAGGTGTGGCTAGAAAAAAGTTTGTCGGTAGGCACACAGACAGTGCACTGAGCGTTGCACATGACGCCAGATTGCCGATAGTTCACTGCCCGCATTAACCTACTTTCCTTACTGAAGCCTCGTATTTCAAACTTCAAAATATATCACTTTGCTTGCAATCTTCATATCTCTTTTTCCTCAGTTTTCCATTCCGTTATTGCGTTAAAACTTCCAACATTCGCCGTCACACACGGCTTTCTGCAGTGTCGTTTTTTTACTGAATATTTTTATTGTCATGTGATTACAATTCTCTACGTGATCACATCAGTATTGTATAAACCTGGTGATCTTTTTCGCCACCTGCGTTTTAGACGGTCACAGTACAAACACATTGTTTCGAGGCTAACAAAGTTTAATTCAATCATCTGTTGTAGTGTATTCATTGTTCATAACCTAAAGACACCATACATATGTTTTATAATGAAGTTTTAAATTAGTCACATTCTTAATTTCTATCGATTTTGGTCATAAACCATCGTCAGGTAGTATTTACACTATGCACTCGCGGCCACGATATTGCAAAACAGTTACTATTTACAGAAAAAACGAATTCGAAAATACTGGTTAATTATCGTGAAAGGTACGTTTGTGTCCAAAGTTTCTCAAGAACTGTTTTGTTGGGGATTGTTTGTGTTTACATTCATTCAGGTCAGCTGATATGATATACAGACCTGTCCTAGTAAGCGCGTACATGATTCTGGTCACAAGGTTCGCGAGGCTGTTCCATTCGTTTGGACATTATTCTGCGCGCAAAGTTCTGGTTGGTTCTAGACGTTTTGTCCATTCCAGACGTTACTCAACTATCCTATCGAAATGGGGTCGCTACCTGACTAGAACAGAAGGCGGTGGAATTATACATACTGGATTCGAAGCGGCCCAGTTTCAGTTTAGTCCTGGCGGTATTCGAGTGCGGATCTAAGCGTTGTGTCCATTGTGTTAATTAGTGCGCAACTGAAGTAAGTTGACTTTTATTATTGTGTGTTGGGTAAATTTAACTTGAATTATTCTATAAGTGTGCTTTGTTGATTTATAACCGTTACACCATAGCTGGTGGGGTCTCCAAGTTGCATGTAGAATTAAATTGTTAAAATTACCGTGAGTATCCAGGTTCCCTTCCTTCCAACTTCTTTTTTTATATGTTTTTTACACAACGCGTTTCGAGACTTATATTCCCATCATCAGGTGATAAACTATGTTTACTCACATGGAGTACGTGATTTGATGAAAGTCACACACGCATCCCGTTATTTATGCGACTCCTGACCCGCGTTATCTCACGACGCTGATCGCTACGGATCTCGCGATTGACTAATGATTTTACACACATATCTATCATATTGTTCTAGCACGCGTGTAACTGTATCATATAGCTCGTCGGATTTGAAAAAAGTCCATTCGGGGGTGTATAAAATAGGGGTGTGAAGACTGTAGTAGTTTTTATATTGGAAAGACAGGCAGAAAATTCTTGGATAATTACTGGGAACATCTGCCTAAGGGTGACAACATTAGGAACATTAAATCGAACTTTGGGTTACATGTTATCAATCATACCCATAATTATTCCAGTTTTCAAAACAGTTTCAAACCACTGCATTTCTGCAAAAAGAGAAACATATGGACGCACTGGAAGAGTTTGAAATTTACAGAGCTTTCAAAACTCAGGGTGATCAGCTTCTGAATGAAAACTTTCATTCAAATCCAACGAGCTGTATGATACAACTATACGAGCGCTAGAATAATATGATAGATAAGTGCGGGCACAATATGATGATAAATCGTTAGTCACTCGCGAGATCCGTAGCGATGCGCATCGTGAGATAAGGCGGGTTAGGAGGCACTTAAATAACGGGATGTGTGTGACTTTTATTAATTGACGTACTCCATGTGAGTGAACATAGTTTATCACCTGATGATGGGTCTATCAGTCTCGAAAAGCGTTGTGTATAAAATATATATAAAAAAGAAGTTGCAAGGAAGGGAACCTGGATACGGTAATTTTAACTATTTAATTATAACCGTTTTTCTGTCTTATTAACGTTTGTGACTTCATTGGTGTCGTCAGTTTTTCTGTTTCCACTCAACAACACGAGGATCGGTAGGACAGTTGTAGCAATATTTAACACGCGTGCCGGGTGGTTTTACGAAAGATGATTGATGCTTTCAAAAGTTATCGTGAGACAAACAGATAAATTATTGATAGACAAGGAAATGCCAAACGGTCGACTTTCCAGAGACAACACTCGTTATTTTAGAGAAAATTGTTGCATTGACGTCAAGAAGGTAACACATAACCAGCGAAAACTTCTACGATCTCACAACTAAAGTTTAACGAGCGTAAGAATAATAGCTTCGTGCGTTCTCCGGCAGCAGAGGAAAGTTACATTCAGTCGGAAAAGGTTCACTGAGTCACATCGGATGCTGTGAGTTGTCCTTTAAGAGGTTCAGCACCTTCAATCAAATTACTATGCTACACACGAATGAGCACACACATACACACACGAAACGGTGTACGACGTGTTGAGGGGAGGGGACACTGTCTAACAGGTTAACACACCCAAATTTATACCTCCTATCCATACATAAAAAGTAATAGATCCAGTATAAATAAAATAGAATCATTAACATAATTAAGTTTTTATTTTTACTTTCTGTTTCTGTGTCTTATAATGCAATCAACGACGTGGTGAATAAGTTGCATAAGTTCAACCTTATGTGCGGGACCATCAGGCGAACCCTTAAATCAGCAAGTGAAAGAGCACGCCTAAATCCTACAAGGTGATGGCTCTTCCCACTCTTCTTTATCGGTCTGAGAATTGGACGTTAACGAAAGGCCAGGCCAGTCGCATCCAAGCGGCTGAAATGAAATTTCTCAGGCACGTGGCAGGGTATACTCTCCATGATCATAGAAGAAACACAGATATACGGCAGGAACTGAATATTATGAGTATACTCGACAGGATCGCCCAGTATCGTTTGAATTGGTGGGAACATCTTTGCCAAATGGGTGACTGGCGCATCCCCATAAAACTATGAAACTATAAGCCGGTGGGACGGAGAGGTGTGGGAAGTCCGAGGAAGCGCTGGAGTGTCCAGCTATAATATTTTCCTATTTGAGTCCGGAGCAAACCATCCTTGCTTTAAACCTTGAGGATGATGATGACTTACTTTTTCTGACTAGACGTTTGTTTAACGTGACGTATGCAGAAATGATGGGTAGATTTAAGGATTGGTTCTCAGCTAAATGTTCTGTGGGAAACGCCGATGGTAAAAATCCGTCATTTAGATTCAAAAGTCTACAATATATCACAACTCCATCTTAAAGAAATTTTCAAGGAGTAACCAACAGAAAAATTGTTTGTCAATTTCAAAAGTAACTTTCGATCCGTTCGGCTAGTCTTTATTTGAGGCAATTTAGTAGTGAATATGTCTGTCCTCTGGATATGTTTCTATCATATCGCAGGGTAAGACGTATGGTGGGGCGGCCACCTTCAAGCTTAACGTCCAGCCCGATTTTCTGCCTGGGTGTTCTCCCATAAACTGTACGGGCTATCTTACCAGACTAAAGAGACCAGTTTTCCCTGTTGAGATATCTATAAGGATCTTTAATGTGGTCGTTTCTCCTTACCTCCCACATCCTACGTCGTTGACCAATGGAAAGTCATCTGCCTTTAGGGGCAATTTCTCACCCCAAGGGCAAGAGGGTGCCATAACCTCTACTTGAAAATGACAGTAGATGAGGGGCAACTTATACCGGCTCTCACTCCGTCTCCAGGGCCGCGTTAGCCACTTGTAGGTGTTACCCATCCCCCACCACTTGTAGGCGGCTGGATATTTCCCTTTATCAAGGCATGAGACCATAAGACATTACTCATCCTCTCCAGTACTTGGGGGACTTTGATCACAGAAGAAACAGATATACGGCAGGAACTGAATTATGAGTATACTCGATAGGATTGCTCAGTATCGGCTGAATTGGTGCCGAATGGATGACTGCCCCGTCCCCAAACAACTATGGAACTATAAGCCAAAGGGACGGAGAGGTGTGGGAAGCGCTGGAGTGACGAGTTCTAATCTTTGCTTGTTTGAGGCCGAAACAAACCATCCTTGGTTTAATCCTTGAAGATGATGATGATGAATTTCAAAAGTAATATTAAATACGTGCAATTTATAACAGTATGTAAATTCTTGTTATAATCTCAATATACTTGATGGTGGCTGTTAATATTTTAAAGCCGCTATGACATTCTATTGTTTCCCCTTCCTTTTTGTGCACATTTTCTGCAAGAGTCATTGCATTTTTCTTTTTCATCATTTGTTACATAGAGTAGTCGTTCTAACAAAACTGTCACATTGCGCCTCATAAAGTGTCCCAGCCCTTCTACACCTTTGCGATGAGGTTTCTTGCTAGCAATTTTTTTCTATAAGTCAAGTCGATATATTTTATAATTGCTTACTCTACAGTTCTATGAAGTGCTGTGTATATAAGTCCTTTAAGGAGGGTTAAATCTATTGTTCTGTGTATTCTTTTCTAATTATCCATAATTTACAGCTAGATTCTACACAAAAGTCTTTGTTTATTGACGCTGTAATTACAATTGACAATAACGCTTCCTCTGGTGTTCACGAATTTGTTCATTGCTGTCTAAAAACCCCAATCTATTAGTAATCCATACAACGATACATTTTGTGTTCAGTATTGTATATCTTCTTCTGTAAAGTCGAAGATGAAAAGTCAACTACAAGGTTAAACACTCTAGACAATGGTCTTTGGTTTTTTCTCAAAAGTGAAAAATTAAACGTAATGCGGATGGTAGTCGGTTAAACGCCTCCACTTTAACATACAAAGAATCTTCTCATTCAGTCGTGCACTCTAAGCAAGCGGCTTAAGCGCCCCAAGCAACTCTTTCCTCCTTTTAACCTTCTCTTTTTTCTTTGGTGTATACACCGTCTTCAAACCATGTCACGAATAATGCAACCCCCCCCCCCCACACACACATATACATATTGCAGCATTACAATTATTTAAAGATAATTACAAGTATTAGGGTTTTATAATTATAATAATTATTTAAGTTTCAGTGGTAAAACTGAATGCAAATGTAGTGTATTCATTGCCGTCTAGGTCGTAGGAATAGTGCATTCAGTTAAATATTACTGTTGCGTTAAATCGTTTTGTTAGTTGAGACGAGAGAAAGAATTTAAAGGGATCGAATAATAACTTATATATAAAAAAATAATTTAATCGTCATACTGTTACGCAATTAGAAACACTCTAGGACAGTCGAGAGCGAGAGTGCCGTACTACACGTTTCTCGACTAGCCCAGCGTCTTACGTCTGTATCAAGGTCGTCCACTCACGTGACACTCAAGTAGCTTCTAGAATGTTCAAAAGCCCTTGAAACACGCATTATCCTTGCACGCTGCAGTAAGGATGGAAAGTTATTCTCGAACACCTGCTCTACCTATATAAGCCACAGCAGCTGGCTTTGTCAGTCAGTTACGTTGAGCGATTTTCCTTAGTGTGGATCGAGTGGTGGTTGAAGATTAGTGGAAAGTGTTAACTGTGTTATAATTAGTGTGGAACTCTATTACTTGACATCACTATTGCGTGTGCACAAATTTAACTTGAATTATTGTACTAGTACAATCTTGTTGTGCAAACTGTTGACTGCAAGCTGTCATTTGTGATTAATTAAAGCTGGCGATTAGTGACTTCATTGGTGCCTGTATTTGTTTCCACTGTACCATAAGAAGATCAGTGAGACCGTCGTAACAATGCCCATTTTTAAAGAAATTAAATCTGGGAAGTATAAATTTAAGAAGCTGTTTACAAATTACAAAGACATATTACCCACATTATAAATAACATATGAATAATATAAAAACAACAAACATAGAACACATAAATGACAAAATACACGAGAAATTTCAGCTACTTGAGTGTCTGACATAAATATATCGAATTCAAATGATTAATTTGAATGTTGAAATCATATATAAATATCGGTATGGAGAACCATACATGACTTCCATATTCTAAGATTTATATTTAAAATCATTTTCGAAATGAAATATTACCATAGAAACTACTTCTTTCTACTTACTGCTTCAGCCTTAACCACAGTACTGTGGTCACTAACGTATACCACCTCACCTTATCGCACTCGATTTTCACTGATGATGGAAGTCGATGGCATTGCCGAAACGTCTGGTTTTGTAGAAAACATTGGACTACTGCCAAATATCCCGGGAAGGAATTTTAACAAAAACTACTTCTTTGTTGCCGATAACGTTGTACACATATATATAAAATATATGCATAAAATTAATGGCTTGTATAAGTTAATGATTGATCTCCATTAAGTAGTGCTCTAGTTTCCAAAGTTTTAATATTATGATGTCCGTAATTAAAACATCAGAGAAGGTTTAGTGTGTATGAGGGTACACCGTGGACAAAAATTTTCAACATTTCCTATTGAGCGTTGCTTAGAGTAAAGCTGCGAATCTACAGTGAACGTTTCACAGAACAAACACGCGGAAAAGAAGGAGCGCTCCGAAGTCACTCATGGACCCTTAGCATCTTGCAGAGGGTTCATTCCCTAAAGACGAAAAGTCTGTCTATGAATCGTTCCTCTGTAAACACGAGCAGTTACACTGCCCAGCGATCCACAGGAAGCAAATCGCTATCCACGCTGGACACTTTTTCGGCTTGCACGCGTTATGTTGGTATGGGTTTCGGCACTTTCCATTTAAAAAGCGTGCAAATGTAAGAAAATAAACATGAATGAGGCCAGAAATAACGCGAATTTTGTGTGTGTGTGTGTGTGTGTGTGTGTGTGTGTGTGTCGTCCCTGCCTTTTTATTGAGGTAGTCATAATAATAAAATGGAAACGTAAATATTACATAACTGAGATATGCTTGCCTGCCACGAACGATATATTTTCTCTAATACATGATTTACATTAAAATGAAAAAATTATAATTTTATTGCCTGGCAACAAAATTATTTTATTTTTAACAATTACCATTGTTTTAAAAAGTTTAAATGAATTTTCAAGTACTTTACTGTTGTTAAAACGTAAAAGGTTGCTCGTAAACTACCCCTTCCCCTTAACCGATCTTCACCAAAATCAAAAGGCCTTGAGTTCTCTACAATTCAGTGATGTATGCAAAAAATAATTTGATTCTGTTTGAATATGCGGCTGTTTTCGTTCGTCATAGAAAAAATTACCCTTGTTAAAACATAAAACGTTGCCGGTAAACTACCCCTTCCCCTTTACCGATCTTCACCAAAAACAATAGGTCTTGAGAACTCTAAAATTCAGGGGTGCATGCGAAACATTATTTGATTCTGTTTGAATTTGCGGTTGTTATCGTTTGCCATATAAAATACCCTTGTTAAAACATAAAATGTTGCTGGTAAACTACCCCTTTCCCTTAACCGATCTTCACCAAAAACAATAGGTCTTGAGAACTCCATAATTCAGCGCTGTATGCGAAACATTATTTAATTCTGTTTGAATTTGCGGCTGTTATTGTTTGCCAAAAAAAAAATTACCCTTGATAAAAAAAACCGTTGCAGGTAAACTACCCCTTTCCCTCAACCGATCTTCACCAAAAACAATAGGTCGTGAGTACTCTACAAATCAGGGCTGTATGCAAACAATTATTTGATTCTGTTTGAAATTGCAGCTGTTATCGTTTGCCAAAAAAAAATCTACAGACAGACAGACAGACAGGCAGGCAGGCAGACACACACACACACACACACACACACACACACACAGACACTTTTCGAAAAACGACTTTTTTCATGTTTTGAGTGTAGTACAATCAGAATCTGCAATAATCTCGAACACGATTTTTTTTGCCATCACCATACTTCCATTTCCTTGAGGAATATGGAAGTAAAACACCATTTAAGTATTTATAACATAGAATGAAAAAGTACAGTTGTACATTGTCAGTGATATTTATAGTGTGGTATGAGTCGAGAGGTCTGATTTTGCTGGATGCCCTTCCACATACGTCAAACGTAGGTCTGTACAAGTATCAGTTTTTTACGAAAATATTCATGATTTTTTAATCGTTCAGTATGTGTAAATTAATTGATCATAACTTATTAATTACCAGAATAATCAATTTTGCTATGTGCGAATGACATAGTTCTTATTCAAGAAAATAAAGATGTTTAATGAAGAAAATTGTGTTAGTGGTTGTAATCACAAACAGAATTATCACTGTTGCACACCACTATAGATCGGAATAACTTTTCTATAATGGTGTGCAACAGTAATAATTCTGTTTAAAATAAAGATGATTTACAATGAGATATGTTTCAATTACAAGAAGTAGGAAGAGAGTACTCACTGACAAATTTCAGTGAAAAAGACGAAAACTGTGGCCTTTAAAGGTAAATATCCAATGAGGACTTATACAGTTATAAACAACAGCACGTTAGAAAAAGTGAGCCGTTTTAAATATCTCGGCTGTGCAGTAAGCTATGAATCTGAATATGATATAAGAGAGAAGATAAATGAATTTAGGAATATTTGTTGTACGATTCATAGAAATTTTAGAAATAAAACAAGACACAACAGAAAGATTAATTTTATAAGACAATTGCAATAACCACCTTGACATATGCAAGTGAGGCGTGGGTCATGACAAAAAGAGGAATGCGGCAAGATTCACAGTGCTGAAATGCAGTTTCTTCGAAATACTTTAAACTATACATTGCAAGGTAGAATAAGGAATGAAGATATCAGAGTAGAACTCAAAGTTAAGAACATAAATGAAATTATTTCTAGTGAAGAAGAAGAGGAGAAGAGAAGAAGAGAAAAGAAGAAGAAGAAGAAGAAGAAGAAGAAGAAGAAGAAGAAGAAGAAGAAGAAGGAGGAGGAGGAGGAGGAGGAGGAGGAGGAGGAGGAGGAGGAGGAGGAGGAGGAGGAGGAGGAGGAGGAGGAGAAAAAGTACTTACATGTGTTAGAAATTGTGTTTTAAAATTTTCAGTAGGTTTTCAAAAAAATAAAATACACAATAAAAACATATAAGCGATAGGGGAGTGAGAGTTATTCAATAACATAAGAATATTTTTCCAGCAGCTCCAAGCTTTTTAATAAATTTATATGACGCTCCATAAAACAGCTGCGTGTGGGTGTGTGTGCGAGCGAGTATCAAAGACGTATAGATCTACTTAAGGGTTACGCCTTGAGACTGGGTCTCGGCAATATATTTCTTTCAACGTAAACGGATGGCGTCTTTGCGTGACCGTGTGCGTGCGAGCGTGTGCGCGTGCGTGTGTGACGTACGGCACACATAAGGTGTCTGCTGGAACGCGCTCCCCGCATACGATAAAACTGTTTCATACTATTTTTGTTGTCTCTCTTTTGCAGACAGTAAACATATATTCTTCAAGGCATTTTTTGTTTTTCAATATTTGATTCTTAAGGACCGTTTGTTTTTCACTCTACTCTCTTTAAGATATTTTATTTTGTAAAATTTCGCTTGGTTTATTCAACATGTTCAGTGTGTTTAGCAAAATAATAACGTGTCTTGTTAAAGGTAGTGGTTTGGCGTTGACAATTAGGACATAGCGCTTGTCACACGACAGGAATTTAATTGATATTTAACATTAAAATCTATGATAGAGATAGAGCGGCTGAATTCTGTCTTCGTAGCAGAAAATTAGACGGAAAATCAAAAATATTTATTTACTCCGCCATTTTAAAAAGTACAGCTACTTATGTTTCTGGAATTTGGTAGGTAAATCAACAAAAGCTCCTGAAGGTTTGAAGCAGTGTGATTGAACTTTTGGAGAAAGTCTTGTAGTGTGTCCAGGCTGCAATACATCAGAAATTGAAAATCTCAGAAGGCGTCTCTGTGCTGAAAAATCAAAGCGTGTTTTAGACATTATAAATACAAAGCTGTTGGTTATAAAATAATAACTGTAGCTTTGATAAGAGAAGAACAAGATGGATTTAGGACTGGACGTTCAACAATAGATAATGTATTTACAGATTTGTGAGAAAAGGAGAGAATTCAATCTAAGGATCCATGTTGAATTTAGTGATTTTGAGAAAGCTTTCCATCAAGTGAACAGGAACAATTTATGGTCTATTATGGAATGTCGCGGCTATCCACAACAATTGATAAATCTGATTAGAAGCCTATATAGCAACTCTAAAATAATAGTAAATACTGGGAAGACAAAGTCTGGAGAAATTTTGGTAAATAAAGGAGTAATGCAGGGATGACTATTTTTCTCACTCACACACACACACACACACACACACACACGCGCGCGCGCGTATATATATTATAGTGATATATATTATAACGAGGAAAGGTGTATAGTGTGTATTTTTTTTAAATAATAACACTTCTTATATCATATCAACTTTGTAAAAATCATTCAAAATGTCATTAAATAATTTTTCAAAAATTACTAATTAAAATTTCGTCATTATTATTCGCATATTATTTTTCTTTTGTGTGTGCTCAGCATACACACAATTATTGTCACTAAACAAATAACATAAATATTCATAAATATAATACACAAAATATAAATTGAAATGTGTACGTAAACATGGATAATTATAAGTTTTTATAATATAAAATGTGCTCTCGACTTGCTCAGATTGTATTCCTTTTAAATTGCATATTTTTATATTATTACTGCTTTGCTTTGTGTGCCTACATATGAATATCGTATTCATGAAATATCAATCAAATTTAGAATTACATAAACATTTATGCTACGTTATAGTTTCCAAAAAAATAATAATAATTTTGTAAATGATAAATATCATTATAAATTCGTATGATCTATTACTATAATTTAACCATTTAGATTTTACAATTATTATTTGCACAATTAAAGTTTATCATTTTTTTTTTACTTCTGTTTTTTTTAACGTCTCTTATGACTCGTTTGTTGACGAGTAAAAAAAGTTTCATGTCACCTTATTTCTGTGCGGTGATACTCAGTGATTCCTCGCCATGATCCTGAGTCCTGTGTTCTGTGTCGATCCTCCGTTGTTGTCTGATCCTCCTGGAGTCCGTCGTCCGGTCCTCCTGGTCCATTCACCACACAGATGACTCGTACGGTGCTATCTCCATACTGCTGGGGTATCGACCTTGGATGCTCCACAGTCGGGCATGCCTTCGGCTGCAGATGTGTTCCAGTAGAATGCGATCCTCGCTTATTTATACTGTCGGGCGCAAAAATCATGTTTCAACCATTCTGTGCCCGATTTATGTTGTTATAGTTTGTCAAGCGTCCCTTTACGGATTCGTTTATTTTTCGTATTTATTTTAATTTTATTCGCAACATGTCTTTTGGTTATTACACGACGTTCACACGATCGGTAATTTTTTTATGTATAATTGTATATTAACAGTTTTTCTATACTTTAATTATTCTTGGTTCTATTCACTTTTATTTACGCTGCATTAATATGTATTATTTGTTTCGCACTAGATTTTGCACATTTGTGCGTCTTTATATTATTAATAACGTGGAGTAATTTGTTTGGTCATATCTTTTGCGCATTACCAAATTTAAATAAATTACTTATTAATTCACATTTATTCACGGGTGACGCCACGCCGGTTTCTACTTGTTTCACACACACACATATCACTTCACTGTACACAGTCTTAGCTTGTATGTGGCGTGATATGCCAGTACCGACCTGTCCCCGTTCACTGGTTACTCACAGCTTTCAATACACATTTTTTTTAAATATTGACAATATTAATTATTTATTCTAATTTAGCAGTTTTTAACTAACTGCGACAATGCACAGTAACGTACGCAGACGTACTGTTGCAATATACATGCAATATCTGAATTTAATATTTACTTTACCACAAGATGTAATTTTTCCCTTATTTGGAACATGTTTCGGGATCCTTAGTGAGCCCATTAAATACGTTATGTACATCAAGAAATAGACTGTAGCAAAAAGTGTTTAAATATATATATTGACGACATCGTCCAAGATATTGAAATATATAGTGTTGCACAGAACGTGCCGGATGTCGTCTTTAAACAGTAACATAAATAAGTGAACAACAGAAAAGTCATTAATCACAACTCTAATAAAATTTTAAATAAACAAAACCTATGCACCTCAGAAGACCAGTGAGTATGGCGCCTGGTTACTAATTTAGAGGACCCGGGCGCACGACAAAATCAAGGTGCATTTGTCAGCCCCCAGGCCAACCTGTGGACGTCAGTACCAGGGATAACGTCCTGTGGTAATAATGCGTGCCTGAAGCTGGCGATGGCGAAACATGCCGAAAGTTTCATATATTATAGTATACACTGCTTAGGCTGTAAAAATAAGAGCCGTTATAATTAAAACACACTTCTACTCAACTATAACAGTTTGTGCAAATTAAAAATTACCTAACAAACAATAGCGCAACAATTACAATAATTACGGATTACACAATATACGGCGTTCCAAATCGCATGGCACCTGAAGGATTAGGAGACCCTTACTAACACACACACACACACACACACACACAGCTGGCCCGCAAGCCTGGGGTATGAGTCATCTATGACAGGCGCGTCCACTATGTAACTGCAACTTTTATAATATGCATTTTTTAACAAAAAGTTTAAAGAAAATGACACCAAACACGACGTCATTGTGATATACTATTTAAGATGAACAAAGTCCAATTAATTATTCATTTTGGCTTTAGAAATTAGTATTTTGCAGTACTGTGCTTGAATTTCAATATAATATTTGTATTGCAAATATATAATATTGTAATATTATTTAATGTAGTTTCTTCTGCAAGTAGTATTATATATCTTCTGCACTGTTACAATATTATATAATTGCTGCAAGAAACGTTGCGTTACGTATATAGAAAATGATGGATAGTAAATATAGTATGTAAATAGGTAATTGTTATCATATCAATCAATTTTTTCTTATTCATTGGGATACATTTTTAAATAAAATAATTATTTTATGAATATTACATAGAAGACAGCATAGAAATTTTATTGTAGAAAAAATAAAAATTGTTATATTACCGACGTAATTTTGCACCATTTATGTAACTTGTAAATACGTTTTTGTTTATAATCATCAAGATATCACCAAGTCCTTATTACTTTTTAATAAAAATTTAATTAAGGAATCCAATTCTGCCTTTGCTTTAGAAATCCCTAAAATACTCACATTTATTGCAATTATGAGTTGTTTGGACTGAATGCTCTCACAATTTCACGGAGAAATATATTGTAGTTTAATTTGGACTATAAGCTAAATTAAAAATTTTATAGCTTTGAATTGGACCGTATACTTATACCTAAACCGCAACCAAATAAAACACACCGAATCGCATATCACACAGGTGTTGGCCACATCTCTAATTATTCTGTAGTGTTCTTAGGACACGAGTTGGTCTTAGATACCGGTACAACAGTAATGGTAATAATAATAATCGACCTGACTTTTGTAAGCGTAGAAACTGTGAATTATTTTGTTGTTAAAATTCATTCCTGTGCTGTCCATTGTTTTCAACAACAAAACATATACGTTTAGGCATCGACTGCCGTCATCAATGTAATTTCAGAGTTTTTACACCTCTCGTATTCATCATTTATACTGATGATGGCAGTCTTTGGCATTGCCGAAACGGCTGTGTATGTTGTTAGAAAAACAAATGACCATGGCAAAACAGCCCCGGGAATGAATTTTACAACATGGACTCCGGCTGTGTAAACCTACGAAATCGTGAATTATTTTATTTGTATTCTACAAATTATGCTGCCACTAGTATTATTTCTAGAGAGATTTACAGAAAACGTTAACGTTTTAGTGTGTAATACGTATATTTGCATTTTGTTTAGGAGTCAACGGTAGTGTGGTGACAAATGTTGTGTTCTCGTTTGTCAGTGAACCTGAAGGGATTGTGCTCGTCGGATCAGGATAAGGATATTACAGGTAACGAAACTCTATTTTACTGTACGTTTTATATAAGTTTTGTAAGCCATTGTGATGATCAGATTAATGGCTATTTTAACAGCTGGAAATACATAAGTAACGCGACATTTATCGGAAACCTTTTTACTTCCATGTTCCGTAAGAAAATGGAAGTATGGTGATTGGGAAAAAATCGTGTTCGAGATAAGAGCCGATTATGATTGTACTACTCTCAAAACATAAAGAAAAGTCATTTTCCGTAAAGTGTCTGTGTGTAGAATTTTTTCTGTGGTGAACAATAATTGCCTCAAATTCAAACAGAATCAAATAAGTTTTGCATATGTGCTCGACTTGTAAAGGACTCAAGGGCTATTGATTTTGGTGAAGATCGGTTAAGGGGAAGGGGTAGTTTACCACCAACATTTTACGTTTTAACAAAAGTAAAGTAGTTAATTTTTATAAATAATATATCGTGAAAAGAAGGTCATAATATAATAATCCACTGTAGAAAGGTGGATGAAATATCTATAAATAAAAAGGAAGTTGAAGGGGAAGGGAGCAATTTTCTATAAATGAAAATGATAGTTGAACGGGGAGGGGTAATTTTTTATATGTGTACTACGTTATCGGTAACAAACAAGTAGTTTCTATGGAAATATTTCATTTCAATTTGTCAAACATAAAACTCGATTTACAAGGAAACACACCTAACTTTTTAGAAATTATCGAACCGAATTCAAGTAAATGAATTGAAATATAAATCTTAGAATATGGAAGTCATGTATGTTTCTTCATACCGATATTTAGTTTACTTTCTTGTGCTAAAACGTTCAGTAATATCTATTAATTATAATGTGACATTCGTATACATAAGGTTAATGCCATCATATTATTTTATAATTTTAAGTAGAACCGCTGTTGAGTTCCGGTCCGAGTGGACCAAAAAATATGTTGATGTCGGCACGTGGGTACCAAAAAATGTTCTATTAGGAAGAATGATGTTTGTGGTGCTATTGCCAGGTTGCAGAATGATGGCGATAGTGGACTTTATTTAATACATTTATTAAGTTTCTGTTTTACACTTAAATCATAGTGTTGAGATTGGCTAAGTCTGAAAAGATTTTAATTTTTAATAAACCGAGTCGTTAATAAAGCTACATGTTAGATGAGGCGCAAATGTGCGACACTCAGATTACATCGAAAACGTTCAGGCCTAAGGCCTAAATAATTGTCGTAAGACTTGAGGCGCGAGTACGCGGCACTCTAAGTTACATGAAGAATTAGCAATGTATTGCTAATGTATTGCAAGTATGCAATATAATGTTGTGGCCTAAAGCCTACATGAATTGACTGACGACAATAAAAATGAATGACAGAACAAGCAAGCAAACGTAATGACGTCTGCCGCCAGCCGTAGCTCGGACAACTGTAACGTTGTAAAAACATGATAAGCACAATTTGAAAACGTACAGATTAGCCAACCTATGAATGCGAAAATTACCACATTACTGTCCAACCGCTTTTTTGTCCTGTGTATTCGGTATAATTTTGTGCAAATAATCGCCAGACAGTGCCTGCGTTCGTGTGGTATTGACGATACCATAATGCTTTACTTCTTCTTCTATCAGAGAAAAGAGAAATCATCTGTTCCTGTACTGAAGGAAATACATCGACTTCACCAACGCTTCCTAGGTCTTTGCATACTTCTGCGCCCAATAGGCTTGTACTGCCAAATTTCCTTAGGCAACCACAGCCATCTGGTATCCTAGTCTGATGAGCAAGCCATCTCTCTTTGTTTGCTGCAGTACAGTCTTGAATAGTAATAATTTTAATTCTCCACAGATGTCTTCATTGTAGAATTTATCACAGCCATTACCTTATACAATTTTAGTCGAGTCTACGTGAAATTGAATTTTATATCAAAATATCCTGCGCCAGATTTGATACCCTTAATTATTTATCCTCAGGTTACACGGCGCCGGATTATTCGTTTCTAAATTATGTGACCATTTTTAATATCCGAGCCGATTTCGGAGTGAAAATAAGGGCTTTTGTATCTTTCTGGTTGATCTGTTAATGGAGACTGCTGCGGACTGGATGAGCGGTTGGGGGCTCGGATCCTGGCGTTCTCTTCGTATCTGCGATTTAGTTTGTGTAGGAAGGGAAAACTGTAATTATGTCGTATAGTGGTCTGTGTTGCTAGCTCGTGATGGGGGGGGGGGGACAACGATATATTAGTCTAAGAGCTCCCCGTTCTAATGGCCTCATGTGGTCGAGGTCGGCAGTCAGCAGGCTCGGATGTGCATACGTCAGGGTAGGTGCAAGTGAAGAAAATAAAGGTCTTTATATAATGTTAGCTCACCAACTTTAAAATTATCTGTATGAAATCCTTACAGCATACGAGTACTTAACGGGAACATTTTTTTAGGTTCAAGTCATGCTTCTTCACAACTAAATGTTACACTAGAAACTCGTTTCATGGGAGATTCCCGTATTAATAATTTATTGGGTCCTCAAATTAGTACATCGCTTCATAAATTTTTCTTAAGCGAAGAGGTTATTTTAGAAAAGGGTGTTTTGTTAGCAAAACCATTTTTTATTGCTAAGATATATCAACCCGCATCACACGTTCAACAGCCAATATTACTGGAACCAGAATATCCTGCGCCATATCTGCTACCATTAATTATTTAACCTTGGGTTACATGACCCCGGATTATTCGGGTCAAAGCTACGTATATGTTTAATATTCGATCCGTTCCTCCTCCTAAAGCATTTATTAAAACTATTATACAGTATTTTATATACAGTATTATATATTTTATATTATACAGTGTAATGTTACAGTAGAGAATATTGGACTCTCGAACATCCCGCCTAGGATTATTCTGCCCTAGGTTACCTGGCCCTTGATTACCCGCCCCCCGAGTAGGCCTATATTGTTACGCAACAGAACTTTCTCGAACAATGGAGAGTGTTGTTGTACGCGTTTCTCGCCTAGCCCAGCAGGTGCGTGTTTCTGCCAAGAGCGCTCTAAAGTACGCTCTAGACTTTTCGAGTGCTTGTTGACGCAAATTATGGAACTTATGCGGATTGTAAATAGGCAACAGCTACAGCTTATAAATTAGTTATAAGTAGCGATTTATTGAAGTGTGTTTCAAAGTATTGTGGCAATCTAATAGTTGAAATTATTATTGCGTGTGGAAAGTTTTAGCTTGAATTATTGTACAAGTTGATTACAAATTGTTAATTGTGATTAACTAAAGCTTGTGGTTAATGACTTCATTGGTGTCTGTATTTGTTTTCCATTGTACCATACGACGATCAGTGAGACCATCGAAACAATATTGTCTCATCGTATCCGGCCTGACCTCCTAAACAATATTTATTGACATTACCTGTACGCTAGTGAGTGGCGGACAGTAAAGAAAAGTTATCTTCGGAATATCCGGTCTCTGCTACTTTGTAATATTTTTCATTTCTTTTTTTAACAAAAACATTTGTAATTATTTTCATTTAGATCTTATTTTACAAAATGTCTTATTTCAAACTTTTCAACCAACATGAGGTGTAGAAAACTGTCGACCGGTTCGACAAAAATATACCGTAGGACAAGGTATCGATAGACAAGAAGCCTACGTATATACCGTAAGACAAGGTATCAACAGACAAGAAGCCTACGTATATACCGTAAGACAAGGTATCAACAGACAAGAAGCCTACGTATATACCGTAAGACAAGGTATCAACAGACAAGAAGCCTACGTATATACCGTAAGACAAGGTATCAACAGACGAGAAGCCTACATATATACCGTAAGACTAGGTATCAACAGACAAGAAGCCTACGTATATACCGTAAGACTAGGTATCAATAGACAAGAATCCTACGTATATACCGTAAGACAAGGTATCAACAGACGAGAAGCCTACGTAAATACCGTAAGACAAGGTATCAACAGACGAGAAGCCTACGTATATACCGTAAGACAAGGTATCAATAGACAAGAAGCCTACGTATATACCGTAAGACAAGGTATCAACAGACGAGAAGCCTACGTATATACCGTAAGACAAGGTATCAACAGACGAGAAGCCTACGTATATACCGTAAGACAAGGTATCAACAGACGAGAAGCCTACGTATATACCGTAAGACAAGGTATCAACAGACGAGAAGCCTACGTATGTACCGTAAGACAAGGTATCAACAGACGAGGAGCCTACGTATATACCGTAAGACAAGGTATCAACAGACGAGAAGCCTACGTATATACCGTAAGACAAGGTATCAACAGACGAGAAGCCTACGTATATACCGTAAGACAAGGTATCAACAGACAAGAAGCCTACGTATATACCGTAAGACAAGGTACCAATAGACAAGAAGCCTACGTATATACCGTAAGACAAGGTATCAACAGACGAGAAGCCTACGTATATACCGTAAGACAAGGTATCAACAGACGAGAAGCCTACGTATATACCGTAAGACAAGGTATCAACAGACAAGAAGCCTACGTATATACCGTAAGACAAGGTATCAACAGACGAGAAGCCTAAGTATATACCGTAAGACAAGGTACCAATAAACAAGAAGCCTACGTATATACCGTAAGACAAGATATCAACAGACGAGAAGCCTACGTATATACCGTAAGACAAGGTACCAATAGACAAGAAACCTACTTATATACCGTAAGACAAGATATCAACAGACGAGAAGCCTACGTATATACCGTAAGACAAGGTATCAATAGACAAGAAGCCTACGTATATACCGTAAGACAAGGCATCAACAGACGAGAAGCCTACGTATATACCGTAAGACAAGATATCAACAGACGAGAAGCCTACGTATATACCGTAATACAAGGTATCAATAGACAAGAAGCCTACGTATATACCGTAAGACAAGGTATCAATAGACAAAAAGCCTACGTATTTTGTGATGTAAAAGGTACAGAGAAAAACAGTTTTATCTCACACGCGCTTGTTTTGTGTGTGTGTGTGTGGGCGCGTGTTTTATCAGACGGGTCTCAAACGTGCGGGTACTTACCCGGCAGTCACGTAAGGACGCCATTCATTCATGTTGAAAGCAATATATCAGAAGGACCGGGAGCGTGTTCCCCCGAGGCGTTTCCCGTAAGTGGCTGCGTCCCGTCTCTCTCACTCTCTCTCTCTCTCTCTCTCTCTCTCTCTCTCTCTCTCTCTCTCTCTCTCTCACACACACACACACACGCGCGCGCGCGACACGACACGTTACGTAACGGAACGCATTAAAAATTTATGAAGTCAGAATCGGACGAATGAATCTTCTCCTATTGAATATTACAATTTTTTCCGTCTTAAATTCTTCATATTTTCTATTTCGCAGTATTCGGTTTCACTGTGTCTTTGACTGTATTAATACTGTATCGACTTTTGACTTTCTAGGCTTTCTTTTTTCTCTTCTTCTCCTTCTTTGGAATGATAAGGCCTAATGACTGTCACGTCGTCCGTCGTTACAATTGATCTCTCCATCTTTTCATCGACCGTCCCAGACTTCTTCTACCTTTACGCATATATTTTGCACTTGCGTGTGGTATTCTTCACGGGTCCATACGTTCTACGTGATCAAACCATTTCTGTCCTTGCCATGTTATTCACCGGTCGGACAGCTAACTCCTGACGGATGTAGGGATTCCGCCTTTCTCTGATGTAGACAAAGCGTACGTAAGATAACGTTCTACTACAGTAGAAGAAGAATTGTTTGCAATTTTATAATTGGGACTTCAGAGATTACAGGAGTGTCTGTTCCTTGCTTTTTGGTTGCTGACGACCAGGTTGTCATATCCAATAACGAAGATACTTTACAGAGAGTATTACATCAGTTTCATGAAATAATAAATTAATATAATTTAATTTATCTGTTAAAAACCTATAGTAATGGCTTTTGGTAGACCATTTCTGAAAAGAACGAAAATAATTAACGAAAATATAAATAATAAAGAATTTTTATCACTTAATGTCTTACGATGCAATATATAAATTAGGCAGGCTAACGTATGGAATAAGATAGATCGCTTTCTGTCAAGCGTACACTGTCAAGCGTACCTTAGGGAAGATACGTTATTAAAATTTTACACGGTGATGTCCACTATAAACTGTCTGTATGGTAATGAAACGTGGACAATGACGAATGCACACGGAACTAGACTGTGAAGTGCAGAGTTGAGGTTTCTCAGATAAGTAGCCGGGTATACCAGGTGACATAGGAAAAGCAATAAGGACATCCGTCATGAGTTAGCCGTCCGACCGGTGAATAACATGGTGAGGGAATATAGACAGAAATGGATTGATCACGTAGAACGTGTGGACCCGTCAATCAAGAATACAACACGAAAGTGCAAAATATATGCCTAAAGGTAGAAGAAGTCTGGGACGGTCGGTGAAAAGATGCAGAGATGAATTGTAACAAGGGACGACGTAGTACGCTTTGAGCCTTATGCTTGTAAAGAAGTAGTAGAAGGAAAAGAAGAAGAAGAAAAAGGAAAAGAAGAAGAAGAGGAGGGAGGGAGGGTTCGTGAGGTTCTAGTCACTAACTACGCGCAATTTTCAAACATTTGTGTCAAGGGTTGCGTAAAATTGATTGTTATAATTACGACGGTCTACACTGATGAGGTGAATCTCGAGCTTATCAAGTATGCGACAGCCTAGCTGCGTGACTCTTTATTGGACTTCATTATTCTGTTCTGGATCACTGGTCATATTCCTGCCGACTGGTATATGGCAAAGGCAGTCGCCATATTTAAGAAAGGAGATCTAAATGTCTCTGATAACTATAAAGGGATTAGAGAGCCTAACACATCTTATCATTGTATGCATCAATCACATCAAGACGCCTAAATGAAATAACGGAGTCCATTCTCTTAGAGGCCCAACGTGGTTTCAACAAAGCCATATCATGTTGCGACTTTACAATTTTTCAAGTCATCGAAAAACAGAGTAAACATCAGTTGCTCACATACGTAGCTTTCACATCGATTTTGGAAAGGCATTTGATAGAGTGGATAGGGGAAGGCTGTGGGCAATATTGGCAAAGCAAGGGATCCCTCAACATTTTATTGGAACTACAAAAAGTCTTTATGTGGAAAAAGTCAACTAAGAAAGGATAACAGAGCGCACCTTCTAGTGTGGGAGCAACTCCTGATTAGTTGTGGAGTACGACAACTCTTGTTCGGGTACTCTACCCGTTATCACTTTATACTTTATGTAGAGACGATGTCAGAAAAATTGGCTGATAAACCTACCGGAGCATGGTAATTCTCCAGTTAACAGGCCTTTGTTTGCTGATGACCAGGTTATCCTGTCAATCTCGGAAAGCGGCTTGCACATGGTTTTGTACTCATTGTATCGGACCTGCAAAGATTTTTGATCTCCATATTGAAGAACAGGGTGACGTTTTTCATTGGAGTCTATCCCAAATATAAGCAAATATTGTTGTACATGGTACGGTTTTGGAGCAGGTCACCAATTTTAAATATCTTCTTCTTCTTGACTTCAAAGATTAGGTTATATAAACCTGTTCCGGCACCCATCTCATCCTCGGACGACCCACGTCTCTTCTACCAATGGCTTTATAGTTCAGTGGTGGTTTCGACAATAGATCCTCTGTCAACTTTTGCAAATGATCCCACCATTGTCTTCTGTGAGCTGAAATAATTTCATTTATGTCCTCTACTTTGAGTTCTGCTCTGATATCCTCTGTTGTGTATTGAAGTTGTAAGTGATGAATTCTCTGGTAGTTATTATTTTATCCCATTTTTAAAGACGGCAACCCATGCAGCCGTCGTAACAATAATATAAAGTCTACATAATGAATATAATATAAAATCTTGTCGGGAAGGCTGGGTGTTGGCAGACACGCGTAACCGCGGGCGCCCACGTAGAAAGCAGGGAACGTGCTCAGACATAGGAAACGTGTGAAATGAAAGCTAAAGACTGCCTGAGGTGTGCAGCTTTTCGCGAGGAGGAAACAATTAAAATTTCGTCGCCGCAGAGAATTTTAGCGGATTTTATCTGTCTCGAGTTTGCGTCTGCACTCCTGTCTTTTATATTTAAAACGCAAACATTAAAGAACAAGTCACAACACCTTATGTAGCTACGACCTCTGGACTAGAAAACGTAGTATCAATACAAAAGCGTTGATAATTTTTTTTTATAAACTAAGCTGACTTTTTGCAAGTGAATTATGCATTGTCAGAGCTATAAATAATAGTGGTTAATATTCTTTTAGTTTTTTCAGTGAAGTCTTTATTGTTACATATTAGTGAACCAAAATCTACAAATATTTTTTGGTGTGTTTACGTCTAAAAATGCTGCTGTAATTTATAAAATTGTATGGATCGGTGGTGGCCAAGCCTTTTGCACCATGACATAACTTGGACGTGTGAAGTGAGCGAATTATTTGTTATTGAACGAGCGAAGGGAGTTCTCAGTTGTAACTCGACCATTTGGCATTTGTCTATCTGTCTATCTGTCTATCTTCTAATTGGGGTACGTCTCATGATAACTTTTGAACGCGTCAACGGATTTCCGTAAAACATTACATTAGTGTCCTCACTTTTCTCCTACAGAACTCTATTTTTGAAATTTATCCGTTTAAAAATAAGGGGTGGGATGCAAAAAAAGTGGTCAATACTGTGAAAAAATAAAGAACCGCTGTTTTATCAAATTAAAAGAATTTAAAAACCACCCTTTATAATAGAGTATCATTTTTTAAATTAAAGAATTTTTTAGACGTAGGCTGAAAAAGTGTTTGACAATTTTATTAAACTCGCAAAAATTTATTTATAGTATATCAAAGCAAAGAACACTTGAACTAAAATCCAAACGTTTGTGTAACATATAGTGTTACGTTTTAAGAATTTCGATATTTGAATATTTCAAAATCCCCGTTATTCTAATATTTGCCACAATAAATTTCTGTCTACTCTATGAAAGGCCTTCTCAAAGTGAATGAAACGCTATACGTGTTTATTCATTGAACTCACGATAGTTCTCAATGATTTGTGTAATAATAAAAGTGTTTGACTTTTAATTTCGGACACTTGACAATTGTTGTTGTTCTTCATCTTCAGGCAGTGGACTATACGATCCGTTGCGCACTCCTTGGTCCGACCATCTTTTCTTTGATCTTCGAATATTTCGCCGTCCTTTCGGATTATAAACCAAAATTTGTTTTTCTATCCTGTTCCTATGAATCCTTTCAAAATGGTCTGTCTAATCCTGTCTGTATTGCTTTATCATTCGTTTAGGCTTAGTAAAGAGACAAAAACTTTTAAATTGTAAAAATAGAGCAAGGTGTCAAACTTAAAATAATTGTAATACTAATCCAATTGTTTCTAATTTTTAGTGTTTATGGAATGACTGTGTTCTCTACAATAGTTAAGTTATTAAAAAATACTAGTATAATCAAAATTACTGTAATTTTACCAGTAATTAAAAAATTATTTTTCACAAATTTATATATTAATAAATGTAAATCGTTCAAAATACTGAGCGAGTTCTGCAGCTCAGGGGCAGAAGTAAAGTTTAACAGGAGTAAAGTATAGACGAGTAGGTGAATATTAGACTGTGTTTAACACATAAATTTAAAATATTAGGTTAAGCTAAGCTAACATTAAACTATACCTTCGTTTCTTTCTTCTTCCATCAGGGAATAGGTGTGTTTCCTGTTCCGATCGCAAAGGAGTATATTCACTTTACCAACGCTCCCTAGGTCTTCTTATACTCCGTTACCCAGTAGACTTGTATTCCTAAGTTTCCTTAAGAGGAGTCAGTAGGTACTATGCTGGTCCTTTGTTAAATTGCCCACACTTAGGTACACTTGCCTCTGAAAACCTGATGAGATAGAGTCTTGAAATTTTTGTGGGTGTTTTATGTAAACCTGTCACGTCTACTAAAGCATTTAAGTCTCCATAATCAGATTTATATTTATTATAATTTTATAACACCTTTTCTTGGAAAATTAGTTAATATTTATTTTTCCAGCACTCAAACTATTTCAGTATTTCTACAATCCTGCTTCAGTAGGTAGACAATAGTGATTTATAATAGCCCTAAAAAATTCAATATCCTACGCAGCATAGTTTTTAAGATACGTACATGTGCCTAAGTGTTGAAAAATATGGTTTCTCGAAAAAAAAAACGTTTAAAGTATATCCTTGAGAACTAACAAAAACGCACAAAGACGAAACATACATGCAACTGAACTGTTGGCTTTAGAGTTGCCAGCATGAAGTATAAAATATCTCTTTTAAACAGTGAAACAACTCATATCATTTTAAATTCAACCGTTTATAAAACATATACTATTGATATAAATTGTGTATGAAATTTTAACAATTTTACTGTGTGCACCCATACTTTACATTATTTAAAAAACGTGTTTCTGAGTTTATTTACATCATAAATTATATGAAATTTTATGCAGGAAAGCCAACATTTTTATAAAAACAAGGATTTTGAAAAAGTTAATTTTTTTTTGCCTTCAGAATTTCCTTAACCAAACTGCCATTTGGCATTCTATTCAGACGAGCCTTCTCTATTCATCAGGAATGTCTATACTTGTTTTTCGCAATGCGATCTTCCATACTGAAAATTGTCAACCCGTTGCATATGTCTTATTTAAAGTCTATCTCGTCGTTTGCAGCCTTTATCAGATCGCAAAATCTCGTCTCCAATGCCTGTATCGTAGTCATTTTTTTATGACAAAAAACCCCAAGATTTAGAACCACACAACAACACTGGAACAGCCATTACGCTATGCAATTTTAGTTGAGTCTCTTTCCTTGTTTTCCTTGATAGCACTGGACGAATTGTGCCAGATAATGACAAAAATTTCGCCAACTTGTGATCAGCATCATAATCCACATTTATCACAGCCAAAATAACAGAAACGTAACACCTACTCCACATTCTAATTTGTTAATAGAATTTTAGTTCTCGCAAGATATTTTTCCGCAAATTCATAGTTTTTGCTTTCTTTACAGAAATTGTGATTTTAATTTGAAGAAAACTTGTGATTGGAACATCGATATCTGGAGCTCACATTCACTGTTTAGTACGATTACTTGATCATCCGCAAACAGATTGTATTTAATTATGTTATAGTATTTACTGTAGTTTGTGAATTTCCACTTTCTATGTCACCAATGTAGATATTAAACAATGCTGGAATATACTACAGCTTTGTTGCACTTCCTGATTAATGTAACTCTCGTCTGTCAAATCCTTACCTACAGACAATACTCTCCTTGCACTGTGTTCACCGCATTGTTAACACCATCTTATAACAAATGTAAACTTCTGAATTATTTTGTGAAGCGTTTTGAAACTAGCTTTTAATTTACATTTGCTTATGACATTTTTTAGCCTATGTATTACAAAATGATGGCATAAATATTTATAAAATATCAAACTGTATTTATAACAATTTATATTAATAAAATTTATATTAAAAGGAGAATATAATTATAAATTAAATTATTTAGACCTAACTAGAAACAGAAATGGACCACATTTTTAAAATTCAGTATGTAGATAATATTCTCAACCTAATAAATGATTCTGATCAACCACCAGAACAGAAGACATAATAGCTGCATTTTATTTCTAAATATACCTCATGCTTAGAACCCCACTATGAAAAATAAAAAGACTTAAAAAGTATTTATGGACCAATGGATCATTCGTCAGTACGATGTGATAGTATTTGATCTACTTAACCGGCCTTGTGTTAGTAGGCCTAGTTAAAGCTACAATGAAATACAGAAACTCTTTCATTCATATGTCACACTCCCTGGCTAATACTATATACAAAGTATCTGCTTTACATAATAGCCTCTATCTCAGCCCATTCATATATCATAGCGACGTCTGTTGTAGACAGACGGTAGGTACACATCAGTCGTGTTGTGCGTGCTCGCGCGCGCATAAGCTTGATTTGCTTTCAGACAACTGTCACGTCATTCCCTTCATAGTGACAACAAAGATTCAGTTTTCACTGGCAAATCTTGACACAGTGTGCAAGTTCGCTATATCAAAACAAAACTACACATCAACTGTGTGTTGCACAAGATTGGAATGCAGTATAAGCAGGGATACGTTTAGTTCAAAACATTTGAAAGTAACATACAGTGGAGTGCCATTAGATTTATTTATTTATTATCAAAATACCCTTATACCATATTGGTGTCGGGTTACATCAATATATGATAAGTACATCAACTACACTATGTATACAAATTTTTTCCATCTTACTCTATCCATTGACAATGTCTTCGCTTCCCTCCAGCCCAAGCATCTTTCTCTCAAAATGTTTCCCATCATTCCATCCTAAGTCAGTCGCGGTCTTCCTCTCTTCTTTCTCCCCCTGATTTTGCCTCCCAAACCTGTTTTACCATTCTATCACTATCCATTCTCTGCATGTGTCCCCACCAGCATAGTTGTCTCTGTTCAATGAAATCCAGAATCGATATCACTTCTAAATCCTCTCTTATTTGTGTATTCATAACTCTGTTCTTCCTTGTTACTCCCACTACTCTCCTAAGATATTTCATTTCTGCCGCCTGGATTTTACTTTTTTGGCTTTTGGATAGCACCCACGTCTCACAGCCGTATGTTAAAACCGGTCTATATACTGTTTTATACACACTCATTTTCGTTTTTCTTGATACCTCCTTCTTATTTATAAATCTACTGTTTAATGCATAGTATACTTTTATTGCCTTTTCAGTTCTTTCATTTAATGCGGCTTCTTGTTTCCCATTACTGTCTATTTTAACCCCTAGATATTTGAATTGTTTGACTTGTTCTATCTTCACTCCTCCAATCTCTATATTTATTATTTTCTCCCCCATTACAATTACCTTTGTTTTGGTCTTATTTATTTTCATCCCTTTTTCCTGGAGAACTTCATTCCATATATTCAAATTACACTGTAACGCCCTTTCACTTGTAGCCATTAGCACTACATCATCCGCAAAAGCCCCTTCTGCTACTTCTATACTTCGCAAGTTCCTGTATCCAACATGCATTTTCTTAACCTTCAGTGAACACTTCTTAATAATGTCGTCCATATACAAGTTGAATAATGTCGGACTCAGTCCACCTCCTTGTCTTAATCCATAGTTTTTTGTAAATCCTAACGACCTCATATTTTTACCAATCACATAAAGCCATTAGATTTAAAGACACCGAAATCTAGGTACCTCGCCTCTTACGAGGAATTGATAAAAAACTTTGGCATTGTTTTTACTTAAACTCAAAAAGTTTAGTATCTTTTATTCCTCAACTGCCTCGAGACTTTACGCGCACATACTTTTGTCTTTCACTCTCCCGAAGAAGCCTCCTAACATCATTTTATAACTCAACTACTTTCCCTCACCTTTCGTGTTTTCCCTCTACTTGTCTTTTGGTTGTTGATTGGCTACTAGGAATGTAAGAAGGGATAGGCGTTTTGCAGACAAGATTTCACACGTGTAAAACCAACGTTGCAGACGCGTAGGTTCTTATGAGAAGTTCTGTAATTTTTCTCGCTATAGGAAGATTTCACTTATTTTATTATTATATTTTTCTTAACTTTACTATTATTACGACTAATGTTAGTTTCCAGAGTTTAGGAGATCACGTGTTTATCATCATCATCTTAGGATCACGGCGTAGGCAAGGTGCCGCCTGTTCCGCCTCCAAAGATCCTCCAGCCACCACTTCCTGGATCTATCCACACACCTGTGCCCTATAGATTTGCATCTACAGACTTGTTTGGCCAGTCTGGAATCTGACATTATTTCTAAGTGTTGTTTCCACCGTCGAATGTAACCTTAGAATTTTTCATTCAAGTTAAAAACTTGTAACTAGTCTCTCATGGCCTCATTCCTTATACGGTAAAGTTTGGAACATCTTTTAACTCTCCTTAAAAACGCCATTTCCAACGCATGTATTTTATTGTCTTGTTTCTTGGTTGTTGTCTATAATTAACACCCATAGGACAGTACAGGTACTGCCATAACGTTTTAGAACTTTACTTTTGTATCACAACATACCTTTTTCCTAAAAATACGGTTGATTGTGTCATAGATTGTCTGTAACTTACCACAACTCCAGTCACAACCAATATCACTTTACAAATAATTAAAGTGGCTCACCTGTACTAGAATTCGATCACTTATAGTTATTTTTATTCCTATTGGCTCCTTGCCTCGAAATGTCATTACCTTTGTGTTTATAGTGGCGATTTTTTTATTGTGTTGTTTGCAAATCTAATGAAGCTTAAAAACAGATTTTTGCAAATCAGATTCTGTATTTTAAAGTACAAGCAAGTCGTTAGCAAACAACAGCACATTCAGATGTCTGTCTCGTAATAACTTAATACCAGGCTTCACTAGATGTTTCCATTTCCGTACCACATCGTCAATCCAAATGTTAATAAGAGTAGGTGACATACTGCTTCCTTCTCTCACACCTTGACTGACAGATATTTGTTGAGATATCCTACAATTGTTTTCAGCAGCTATCCTTATTCCGTTATATAGGCCTCATGTAGTCTTATAAGATGTTGCAGGTATCCCCGTTCTTCTAATATTTGCCACAACAAATTTTTATCTACTCTAACAAATACCTTCTCAGTGTTAACGAAAGCTTTATGTATTTCTTTAATGAACTCACGATGCTTCTTAATGATTTGTGTAATAATAAAAATGTTAACAGCCGGTCCCTCCGTGATACTCCTAGCATTGATAGTAAAAATCTCCTTTCAGTAGCCTGTACCCGACTTTGGGTCTTTGCGTTCAGTGTCCAAGTCTCACTGCCATAAAGGCCGCATGGCACTCCCATCACTTTATAAAATTTCAAAAGAGAATCTCTTCTGACCTTTTCATTCAGTGTTCTTCTTATCGTTCCACACATGGAATTTTTTTGTCCACATCTATCTCACCAAAATAAGACAAGTCGCATCGAAGGAACCTGAATGAATGCACTTGCTCAATTAGTTGATCATTCAGTATTAGTTTACACCTTACAGGAAAGCAACCCCTAAAGGCCATGGACTTAGCCTTCATAACAGAACTTTGCAGACTATACATCCTGATTATCTGCTGCAAATCATAGAGAGCCATCTGCAGGCTATTTGGATTGTCTGCTACTATGACCTGATCGTCAGCAAACACCAGAGTTTTGGCGAAATTACGTTTACTGAAACTGTCACTGAGAATTTATTTGTTCTAAAATATTC
The DNA here is from genome assembly GCA_034769895.1 of Magicicada septendecula. Classification (NCBI taxonomy): domain Eukaryota; kingdom Metazoa; phylum Arthropoda; class Insecta; order Hemiptera; family Cicadidae; genus Magicicada; species Magicicada septendecula. The sequence continues at coordinate 385,143,485 of CM068372.1, forward strand.
TCAAAGACTTACAGGACGATGAATTTGGCATACAACACTACTTCCGTGTTACTGACCATCATCCATATGTGGGTGGGGATGGACAAATATATTGTTAAACGACGATACTCATGACGAACGTGACATTCAACAGCTAAACCACAATATACATATATATATATATATATATATATATATATATACATATACACCGTATACCGTACTTTTCTTTATATTTATTCTGATGCGTAAATAGTCTTCACAAGACTGGGGCTGAAGTGACAGGTATCATTAAAATTTCAGCCGTGTCAGCTGAGACAGAAGGCGACGTCCTAGCTCTCTGCCTCTCTTCATTAAGATTTCATTCTCTCGCCTGTTGCTGGCTGTCTCGCCACATGGTCACATAAATCTTACACTGCCGCCTTATCTTCGCCAGCGAATTTACTTAACGATTTATAGCAGAAAATACTTTTGTCTACATTCTTGTTTCAGTATTTTATAATTTGTTTTTTCTGTTAGTGTAGACTTTTGCACGATGTAATGGAAGATACGATCGCGTATAATAAATTTGTATACCTGCTTATGACACATATACAAATGTTTATAAATTCTGTTGTCATTTTGTAGTCACATAATACAGTTTGTATGTTTGTCGCATACAGTATCCCGACCAATTTCTCTTTCTGCCCCTCATGATATGCAATCCTCTCCATCTAGGAAACAAATGTCATTTTCTCTTTGCTGGCAATAAATTTTATCCTTCTCCATGTCCGCATATCAAACACCGCCTTTCCTCTTCTATCGTGAATGTTCAAGTTTTTTCACCGTATAGGAGCTTAAAACACTACATTGCCCTCTTTCTCAACTTTATTTGTAGTGGCTCGCGCAATAATCTTTTATTTTTATTAAGGGCTTCTTTAGGTAGGACAATTATATATTTTACCTCTTGATTACAACGCTTGTTTCCTCTAATTAAACGTCTCAGATATTTAAAACCTGCCATTTTTTTTTAATTACCTCATTCGCTACATTAATCTGTTTAGTCCTGCTCATTTCGTTTACAACAATACTCATTATTTTCTTTACACTGACTTCATTCCATACTCTCTACAAATTCTCTTACCTGTTCTCTTGCAAAACAATTCATATTTAAACTATTCACACATCTTTTACAACGACGTAGATTACTGGCATGATGCGGTTAATAAACTCAGATACGTAGGTAACATAATAGATTAATCAAGGATCCATAAACACCACGATACATGACAGAATACAAATAGAAAATAGGGCACGCTGCACTAACAGTAGACTTTGAGGAGCAAACTCATTAATAAAAACACACAAATGAAAATATATAAGACACTCATTAGACTGGTTGTTATTTATGTCGGTGAGATGTAGACATTACCAAAAAAAGAAACAAAAACACAGAAACAGCTTAAAAGGAAAATTGTACGACTCGTTTGTAACCCGGTCATGGAAGATGATGAATGGAAAGTAAACAAATAACCAGGAGATAGAGAAACCATTGAAGCATGAGGATATCGTAAGATTCGTAAAGGCTTAACGAATACATTGGCTAGGTTGGGTGGTCAGCGTATACCAGACAAAATCCTCACGGAACAGGTGTATAAAAGCAGAAAGCGGGGGTCGAACTAGGATAAGATGGTTGGGTGATGCGCCGAAAGATCTAATAACAACGGACGTGACGATTAGGCTAACATGGCAACGGATGGGAAACATTGGAGAAGATTGGTGTTGGAAGCCAGTTGGGCTATAGTGTAAAAGCGGAAGAGAAGGAGGAGGAGGAGGAGGAGGAGGAGGAGGAGGAGGAGGAGGAGGAGGAGGAGGAGGAGGAGGAGGAGGAGGAGGAGGAGGAGGAAGAGGAAGAGGAAGAGGAAGAGGAAGAGGAAGAGGAAGAGGAAGAGGAAGAGGAAGAGGAAGAAGAAGAAGAAGAAGAAGAAGAAGAAGAAGAAGAAGAAGAAGAAGAAGAAGAAGAAGAAGAAGAAGAAGAAGAAGAAGATAACCGACATCTTCACAAACAAAAGTTGAAGGAATACAGCTGAGAACTACCAGGTAAACTTCAACAATAAGATAAAGGCGTAACAGAATACTGAGATCTATTAAATTAAAATATATGATCAGTATAGAGAAGTTAATTTGTTGCGTAATTAAATATTTGTTGGAACAAAGTCGTGCAAAAATATTAACATTAATGAAGAAGCTCACATAGCGCTTCAGAACGTCGTCTCTCCATTGTAGGCTACAAAATGTACTATTTCATTTTATGTGTCTTATGTGAATTATTACGTTATAGAGCTTAAATAAATGAAGTTATAAAGTTAGATATATGCAACATATAGCTCTTGTCTTCTTTAAACGGGTTTGCAGTGTTACACGTTTTCCCATTGACTTACAAATGTGTTGTTGTGCGGTTCGCCACCCCCCATCCAATTTACTGAAACGCTTCACCGTTCTTTACGCTGTGTTATCTGTTTGGCATTCATTTGGTAATCTTCAGAGAGAAGTTTATTTTTAGCACAACCTGTGTTATTTCTTGACAATTATATTGATAGATAATAAAGTGCTTCGTAATTTACCGAAGAGAAGGGAAGACGAATTAATTTTTGACTACCTTTTATAAATAATTCTATTTGTTAAATTATAGAGTTTAGTATATCATTACAGAGTAAAGCAAAAGATGTATATAGCAGTAGGAATATATTAAAATATTTATGAAGTTTTACAAAGCATAAAATCTGTAACTACGGCAAAAACTGGAAATAAAAGTAGCTTAGCAGAAAAAATAATATATAAAAAAAGTATTCTTAACTTCCTTTTTTCCATCTGCTTCTTCTTCTTCTTCTTCTTCTTCTTCTTCTTCTTCTTCTTCTTCTTCTTCTTCTTCTTCTTCTTCTTCTTCTTCTTCTTCTTCTTCTTCTTCTTCTTCTTCTCCTTCTTCTTCTTCTTCTTCTTCTTCTTTTGCTACTGGCCATTCTATCTTCCTTGTGTGTGGAATGGCTTAAATGAGGGAACAGGGAACCATTATTATATTAGGTTAAATAATTACAATTCTCCGGAACACAAATACTTAGTAAACACTTAAAACTTTGACTAAATACTGCTCACTGATAACCCAGTAATTGTTGCCGAAAACCTATTTTGTCTGAAACCGAAATCAACACATGTCCTGTGTATAACCGTGTTTTGTTTACGTAAGCAAAGAAGATGCTTACGGCTCGTCGTCTTGCACAGTGGAAACAAAATACAGAAACCAATGCAATCAATATTATCAGCTTTGATTAGTCACAAATAACATTTTTCAAGTAACAAGTTACTCTCTCATACAATAATTTAAGTTGAATTTGTCCTCACGCAATAATAATGTCAACTATTAGAGTTCCGTACAAATTATAACAGGATAATCGCTTTTCACTAATCCGCAACAATTACATGATTCGCACACTACAATATCGCCAGGTATAACCAACTTCAAAGCCGGCCTTTGACGCTTATATACACCCGCAGAAGTTCCAGAATATTTTTCCATTCTTTTGGCGGGGTGCCGGCATAATTTGCATATCAATTACTTATTTTTTTGCGTACCGTATCACTTATTATATGATATATAATTACCTTAATATCCACTTTAGCGATACAAAGTTTCGTCAATGATGACGCGTTTCGGGACTAAGTCCCATCTTCAGATACACTTAATTAATAAACTAAAACATTGAATTCAAACTGTATAAAAGCAAGTAACAAAAATTATAAATATCTTTCGGCTAATTTCACAGGTATTATGCCAAATATTTTAAGACACGTTCTCAAAGATAATAACTATATTTTATCATTTAAAACAAATAATAATTTAGGAAATTATTTCAAAAACAAAAACAAATTACCATTAAAAAAGAAATGCGGTGTATATAAAATAAAATGTGATGATTGTGATGCGTTCTATATCGGTCAATCTGGCAGATGCTTTTATAAAAGATTTTTAGAACATATTCCTAAGGCAAGTAATACTAAATCCAACTTTGCACAACATTTAATATTAAGCGGACATCATAAATATACGAGCTTCGAAGAAAATTTAACAGCGTTGCATTTTTGTAAAAAGGGTAGACGGATGGATAGTCTGGAGGAATTTGAAATTTATAAAGCTTTAAAAGATAGTAACACCAAAAACAGTTTATTAAACGACCAGATAAATTTTGCGTCAAATTACCTGTTCGACACTGCAATCAGTTTGTCTTAATCTTTGACCAGTCGCATGACGATCGCGGTTGTGGGTGAACGCATGCGGGAGCTCCGGCCGTGGTTAGTAAAACTTATTACATGCGATTTGTAACTTATTTTATTTTATTATTTTTGACTTTACCAGTATCATGGTCGCGATTTTAATGTTTTAGTTTATTAATTAAATGTATCTGAAGATGGGACTTTGTCCCGAAACGCGTCATCATTGACGAAACTTTGTATCGCTAAAGTGGATATTAAGGTAATTATATATCATAATTTGCATAGTTACAAGCGATCAAACAGTCTAGACTTTACGTGAGTGCATGGCCTTGACCGAAATGCTACACCTGCTCAGATAGCCGAGAAACGTGTAGAATGACGATTTTGACTTTTCGAGAGCATTACGTAATTATCGTAGCATTTTGTCGAGAGTTCTATAGCGCTGTGCGTCAGTCAGGTAGAAACGTCAATTGGCAAGCACAGCTAAACAACTAGAAATCTCTGCCCGGATTTACAATGTCGGGTCAATAAAGGGTTGAAGTGACAAATAAAGGGGTCAGACAAGGGTGTAACATTTCACCCACACTTTTGAATTTATACAGTATTTGGACGATACTCTTAGATGGTGGAAGCAGAGGCTAGAAATTCTGAACTTCAGTGACAGTTTCAGTAAACGTAATTTCGCCAAAACTCTGATGTATGCTGACGATCAGGTCATAATAGCAGACAATTTATTAAAATAGCCTGCAGAGGGCCCTCTATGATTTGCAGCAGACAATCAGGATGTATGGTCTGGGAATTTCTGTTATCAAGACTAAGTCCATGACTATTAAAAGTTGCTTTCCTGTGACGTGTAAACTAGCACTAAATGATCAACTACCTGAGCAAGTGCATTTGTTCAGGTTCTCGGATGTGACTTGTCTTATGTTGGTGAAACTGATGTGGACAAAAAATTAGAGAAGTTTAATCACATGTGTGGAACGATAAGAAGAACACTGAATGAAAAGGTCAGAAGAGATTTTCTTTTAAAAATTTATAAAGTGGTGCCAGTGCCATGCGGCCTTTATGGCAGTGGGACTTTGACACTGTACGCAAAGACCCAAAGCCGGGAACAGGCTAGTGAAATGAGATTTTTACGATCAGTACTAGGAGTATCACGGAGGGACCGGCTAAGAAATAGTGATATAAGGAACATCCTTGGAATATACATCCTAAACGAAATGACGAAGGAATACAGACAGGACTGGACATACCATGTTAAAAGGATGCATAAAAACATGATACGAAAACAAATTTTGGTTTATAATCCGAAAGGACGGCGGAATATTAGAAGACCAAAGAAAACGTGGTCGAACCAAGGAGTGCCCAACGGATCGTAAGGTCCACAGCCTGAAGACGAAGAAGAAAATAAAACAGTGGAGAAATATGACGCGGAAAATGAAGTAAAACAAGGCGAACGACTGAAACCAAATTAAAAGTTAGTCTATTAAAAGCGTTAATTAATGCGACTGCAAGCCATAGCATAGCACTACAAATACGAGAACTTTTAAGCAAAAATTATTGTCTGCGAGAATTTTGCTCGGTAGAAACTTTGCGACAAAACTTTGGAATTTCTATCGTCTGCGAGAAACTGGGTAACTTAATTAGCCGTTATATATCGTGCTTGATCGTACTTCTGTTGGTTTACTAAACAAACGTTACGTGTAGCTTGAGAATTTAATTGTTGTAAATGTTTTGATTTGGGACAGGCGTTCGTCTCCCACTAACAGCATTGTTCGTTGTTCATTTGTTTGTTATTGTTTACTGCGATGTATAGCTGTCGCATAGTGTTATAAGTTGTCGAGATATAAGTTATTGGAACGAAGTGGATTTATTAATGATGCTATTATTTTCTGACAATGTACTGAGCTTTTAATACAGTTTATATAAATAAATTAATATGCCTCTGTTGATCTTTGTAATACAAATTAAAATTTATTTCCTGTACAATGAAGTAAATTAATATTTAAAAACTGTTCTTTTGTCTTATTTACTACAAAGTTTTTACTGGTGTCATAGAGTCGTTCTTTTAAATAATTGTTTTATAACTGTACATAAATAATATAAGTGTTTTTGCCTTTAATATAGAATGAAGATCCTTCAGACGACGAGTTGCTCATGTCAAGATGAATACTGAGTTGATATACTTTGTCCATCTTCAGGGTCGCTTTCGGGCGTGTAGATATTTCTCAGGAGCATGGTTACATAAACTTTCATAACGAAGTGATACTGTTGCTGCTACTGGTGAATTGGGCTAAAATACCGGACTAAAGCGTTGGATTTATTCTATGTTCCAAAAACCTGAAACATTTTACAACCGATTTTATGAAATATAAAACCATTCTACTTAAAAAACGCATATATAAGTTACTAATTTTAAAAATAACTACTGTCATGGGATAGGTGATTTTATTATGAAAATTCTGATCTAAGTCCCATCCCAAAATTCCCATATCTTGAAAGTTACTTAAATTAACTTTTTTAGTGAATATCCCGTAACATAATTTTATGCCTTCGCACACGCGCACTATACACGCTTTTAAGTGTCCTTACTCCACTTAAAGTTGTGTTATAAGCTTAAAAATACTTAGAACTAACATTTTTCACAATGTCTTTTATCGACTAATTAAGAATGTTCAAATTACATTCTCTACTTTTCATATAGCGTATTTATACTTTACTATCATATGCTTTACTTTCTGCTGCATTCCATGTGCTTTAGGATGACCCACTGCATATAGACCCTACTATGTTTAGTGTGAAATATGAATGACTGTCTATGAAGAACTCTTAATTGTGTGTGTACATATTATCATCATCGTCGTCGTCGTCGTCGTCGTTCTCCTCCTCCTCCTCCTCCTCCTCCTCCTCCTCCTCCTCCTCCTCCTCCTCCTCCTCCTCCTCCTCCTCCTCCTCCTCCTCCTCCTCCTCCTCCTCCTCATCATCATCATCATCATCGTCGTCGTCGTCGTCGTCGTCGTCATCATCATCGTCATCGTCACCACCACCACCATCCATCTCTTCTTCTTCGTCGTCATCTTCATCATCATCATTATCATTTCGTTACGGCTGTCGCCGCTTGTCGCATCCTAGCTTCCATCGGCGGGATTCGAACTGTCACCTTGCACCCACGGCGTTTTCAACACCTTTTATTTATCAGAAATTTAATTAAGAAAGTTGTGTTAGTGGTTGTAATCACAAACAGAATTATCACTGTTGGACACCACTATAGAAAAATTATTCCTGTTAGCGCTTTGAAGCTTCACAGCTGATCGTCAGATTGAAAATTTCCGATCTGACGATGAGCTGTGAATCTTTTCTTCAGAAATGTCTAAGTCTTCAGTTTTGTTTGGTTGTATGGTGTCCACTACTATTCTTTCTTTGCCCATGTCTCCCTTATCATCAGCTTTAGATATCCGAACCAATTCAACATCTTTATATTTACCGACTGTATTATGTCTACGCCAATCTCATTTCCGCTCTTATATCGATATTCTTAATTTTATCCAGTCTAGTTCGCTCACAGCATCGGATGGTTGTAATGTATCTCCACATGCTTTCTTCTTTATCTTCTTTAAACTAATGCCTTGTTTGAACAAAATGTGCAAAGCTGTCCGATGTGGCCTTAACAAAAAAATCTATGTTAATCACAATTTATAAATTGTAGATTTATAATCTTCTTCATCTTCTTCTTCTTGTTATTATTATGTTATTATTATTTTTTTTTTCTCCTAATACCTGGAAATTGTTTCCGATAGGCCTATGTATAGCCACGGCTGGCTCTAGTAGAGGCCGGAATATTAAACGTGGCAACGTTACGTCTGAGACCTATAAGCATAGTGTAGTAAAATAGCTAAAGTGAACGTATATTATATTTTGATTTAATTTCGTAGCCTTATTAAAATCATTAGAACGCCTATATATAGCTCAATTAAATTATCTGTGTGCACTTAGTACTATACGTTTGAGTTGAAGAAATTAGTGAATTAGTGTTAGGCCTAATTAATTAATTTTGTTCAAGTTACTGAAGTCGTATCATATGAATGAGTTAATTATTGTATTTCTTAAATAATATAACAATATTTTACATAATATACTTTTAATTTGCAAAAAAATAAAGAAATATAAAACTGGTGTTAACCGGCAATTAAAAAGGACACGATTCGATTATTGAAATACATAAATTAAGAGATCGTCTAGTCGGCCTCAAATATCAGCTGGTTCCAATGTTGCCACGTTTAATATTCCGGCCTTCTACTAGAGCCGGCCATGGTACAGCCATATTTGGCCTAACCATAGATCTGATTTTGCACGGTTAACCATAACCATCATCACCTGTATTATAAACTAAATGGCAGACTGCATAACCTGTTCTATAGTTTAGACGTAACAACAGCTCGCCGCTCTTCAGCCGTCCTCTTCCTTTTCGAACCGGTTTCTAGCCCAAGACAATTATTGTAGTGCACTTCAATTCATTCTGTCTATATTATTCCCCTTGGTTTTCTGTACCTTTCTGTTTTACTGTAAATCCATCTGGCTTTTGTTTTTTATGATTCTGAAAGAAACAAATAACTCCCCATTGTGAGTTATAGATATACCACTGGTTAAGTTTGGCGGTGGTACTGCTTCAACTACAGGCCTAAGATTCTTATGCGCCTCACTCGGTTCTTCTTCGGAAGATCACCTACCGGGGGTTCCGAGTCTTTTTATACGCTCGGACATTTTATTGCTACAACTATACTGGATCAAACCTGCAGAATTTGCATTCGTGTTTTTCTCAGCCTGGGCATTTCCTTTCCTCCACGGGTAGGAAATTACTTCCCCATTTACAGTCCATACCGTTGACCTAGTTTCACCTAGTGACTGATAATAATTGAACGCATTGATTAATTGTGGGTAATATACCTTACAGCGACCGCCTACTCTACGGCTAATGAGCCCGGTTCTTCCGTTGATAATTGTGGTTTGCCTCAGTTGTCCTGTTTACCGGGTACCGCAGAACCCATTACGACATTGTGAGCATTCCACATGTCAGTTACCACGGAGGCGTTGGATGGGACGTTATAAAAGCCCACCTTGAGTTAGTACTAGTAGTAGTAGTAGAAACCCCACCTTGAGTTAGTAGTAGTAGTAGTAGTAGTAGTAGTAGTAGTAGTAGTAGTAGGTAGTAGTAGTAGTAGTAGTAGTAGTAGTAGTAGTAGTAGTAGTAGTAGTAGTAGTAGTAGTAGTAGTAGTAGTAGTAGTAGTAGCATCAACGTGGAGCAAAAATATAAGTTACGTTTCGAACTGCCTGCAAACAGTGGCCCGACAACAATGGAAAACACTGGAAAACACACAAACGCGTGTGTCTCTGAATACCTGGGGAGCAGCCTCACATGGGGGCAGTACATTATTTGTTTCGGAATTCTGTAGTCGGCCATTCGTTTCAATATTCGTCTATTTTTTTACACGAGCCTTGTCCTATATTCACGTGTTGCACATAACATCTTTCAGCTGTTTGCAACCTTTAAAATCTTATAAGAATTTAATTTCCGGAGCCAATAGCTTACTTTGATCTGACGTTCCTGCCGATAATCCATGTCTCGCGACTGTATCTAAAAGCAATATGGTAATTTTTACATCGATCAGAATAATCTATTAATTTTCTTGTCAATGTCCTATACTTACATACATACATCCTCGGCGCTACAACCCAGTCCGGCCCCTGGCCTCTAAAAGAAATCGTCTCCACTGGTCTCTACTCTCGGCCAACGTCCATCTGTTTGCTGCACCCAGCCTCACTGGTTCCTACCAACTTGGTCCAGCCATCTTGTACGCGGCCTTCCCCTCCTTGTCCTTCCCATCGGCAAATAATTCATGAACTTCTTTTGGGATTCTATCCTCCGCCATTCTCTGCGCATGTCCAGTCCAACCCAATCTGTTAATTTGTATGAATTGCACGATCGGAAGATCTTTAAACCTTTCAAACAACTCTCGATTATGCAGTCGCCTCCAAATCTCGTTTTCCTTCACAGAGCCATAGATTCTCCTCAGTACCTTCCTCTCAAACACGGCTAGTTTTTCCTCATCTAGTTTTTTTTAGCACCCAGCAGTCCGAGCCATACATAAGAACTGGTCTGATCAAGGTCTTGTAGAGCGTTGCTTTTGTCTCTTTACTTATTAATTTTGATTTAAAATGTTTCACTAGTACGTAGTAACACCTATTAGCAGATAATATTCGTTTTCGAATGTCCCTAGAGGAGTCATTTCCAGAGGCCACATATGACCCGAGATATGGAAGACCTTGAACTTTTTCAAATTCGTGATCATTAATGCGCAGGGACAGGGCGCGAGTCTTGACACCTACGACCATATATTTAGTTTTTCTTCGGTTTATAACCAAGCCCATAGCCTTAGCGGACAACTCCAGTTCTTGAAAGGCTATCTTTAAGCCAGATTCAGACCTACTTATGACGTCAATGTCATCGGAATATCCAAGAAGCTGTACCTCCTTGTGAAATATGTGTCCGCTAGATTGAATTCCTGAATCCCTGATGACCTTTTCTAGAGCTATGTTGAACAACAGACACGCTAAGGCATCTCCTTGTTTCAGCCAATTCTATGTTTTTAAGGAGTTAGATAGATTTGATTGTATTCTGATTTGGCACTTAGAATTGGACATAGCTACTCCAACCAAACGCACCAACTTAGATGGTATATTCAACTCCTTCATAGCTCTATACAGAATTTTCCGGTTGATTGAATCATATGCCGACTGGAAATCCACAAAGAGATGATGAGTAGTTACTGCATATTCCAACGTTTTTTCCAGGATTTTCAGGATTTGTCAATGTCCTATATAATCATATATTATGTTACAGCTTAAGAATGCATAACGTTGTATTTCTCCATTAGCAGAAAACATAAATTGCAATTTTTTACGTATTGCACATTGTCCACGTCTTAATCTTTGTTGTTTTGATACCTCTGGAATAACAGAGGGTGTCCTCCACCCGTCCCACCTACTCAAGGAGGTCTAGCCTCTGTCAACTATAAATATGTTCTGTCAACTATTTGAACCTCAGCCCCGCTCAAATATGTTCCAGACTCTTCAAAAGCACACTTGAAATACGCATTAGCTGACACACCTAAGTTAAGAGTGAAACGTAGATTGTAGAACACGTGCGCTACGTACATAAGTGACAGAAGCTGGCTTTATGGATCAGTTGACAGCGAGCGATTTCCTTAGTGCGGATCGATTGTTTGTCGAAGTATTGTGTGAAGTGTTATTGTGTTATAATTAGTGTGGAACTTTATTATTTTATATTTATTTTATGAATTTGCTAACTGCTATAATTTTTATTGTTCGACTAAGCTTTTCGTCATCACTGACATCATCAGGTCTTAAACAACGATTACATTAGGTCTTTATTATTTTACATTACTATTGCGTCTGGACAAATCTAACTGGAATCATTGTACGAGTTGATTGCAAATTGTTATTTGTGATTAATTAAAGCTGGTTATGAGTGACTTCATTGGTGTCTTGTATTTTTTTTTCCACTGTACCATACGACGATCAGTGAGACCATCGTAACAAAACTTTGTAATTACGAATGTTGGGTTAAACGTTTGCGTAGCGACATCTATAGCTTAGTAGTTTGACTAGATGTGAAATAATTGGGATTATATGTAAGACGGTATATGACAAATTGCATCCTTGTTTTTTCTCTATTTGAGGATATATTTTGGTGAGTACATGTCATGGTCCACTATTATTTAATAAGGAAATACACTGAAAACAAGTTGCTTCTCGTAGATATATTTATATAGTAGTAGAGTCTAAGTAGTAAGCATCGTAGATATATAAGTAGAGTTAGAAAAGAGGGATTTTCTACGCATTTCATAGCAGTTTGGATACATTTTTAAAAATAAAGTGTTCTATTCACCGGTTCAATAAAACGTGAAAAGTGTTTAATAAAACCTAGAATTGTTTTACAATATCTGGTGTCGATTTATCGTTACCGTTCAAGATTGATGCCCAAGTAACAGTATTTTCAGTCAAGTTGGTAACGCTGGTTATGCCGAGAATAATTTATTCCCTCAGGTTAGCTAAACGAATTTACCGACTCCCGGGGCGGGTGAACACAAAACAATGAAATGAGATACACTTGGAACAGCCGAGAGCTTTCAGTAAATTGTATCGTTGACGCGGCGAACCGCATTTGTAAATCAATTGATAAAACGGTGGGAAGAAAAAAAAACACAAGCAAACAACCGAGATAAACAAACGGTTAACGCAGAAGGGAAGGGTTACGTACGCAAAATGTATTTGTTACCCACAAGCTGGATGTATCTTACCTTTGTGAGAAGTGATTTAAAACTAAATTTAAATATAAACAATTCAGATTGAGAAAGTACAAAAGAAAGTAATACAACGATATTATCTAAGAAAATACAAGAAACGAAACAAATCATTGCCTTGAGACAACGTTAGATGACAGAGATAAAATAGAATTTAAAAAGAGAAACAGAATTAGCAACGTTTTAGCTTTATTAGGAAAATTATATAATCACATGGTTTAACAGAAAAGACTTTTAATCCTAAACGTCCTGGTCAGATTCGATGATTAACATTATGATTACAGACGACTGTAGTTAGTGGGTATTAACTGATTGTTTTAAAATTCGGATAAAATAATGTGTTTGTAAAACGTCTAGTAAGATTTACGGAGTCACTAGAATGAGTAATAATTGTTATGAATAATACTATTTTTTTAAAAAGGTGGAAAAATTTTGTCTACAAATGTCCGGTACGGTTCACACTTCCGAGGTTTCTGGGTTTCAGTATTACACCCGACCCACTAAAAAACCACTTCTCCTTCCTCTTCTAGGACACTAACCTGGAACTGTTTGACACACTACTTCGGTAGGCCTATTATTATTCACCTCCAGGGCTCACATCTGACTTGTTAGCCTTCTATGTTGTATTACCCAAATCTATCTTCTTCGTCCAATGAATCTCTTCTGCGAAGCGTGCCACACAGTTCTAGGCGGAGTACGTACTCCCCTTGGAGCATCGCTTCAACGATGTTATCAGGGGAGATCTCCTGGCTAATATCATCTTGCAATGATCTTCTATGTTTCTCCCATCTGTCGCAGACGAAGAATGTATGGTTATTCATCGTCCAAAGCTCCCGGGCAGTACAGGCACACTGGATAAAATAATGATAATAATATTTTTCGTATGCTTATGCGTAAGTTTCCGAATACAAGGAATATGTAGTCGGCATTAGACTCCAGCCGTGATGTTTCTACAGGGCGAGACGACGTGGAGGTTGAAAAACTAAACTTGATATCATAGCACGCCGAGAAATCGAATCCAGTTTAGTAGCCAGTAGCTAATGCCACTGGTTTCTGTGCCCTCTGCCATATATTAATTGAATTAGAAGCGAAAAGGATAGGTAGATAGACATAAATAAATTTGATACGTGTACTGGGAAAAAAGTGAGACGCTACAGTAAAAATGTTTCGGATAATATATGAGAAGTGGAAAACACAAATATTTTTCTTCTTCTTTTCCTTTATCTTTTTTCTTCTCCATCTTCTCCGTCATCATCATCATCATCATCATCATCATCATCATCATCATCATCATCATCATCATCGTCGTCGTCGTCGTCGTCGTCGTCGTCGTTGTCGCCTTCTTCTTCTTCTTCTTCTTCTTCTTCTTCTTCTTCTTCTTCTTCTTCTTCTTCTTCTTCTTCTTCTTCTTCTTCTTCTTCTTCTTCTTCTTCTTCTTCTTCTTCTTCTCTCCCCATATTTCTTTGAAACAAAGTGAAGAGATAGCTGTAACAATCGAACGAACAAATAAGAGCCAGTCGGTCGCGGTTCTTCGTTAACTAGTTCAGACCTGTAGTGGGAGTGAATGAACGGAGGAACGAATGTATAAGTCAGTCGCTGTACTTTGGTTGCTAATGGAGACCTGCAATGGGAAAGAACGTATTAAAAATCCAGTCGTATTAGATGATCTAGTCAGTCATTTTAGCCGGTTACCAGAATCCAGAACTATAATACGAAAATACGATATTTTCGCTGCAAGTCAACAACTGTACAGATATTCTTGCAAAGTTTTCTGTGCCGAACGTATAACTGCATGAACACACGTGCATGTACACGCGGCTAACTTTACTTTGTGTGTTTATTAATACTTTAAGTGAAAATCCCAAGACCGAATTCCTTCTCAACTCTTTGCCTGCTCAAGTTGAATAATTAAATCTGTTCGTCATAGAAGTCGACTACTTACGTATATTTCGTTATAACGAACGTACAAAGTTTGTGAACTTTTTAAACAACTTTCGAGCAACACAAGATATCTCCAGCTACACACGTTTTGAAGCAGGTCAACTTGCAGTTTCTGAAAACACAAAGCTGTAAAACGTATCTGTGATGAATATTGTGTTTGTGAATAAGAAGTATGTTTATATAAGGTTTGTAAATATTAAGTATGTTTACATGAAGTATTTAATCTCTCTCTCTCTCTCTCTCTCTCTCTCTCTCTCTCTCTCTCTCTCTCTCTCTCTCTCTCTCTCCCTATCACTCTCTCTATTTCTCTTTCGATTGGTTTTATTCGGTTCTATACGTCTTCCTGTCCTGTACAACTCTCTTCTTCACTTTTCTGTCTCTTCCAGTCGCTTTGTATATGTACCTTTAAATGTTTAAAGAAAAAACAAGAAAAGAGACGCAACTGAAATATTATAATGCACTAGCCATACCTCAACTACCACATTGTGGTGAAACTTGGATTAGAAAGGTAAAAGTCATATCCCTAATACAAGGGGTAGAAATGAGGTTCTTGAGAACTGTAAAGGGTTGTAAAAGGTGAGATCTTATCAGAAATAACTATATTACAATAAATCTAGGCATAGCTGAAAGATTAAATGATAAAATCTCCAGGTACAAAACTGAGTGGCGGCCACACATGGAACGAATGGTTTCAACTATATTACCAAGACTAAGACTATTGTCAAAATTATACGCATCTGTGGAACGATTCATAGGTACCTTAAAAATAAAACACGGAAGGATATCCTAATTGAATTTTCCAGGTATAATACCCCCACCGGCCCTCCGCAGTGTTACAACTGCCAGAGGTACGGCCACGCCTCTTACAACTGCCACATGGCACCCCGTTGCGTACGCTGCGGCGAAGGTCATCCTAAGGGCGCTTGCACGAAGGACCCTAACGCCGACGCAAAGTGCGCAAACTGTGACAAGAATCATCCAGCCAACTGGAGAGGCTGCGAATATTATCAATCTGCCCTTGAGCGGAAGCAGGAGATGGACGAGATCCGGCACCGCAACCCGACCCGGCCTCAGCGCCAAACCAAAGTCCAGCAGACCGCCACTCCGGCGGCTGCCCCAGCCCGCCAACCGCCCGTCCAACCTCGTCGTCCCAGTGACGACCCACATCCTGCTACTACTACGGAGCCTCCCTCCACCGCCAAGTCATTCGCGGCAGCCGTCGCATCTAAACCCGCATCCGCGCCTCAACGCGCGAAGGCTCCGAAGCCCAAACAGAAACCCCCAGCTGCTAAAGCTCCTTCTAAAAAACCTCCCACCGCTCAGCAACTACCATCAGTCCAACCACCTAAGCCCGAGGCAGCCCCAGAAACCTCGAAGCCAGCTCCCCAGCTAGTCCGCCGCCCCGCGGCCGTGAGTGAGCCCGATGAGGGCGTGCTAACGATCGCGGAGTTGCAAGACTGGATGGAAGATCTCCTGCCCAAACTAGTTGCTGCGCGCGACCTGAACTCTCTGGTCGTCACAATCATGACCTCCCTTACGTCCTTGTTGCTCGCCCGTAATGGCTAGGCCTCTCACACTCGTTGCTTGGAACGCAAATGGCGTAGCCGGGCGGCGAGCTGAGCTGGCCTGCTTCGCGAGCGAGTATGACGCGGACGTAGTCCTCCTCTCTGAAACCCACCTGCGTCCCCAACACCGATTTAACCTACCAGCTTACGCTACTTATCGTACGGACCGCCCAGTGCCACTCACCCGAGCCGCATCTGGCGGCACAGCCATTCTCATCCACAGGCGATTATCTCACCGACCTCTACCTACCCCCCCGACTACCCACATTGAAGCGACTGCGGTCGCAATCAGCGTAGCGGGAACCGAGCTTCGGCTGGTCTCCGTCTACAACAAACCTGGCCTGGTGCCAAACCCCCAGGAGCTTGACGCGCTCCTTAACCATGATCTGCCTACCATTGCAGTCGGAGACATGAACTGCAAAGACCCGTCTTGGAATAGTCGCTTGACTAATCAAAGCGGTCGTGCTCTCGTCCAATACGCCTCGACCAGGCCCGACGTCCTCGTCATCGGCCCGGCCGAACCGACATACATCCCCGCCAACCCTGCCAACCAGCCAGACGTTCTCGACATAGTTCTTGTCAAGGACGCTGTCTGCCCCATCCTGGTCGAGGCCATCTCAGCCCTATCGTCCGACCACAACCCGCTGGTTGTGACGCTCCGACGAACAAGCGACTCCCCGCCTGCCCGTCCTAGTAAGAGAGTCAACTGGCGCTCTTACCACGACGAGCTGTGCCGTAGGTTCCCATCAGCCCCCGAGGCCCCAGCGCCCTCTCGAAGGGAGCTGGACCGCCAAGTCACGCATCTCCATGACACTCTTACCCGCTGCATGGATACCCACTCTTACACTGTCCCAGCACATCGTAGGAAGTCTCAACTCCCTGCCGAAGTCCAAGAAGCCATCAGCCAGCGGCGGCGCCTTCGCCGCTGCTGGCAAAACACTCGCGATCCCGCTGTCAAGCGGCAGTATCGCCGACAGTCTGATTACGTAAAGCAACTCCTGCTTGATGTCAATCAGCATAGCTGGGACACCTATCTTGAATCCCTGGAAGTCGACCACGCCTCCGTCTGGCAGGCCACTGGTCGCCTCCTTGGCGAAAAGAGGACTCGCCACCCCCTTGACTCCCCGACGGGTGTTGTTCATTCACCGGAGCGCAAGGCTGAGGTCTTCGCAAACTCCGTTGAGGAACAATTTACCCCTCACAGAGGCGTCTTCGACGCGGACCACATGGCTCGCGTCGAGGACTTCCTCGAAAACTATCTCGCCCAACCTTTGACGGATCCCCCACCCCCCTTTGAAAAAGCCGATCTCGTCCATGCTATCGCACGGCTAAATCCTAAACGGGCCTGCGGCCCGGACAGAATAGGAGCGACCGCCCTAAAGAATGCCCCATCAGTTGTCACTGACCACATCCTGGACGTGTTCAACTCATGTCTCCGCCTCAATTACTTCCCTCGCCTGTGGAAAAACGCAAGGGTAATCATGATCCCTAAACCCGGGAAATCTCGCATGTTCCCTGAAAATTATCGCCCCATCTCACTACTGCCCGTGTTATCGAAGGTGTTCGAGCGCCTCCTGCACGCCCGTGTTGTACCGCTGCTTGATGGGTTCATCCGCAGCGAACAGTATGGGTTTCGCAGGGAGCATTCGACCACCCTACAACTAGTCCGCGTCGTTACCCAGTTCTCTGACGCTGCAAACAAAAAGCTGCACACCGCAGCCGTCCTCTTGGACGTTAGTAAGGCCTTCGACCGTGTCTGGCACGAGGGTCTGCTCTATAAACTGGCACACACGCCCCTTCCCGCATCTACTGTGAGACTGTTCTGGTCGTATCTCCGCGGCCGGACTTTTCACATTAGCGTAGATGGAGCGGTCTCTTCTGACCGCCCCATAGACGCTGGCGTTCCCCAAGGATCAGTCCTCGGCCCCGTTCTGTACCTCGTGTACACGAACGACTTGCCCGTATATCCCAACGTCACTCTTTCCCTTTTTGCTGACGATGCCATGTATCACTACAGCTCGCAGAACCCTGGTTTTGCTAGCACAGTGATACAACGCCAACTCGACCTTCTGCCTCCCTGGCTACGTAAGTGGCGCGTGGCGATCAACGCGGAGAAATCCGAAGCGATCTGCATCACGCGCAAGCGGACCGCATGCCAGCCCCTCACCCTAGATGGGAACCCTATCGCTTGGAAGAAGTCGGTGAAGTACTTGGGGGTGTCTATTGACAGTCGACTAAGCTTCGCCGGCCACGTCCAAACCAAACTCCGACAAGCCCGTGGCGTCAGAGCCAAAATCTTTCCACTCATATCGCGCAGAAGTCCCCTCTCACTGCGCACTAAACTCACCCTGTATCTCCTGCTTATCAGGACAGTATTCACCTACGCAGCCCCAGCGTGGTGGCCCCTCTTATCTGCCACAACGAAGCGTAAGCTGGAACAGTTCCAAAACAGTTCCGTCCGTATCCACTCCAACTCGCCCTGGTTTGTTTGTAACAGAGCTATCAGGACGGGCCTCCGTCTGCAAACGGTGAAAGAGTTTGTCTTCAGACTCTCTGTGGGCCTCTTCTTCCGGGCTGCAGACTCCCGATACCCCCACCTCCGTGACCTGGCCAGGGACGAAGGTCCCCCTTGCCACGTAGTCAAGAGACCCCGCACTCTGCTGGACGACCCCCCATAGTCTCCTACATAGGGCCCTTCTCCTGAGGGAGTCACCACCCTACCGCTAGTACCCTACCTCAAACAGAACACCTATTACACCTTAGACGTAGCATTACCACTCACTCTGCCCTGAATGGTCTGCCCTGGTCGTTTGCGGCCTCGGCGGGGTTGTCTTATGTCAGTTGTGCAAGTGCCTTCTTTCATCAGGCGCCCGCCCCGGATACGCAACGGGCCTGTGCTGATGATCACCGCTATGCGGACAGTGGGGCCACGTCGGAGGCAGCAGCGTTGGCCAACCGGTACTCATATGTCCCGGGAGGTTTCTCCGCTGTGACTCGGACGCGTCACCGCTGGCTTCAGGGCCCAAACTCTACCAGACTTTGGCTAGGCTGAGCACCTCACTTGTGAGATCCTCTCCCCTACCCAACTGCAAAAGGAGCACACCATCCCACCCACTTGACCTTGTTTTACCTAAAGTCCTTGAGAGAGCCCGACCTACTTGCAGTCATCGGAGGAGTCACTCCGGGCACTGCTACCATGCAGGGGCCTTGAGCCCCGTCCCCTCATTAGCTACGAGCTACGAGCTAATTGAATTTTATAAAACTGTGGCTATCCCCACATTCCTGTGTGCTAGTGACATATGGACTCTTAATAAAAGGGACGTGTTGAGGATTCAGGCAAACGAAATGAAATTTCAAGAGGGACAAGATTGTTCTCTCTTAGATCGGAGAAGATACGAGAATACTAGACGCGATTTAAACATTGTATCATTGCACCAGGTGGTTGAAGATCACAAAAGCAGACGGTGTGAACACTTGAATCGCACGCCTGATATCCGGACCAGTGGGCTGTGCGAGACGAAGAGCATGCCCGTCGCCCGCTCATGTACTGCGTTCCGAGCTTCAGAAAGAGCTCCTGCCGCAGGGTCAATTGATAGGGTCTGGATGTAGGGTGTGGCCTGCTACCGGCCGTGGGTTTTCAATTAATTAATTAATTAATTAATTGAGGGTGAGTGTACGCCGAGGCCGGGTCTAAGATTCTCTTGGCACAGATTGGTAGCGACCGAGGGCGCTAATGAGGTGGTTGCCCTGGAATCAGGCGGAGCGACGATAAAATTTGCGGGACAGTGTCCGTATAGTGGTGTCCAGGGAACGCACACGCAGGGAGTCACGGATTGTTTGGTTTGAAGTCATATAATGGGCTTTGCACGCCCAGCGCAATCCTCGGTCAAGGAGAGACTGAAGCTTTCGCTTATGGGTCTTGGCCAAGTAGCCCCATACAGGGATCGCGTAGGTAACCATCCTGATATCCGTCTACCTGTGGCTGCCTTGGGTTATCACCCTATTGAGAAGAGATATGCCGGTAGACCAAGGAGGATATGGGTTCCGGAACAGTTGGAGTGGTGATGATGATGATGATGAAGACTATTATGAAGTAAGAGTTTCTCTCCCTTTGTCACACCTGTCTCTGTGTTTCAGCTGTATAGAAATCTTACCTGTCTCACTCAACTTTTTCTCTGTTTACATTTTACTAGAGACAATGAAGCTATTTTGTAAAGCAGAAAAATATGGCTGTTTGCAGAAGCAAAACCATATTGTTTTGTTAAGGAGCTGAGGAAATACCGTAGATATTACCGCTTCGCTGAATCACTACGTGACGCCTTGCACGTATATTTTCGCGTCAGAATTACGTAACGCTCTGCATTGTTGGAGATCCCTCTACAGCCATCTGAGCCCGATATGTCACTACAATGGAAGGCAGTGAAGTATAAATTCTGGGTTTCGAAAGGGCCCAGTTCAATTTAGGTCTGGAGTCATTAGACTGCGGATCAAAGTGTTTGTTGCGGATTAGTGGAAAGCGATTATTGTGTCAATTAGTGCATAAGGTGACATTTATTTTTGTGTTTTTCACAAATTTAACTTGAATTATTATTATTTGACTATTCCTTTTAGTCTTTCTTGTCACAGTTGTCGTCTCCATTGTCACATATGTCTTCCTGCTTTTCACACTAAACACATCTGATTTATGTCTTTTTTAAGTGTGATCTACTTAAGTACTACCATACTTGTTTCTCTACTGCAGGCATTCCCAACCGGTGATACGCATACTACTAGTAGTACGCTTAAAGACCTACCCAGATAAAAAGTATTTACTAAAAAAAATTAATAAAAATTTATGTTTAAAATAACAAAACAAATTCATGAGACATGATTTAAAACGATTACCGTTATAACAACACAACCTAAACACTTTACGGTGATTTTCATTAATGAAATACTATTAATGTTGTATCGAGTTTTTTTTTATGAAAAAACTCCAATAAGCTTCCTTTAAGCTCCGGTGTTACTCGAAATTAATGCGAAGGACCAAAGTAGTACGCGGGTCCGGAAAGCGTGGGAAACTCTGCTCTACTGGGTGTCCGGTATACCAGTATACTCACTGTTCCCAGTGGGTTTATCCATAGGATATAGCAGTTTGTGGAAAACAGGCGTTGAAACAGTGTGTACTATAACCCTGCATTAAAAAATAGGGAAAATTATTATTGTTATAGTTGTTTTATGGTTATTATTGTTGTAGTTCAATTATTGTTACAGGGGTACTTATTGTTCTTGTTGTTAAAAGCATTGCTTGGTATGTCAAGTACAAATACCTCAATTTCATCTCTCTCCCTCTCTCACACACTCTCTCTCCATCACACACACATACACAAACACAGTATAGTTTACTTCGTAGGCTTACGCGGCCGGAGTCAATGTTGTTAAAATTCCTTCCTAAGGAAATTAAGGTGGTCACTAACGTCTACCACCTTACGTTAGCGTAACTCGATTTTACTCTGATGGTGGCAGTCGATGGCACTGTCGAAACGTCTGTTTTTGTAGAAAACAATGGACCACGGCCACACAGCCCAGGAAGGAATTTTAGCAACACAGTATAGTTTACTAGAAATTTAATGACAACTTCATTCACTATTGTATGCTTTATGATACTGGTCTGAATGATTGCAAACGATCGTCAGAATATCATTGCACAGTAATGTACAATTATTGCCGAAAATCACCAGGTGTTGTATTTCCTCCAACTACTGTAATATGTTTTACTAATTATCGTAAGACAAGTAAATAGTATAATTACTTTCGAAAGCCTAATTACAGTACGTTATGTGTTTACAGGAATATTTTTCAATCAAACAACGATGTTTAAAACAGTATCAAATAAAAGAAATCAACGGATTCACATTACAAACGAAATAATCAATTACACTGACAAGCCTAATGAAGGACCAATTGGTAAACAACAATAGGTCCGCGACCGATTAATCAATTTCAGTGCCCATAGAGGGCGTTCACGTCTGCGTTTGATTGCAATTAATTATTACCAGCACAGTTGGGATCTCCCGGTTAGTTGTGTACGCAATGAAAAACTTGGGTGTATTGGGTGGGGGTATTCTAAACGTTTTTCAGCTATTTATTTGTTGCCGAAAACGATATAAATCAGACACACTATACGGAAGTTCCGGCACGCCCGTGCCCGATTGATTTAAAGTACTTGGAAAACGGAACTTTTTTGAAAAACGTTTTTCCTGCTATTCTCATTTCTTCAACAAGACTATTTAGAAATTTACAATAAAACACAGGAATATTAAAATTCATAGGTGAGGAACCCTTAAGCGCAAGGAATGTAAAATGTAACGTATTTTTGTCACGTTAGTAATTTTAATTATTTGGGCAGATGTCTGTCTTTTCAAAAATCGTTAGACGTATAAGAAAGCTTGTATAAATTTCATGCACTTTTGGGAACCACTTAAGGAATTCTCGTGGAAAGAGTAAACAAGGACGCTGTCACTAAATTTTATAAAACTATGGCTGCACCGACGCACCAGTAAATTTATAAAACTCTGCGCCGAACACTGAGTGGATGGAGATAACTTTTATAAGTATTTAGAGTATGGGTGAGAGATTATACAAAGTTTGCTATTGTTACTACGGTCTCACTGATCGTCGTGTTGTTCAGTGGAAACAAAATACTGACACCGATGAAGTCACTAATTACCAGCTGTAATTAGTCACAAATAACAATTTGAATTGTAATCAACAAGGTACTCTCATACGATAATTTCAGTTAAATTTATCCACTTGGTTGTGAATACCGGTAAAAAAAACCCTTTCTCGTATGGCCTCATTTCTTATACGGTCAAGCTTAGCACACTATCAGTTATCTTTTCCTATTTATACTTTTCTGTCTATTGGTGGGAACATCTTTACCGAACGGATGACTGCCCAAACATCCCCAAACAACGGTGGAACTATAAGCCGAAGAGACGGAGTGGAGTGAAGCGCTGGAGTGACCAGGTCTAGACTTTGTCTGTTTGGGTTAATCCTTGGTTTAATCCGTGCAGATGATGATGATAATGATGAAGATGACTTTTCTGTCTACACTTCCTTCTGCCTGCAACTGATACTGTTAGTGAAAGTGATGTTTAAAATAAAGTAATCGGATCTTAGTACCCAGTGGCCGGTCGTGATAGGCCTAAAAATTAATTCCAATTGTTTATAGTACGAAGTGTTTATTTTAGAGCCAAAATATTTTTTTGGAGTGTTTTCTATCATCCGCTGGCAGAAGAAGAGGGTCCAAGTTCAACGGGATCTGACTCCATTATACTTACTCAGAATAAGTGAAAAACACATATAATTGAATTAATAATAATAAAAACAAACAGAGAAACATATATCTAAACAAACAAAACACAAATAGATACTTAGTAACTGCTGCACTTCGGTTCAAAAACGAACCTAGCTGCTAAGTGAGCGTTTTGCCGGTTTATACAGCGGCAAAAAATTGGGTGGACAAATGTGCCCCCCTCTCCACTACTCTGTACAGTGACAACTACCACGAGGTCTATGACCATATGCAGTTAAACAATGCCGATGTCTTAGCCGGCAACACAAAACGGTGAAAGTGCCTAGCAGTTCGAAAACAATGCTATGCTTTTCTTCACGTTTCCCTACTAATTTTGTTCGCATTTCAAATTATTAAGTAACTAATGTATTTATTTTGATATATAATTAATTTGATTTCCTTCCATTTCATGTACTGTTGCCGCCGGCAACAGCGGTTACATGGACATCACTACTGTTAGTACCTGTAGAAAAAAAAAACAAGGAAAAGGAAGCTTATTTAAGATTATTTGTCAAGGTTCATACCTGAGCAGTATAGAAAAAGGTTAAGAGGTAGAAAGGCAGACAGATAGGTGGACAAAACGAGAAAAGGGGAGAGGGTATCGGAGGAAGGAAGGAGAGATAGTCAGACATTAAGAAGTAAGAGAGAGAAGGAGGCGACAAAATAGAGCTGTATAAGGGGATAAGCTTGCACAGCACAACACTGCAGATACGCTGCTATTTTAATTGCTTCCCTAAGCTGTGACCCAATTAAAGTCTATAATCTATAAGAGGGTTCTCTCAAGTAATTGCTGTTACGTGGGAGACCCATTAATTCAATTTAAAACTGCAGTGCAAGGAATAAACTACCTTCATACAATTCACGTTTGTTAACGGGTAGAGAGTTTTCAACTAACTTGAAAGTGTTGTGTGCAGATACCTGACGATCACGTATCAGTGTAAATACTAACAACAATCCAAAAACTTATTTTATCATTGTAGAACCAAAATGTCAACGAAAAACTTTGGTTTGTGTGTGTTTGCATATCTGTGTGAGGGTACATTACATTTTTCGTTTACGTTAAGTAACGTTTAAAACACATCAACAGAATTTTAGTAAAAAATATTGAGTTACACACAAAAATAATTGAAATTTTTTAATATACTAGATCGCATTTTATGAAACAATGGATGATTACAGTAGAGAACACAAAAAAACTATGAGTTTGAGGGAAAATACCTTTTTTGTATCAAAATTGGGGGAACTAAAGTTGTACTAAAACATTGTAGTATAGAGCAGATGTCACATTTCCGTTGTTTTGGCTGTGACGTCCTTATGACGGGGATTATGTTGTTGATCACAAATCGGCCAAATTTCAGTCATTATCTGGCACAATATTCGTCTAGTGCTATCAAGGAAATACAAGAAAAGAGACTCAACTAAATTTGCATAGCGTAATGGCTGTTCCATTGTTGTTGTTGTATGGTTCTAAATTTTAGGTTTTTGATAAGAAAAAATGAGTACAATATAGGCGTCGGAGACCAGACCTTTGCGATTATCTTAAGAGCTGCACACGAAGAGGCAGACTCTAATTGAAGATGTATCAAAGGGTTGACAATTTTTAGTACTGAAGACCACATCGCGGAAAACTAAGAGAGGTGAATTGCCCATCCGATTAGGATACTGGATAGCCTAAGGAAGTATGGCAATACAAGCATATTGGTGAAGGGAATGTAGAAAGCGCCAGGAAGCGTTAGGGAAGTGGATGTGTTCTTATAAGAGCGGAACAGTAGACTAGACTAAACTTTTGTAAGGTGGTGCCTGTGCCAGTGTTGTATGGTTCTTAAGCTTGGTTCCGGTGAAGAAACATCTGAGTAGAATACAGACCTTGCAGATGAGATTATTGCCATCTCTTAAAGATTGCACATGAAGAAAGTGCACTGTTAAAGACAGTGCAGTGAAGATGTTTGCAAATAGTTTAACATTTTCCTTCATCACCACTCTAAGGTAAAAGGCCTTAGACCTTTTACGGAACCCATCTCCTCCTCGGTCTACCGACATCTCTCTTCCCAGGAAGGTGATAATCCAAGGCAGCCACAGGTAGACGGATATCGGGAATGCGATTCAAGTGTTCACACCATTTCCTTCTGTGGTCTTCAATTTCTTGGTGTAATGATACAATGTTTAAATTGCGTTTAATATCCTCGTTCCTTTTCCGATCCAAGAGAGAACAACCTTGCGCCCGTCTTAGAAATTTGATTTCGGCTGCCTGACTCCTCTGCACGTCCCTTTTACCAAGAGTCCATGTCTCACTAGCATACAGGAAAGTGGGGACAGCCACAGTCTTATAAAATTTAATTTGGGTATTCTCCCGTGTTTTATTTTTCAGGTAACTATGAAACCTTTCACAGGTGCGTCTAAATTTTGTTAGCTTCCTATCCCAATCAATATCAGTTTCATATGAGATATTACAACCCAGGTAATTACAGGGTAAGTCAAAAAGTAAAGGCAAATTTTATTTTCCCTGCTGCAATGGATGGCAGCACTGACTGAACAATGACATATCATAAACTCAAAGTTTTTTTTGTTCTTTAGCTGTGTTGTTTCAGTGCTCAGCTCCATTCGTAGTGATTTCAGGGCACTTTATTATGAGTGCCCCGTTGTCCGTGTGCACCAAGGAAGAAATGAGGGGAGTGGTACGTTTTCTGCACTCTGAAGGGACTAAACCTGCGGAGATTATTCGCAGAATGCAGCAGCAGTACGGTGAGACCTGTCTTAGTGAACGCAAAATTTATGAGTGGATAAATCGCTTTAAAAATGGTCGTGTATCTATCTGCGATGAAGAGCGTTCAGGTAGGCCATCCACTTCGAAGGCGGACAAGAACATCGAGACAGTTGAGCGAATGATTCATGATGATCGTCGTGTCAAAATTGATGATATTGCGCATGCGTTGAACATTAGCCACGGTTCAGCAGTTGCAATCATTCACGAATCACTAAATTATCGCAAAGTGTGTGCTCGTTGGGTACCACATCGACTGACAGACCAGCACAAACAGAAACGTTTGGAAATTTCGAAATCACATTTAAGGCGTTTAGAAGAGGAAGGAGAAGAGTTTCTCAGTCGCATAGTAACCGTTGATGAGACATAGTCCATCACTTCGAACCACAGAGTAAGCGGCAGAGTATGGTGTGGAAACATCCATCCTCGCCTACAGCAAAAAAAGTTCAAAAGACAAGTTTCTGCAGGAAAGTTGATGATGACAGTGTTTTGGAATATGAAAGGTCCACTTCTAATTCATTACACTCCTAAAGGTCAAACAGTGAATAGTGACAGCTACTGTGAGCTACTGAGAGATCTGAAACCCAAAATCAAAACAAAGAGGCGAGGAAAACTTTCAAAAGGTGTGCTTTTGCTTCAGGATAATGCCCGTCCTCATACTGCGGGGAAAACGATCCCGTGCATTCAAGATCTTGGTTTTGAGCTGCTGGAGCATCTGCCGTACAGTCCTGACCTAGCTCAAAGTGATTTTCACCTTTTTGGTCCGATGAAGGAGCACCTGCGTGAATCCAAGTTTTCGTCGGATGACGAGGTTGTGGAGGCGGTGCGCGAGTGGCTGTGCACGATGCCACAAATCATCTTCCAGGACGGAATTACGAAGCTTGTCAAGAGATGGACCAAGTGCATAGAAGTTGAGGGAGATTATGTAGAGAAATGATGTTACTTGTCATCTTGTTTTCACAATAAAAAGTTCCTTTTTAAAAATTTGCCTTTACTTTTTGACTTACCCTAAAATAACTAACCTGGTCCGAAGTACGATTATTCACGACTATCTTAGTTCTTATAGGATACTTGCCTTGAAATGCTATCGTTTTAGATTTTGTAGCAGACATTTGTAGCCCATGGTCTTGTATGATGCTATTGAAAGTAAATATCGCTCGGTGTAACTGGTCTTATGTTTTCGGTATTATTACCTTGTCATCTGCATAAAGCAATGCATTCACATGAATACTCGAATATTTGTTGAACATTTTTAGAATCCAATATTGTATTGCAGAAACCAAAGAGAGATAGTTTGCTCAGGTGAATAGGATGTCAGACCGCAGGTTGCTTTCGGAATTTTGGCAATATAAGCTTTGTTGGAGAAAGAAGTAGAGGAAGACCTAGGAAGCTTTGGTAAATTGCATATGTTTCTTTATTTTGAACACATGAATATATGATTTGTCTATTCCGTAATGAAAGGAGAAAAAGAAAATTTAGCAGAAAGGGAAGAAAGGCTGGATCTCTTCTTTTCATTGAGATGTAAAAGGCCAAATTAAATTCTTGAGAAGAGTGTAAGGCTATACGTACCTCAAGAGACTTGTTTAGTAATGAAGACTTAATGGGCAAGGTTTGGTATATAGGGTGTATTGTGATTTATAGGATTTGTTTCAACGGTGTTAGTATAATTGTTTGCTGTGGGAAATTTTAGGACGAAGGGGAATCTCACGCCATTTGATAGTAACCCTGAAATAATTATACAGTGAAAGAAGTATTTAGCGGTGAAAATTACTGCTAGTGGCAAGCAAGACAAAGAAATACACTCCAGAATTAATTTGGAAAAGATGACTATATCTAAATTAAATGGAATCCTGTGGGATAAGCAAATTATAGCAGAAACTAAAACCAAACTATTTCAAAACCATTGTTAGAAGTATCATGACTTATGGCTCAGAAGTTTGGACTAGTAATAAACACACAAGAACAAAATTAATGACAGCAGAGATGGACTTTTGGAGACGTTCGGCAAGAGTATCCAGACGTGAGAAAATTAGAAATGAAGCCATTAAGGACAGAATGAATGTGAAAAATTTAATTGTTGATTGTATCTAAACAAAAAAAATTACAATGGTATGGACACACGAAAAGAATGATACAGGAAAGTTAGCCAATGAGAGTTATGAACTGGACCCCACCAGGAAGAAGGAAAAGAGGAAGACCACCAATCACCTGGATAGAAGAAATTCCCACTATATTGAGGGAACGAGAAATTGAAGAAGATCTTTGGATAGACAAGCAGCAGCGGAAGATGAGAATTTAATCACTTCTGTAATCTTTGGTTCCGGAAATTGTGTAAACTTTGTACAACCGGAATAATAATAAAAAGAACTGTTACCTTGGAATTGAATCACATAACTCTACTACGGACATCTCCGTAGTGGAGTAATGTGAATTATTAATTAATTAAATGATTAATTCAATTATGAATCATAGCTTAGGGAGGGTTAATTAATTGTGTGCAATTACAACACAAACGTTTGTATATTTATAGAATATAATCAAGGTGAGCTATAGATGAAATAAGTCCTAGTTGTAACAACAACAACAACAACAACAAATTGTACAATGCGTTGAAATTATTATAGATTACACACCAAATCAACTTTAGTAAAATTAATTCAGACTAGTATGTTGTTTGAGCTGCAAAACTCGCTCATAATTTTAAAATAAGTACACTTATTATTGCATAAATTTTGATATCAGTTTATTTTTTAATTATGAAAAAATTTACAAATTAAAAAATGAAATTTGGTTTACAACTTGTTTTACCCTGATACCTCACTGGGTTTCCACAATTAAAAAAAATGCTTAATTTTTTTTTTGCTTTAGAGTCCTAAAATTGTATAATTCCTAAAATTACATTCAGATGTTAGTCAGAACTCCCACTTTAAATTAATACCTCAAATGAATTTTTGTGATTTTATCAACATTATCATCTAGGTTTTAGGCGCTGATTTCCAAAAATGTATACTTTGATTGTGGTTTCAATTCTCTTTAATTTGATAAAAATTAAAGCCACTGCGATTTTTTTACATTTTTGTCTCCCTACGTTTTTGCCTCTCAACCGCCTATTTTGAAGGGATCAATCTAAAAAACAATAAGGTTTGTAATGTGAAAGTATGGACTCATATATACGCGGCAAGTTTTAGAAAAATCTGTTGATGAGGTCAGAAGTTGCCGTGTAATAACGGACAGTTATATAAAAGACAGTTTCCAAACGGTCGAATAAAAACTGAGAATTCATTTCGCTCAGTCAACACATAAACAAGGATAGTATTAATCAAAGTGGCCAGTTATGAATATTTTTGACTTAAAGAAAAAACCCATTACAAACGGACTCTACGGCACGGCACGGCACAGCTCAACTCGAAACTGGACCGACCACATTGTTTTGCGTTTATTTAAATGGAATGTAACCTACTATGAGCGCTCGTCTCGGCTCGGCCATCAGACGTGTTCCAACTCGTCACTGGATTGTGTCTTTAATAAATTCGTTTGGGAGTTAATCCGGGTTTAAATTATTTTAATCTGTGTACACGTTATCACTAAAGTGTTGATTAATTTTGTGTACTTATTTTATTTTGGTATCAATAACGTTTGTTTCCGTCCCCTGTTGGAAATAACAATTAAGGTTTCTGTTTATTAGCGATTAAAAATTCATTAGTAGTGTTGACCAGTTTTACGATTCCACCATTTTGTGAAGTTAATGCGTGGATGGGCGTCTTTCTGTACCACAGTCACACAGTCAAGGTAAGCTGTAACTTATAAAATAATATTTGTTACAACGCAATAAAATAATACAATGCAGTGAAAAATCTGAAGGTAGCACAGCAGATTGCAGTAAATTATCCGTTATTTTTGTATTGTACTTCAGCCGATCATTGTATTCGCTGGCCACTGTTATCAACTTATTTCCTGAGTCGTTGTGGGAAAACAGATATCCAAATTATTAAAATCATATGAAATATTATGTGTTACAAATCTAAATATTAAAACATAAATTTTAAAATAGAAAATAAGAAATAGAAAACATCAAAATTTTGGAAATGTGAAAGTTCGTCATCATCTTCACAACACGGTCGGTATAGGCAAAGTGCCGCCTTTTTCGCCTTCAAAATTCCTCCAGCCATGTCTTCCTGGGTCTACCCACACACACCTGTGCCTGTGTCCTATAGGTTTGTATTTCCAAACTTGTTTGACCAGTGTAGAATCTGGCATTCCTTCTAAGTGTCGTTTCCGTTTTTGTTTGTAACGTTTCAATTTTTCATTCGAGTTAAAGACTTGTAAATTTTCTCTTATGGCCTCATTCCGTATACGGTCAAGTTTGGAACACCTTTTAAATCCTCGTAAGAACGTTATTTCCGAGGCCTGTATTTTACTGTTTATTGATTGTTGTCCACTCATAGGACACTAAAGGAGGAACTGTCATAAATTTGTAGAACTTTAGTTAAATATTAAAAATTGTCCTGAATAGAAATTTCCGGGAGCCATTTGGCTTGTCAGGAGGCAGCTCCTCCACATGACTCACCAAGCTGATACCCTATAATGGAAAAATTGATTTAATTTACTCGCCACGTTCAAACATTAAAATATAACCCAGAAAAAATTAAAATTTTGAAAATGTTAAAGTTATGCACTAAATAAATATATTCATAAGTGCTCATAGTTTTCTTGCTATATGTTTTATATTATTATTAATAATACAACTTTTTACGAGAATATGTTTTTATTATTTTGTAAATTACAGTGTTTCAATAGCATTCAGCTGTCATTATCAGATATAAATTAATAAATTTATTAATTATTTATTAATTAACAATAAATTAATAATACGAAAACTAATTTATATAATACAGAGTTGGCTAACCTGTATTCTTTTTTAACACCAATCGTTGTCATTGATTTAGTCATTACAGTGTACTTTTTAGTTTTACTTTTTTTTTTTAATTTGTACAAGAGCATAAGTGTGTAGTTTGCAACATTAAGCATAAATTTTGAATGAAATAAAAGAAAATACATGTCAAGTGGAAGACGCTTCAACGAGAACTTTTCCTCTACGCTAATATAAAATAAAACAACAAAATTATGATTTGTATAAGCGTTTGTCCGTAGCGTTTTAATCATTTCCTGTGTTGTCTAGCACTGTTCTTGCCAGCGCTTTTGGATTACCACACTTTTGTACCTATCGTATTGACGTTTAATGTCTTCTCGCACACAACTCATCCCGAGCTTCTTATGTGTTACGTGATTTGGCACATACAACGAGGCACTGACCACTGGAACATGTTCCTGAGTAACATGTTCTGAAAACGCTGCTGCAGGATATACACAGCACAGTGAATTAATCACGTTTTTATCAAGAGAGTGACAAACTATTGTCACTATGAGGTCCTGTACGTGGGCTATACAGAAACAATTACAGACCACACGTAACTGTTTTGGTACGTGAATTTACGTGTTCATGTTAAATACAAAATATTAATAAATCTTACACTTACAGTATTATTCTTACATTTGTAGTATGTAATTGTATTATTACTTAATTTAATAATAGTTTACAATGAAAATGTTTGTTCTTCATTAGAACATAAATATTTAAGGCACCAAGCAGTTTTCTCATCGCCAGGCATGTTTGTTTAAGTCTTATGATATATACATGTGACGTAGATGAGGTTGTCAAGAGTATGCAAGGCTTAAATATGAGACGCTTGCTTCATAACCATATATAATATGTATTAAAGCATGTGTATTAACCATGTGTGATGTGTATTAAAGCTCCAAAACTATATTCTT
Organism: Magicicada septendecula; assembly: GCA_034769895.1. Taxonomy (NCBI): domain Eukaryota; kingdom Metazoa; phylum Arthropoda; class Insecta; order Hemiptera; family Cicadidae; genus Magicicada; species Magicicada septendecula. The sequence goes on from CM068372.1 coordinate 385,175,529, forward strand.
CTGCTTATTCTCCTCAACCAGAGGTCAGTGGGGTTGTAGAGTTAGCTTCCGCAAGAGAATTAAATAACTTTAACATACATTAATTAATTTTCACATACCTTCTTTTTCCTTTTACCTCGTCCATATACTCCCTAATGGGTCTTCTTCTCCCTCCTCATTCCCTTGATCAGGCTGGTGAACCATTTCGGATGACGTAGCTGGAGTGGTTTGCTTCTTCTTGCCGCAATGGTTTCAATCAGCGTCCCCCTTTACCTGCTCTTCTCAAAACGTCTTTACTAGGAATTCTTTAAGTCCAAAGTATTCTTAAGGACCTCCTCCAATACCACACTCAAAGCTTCAAGTTACCTGCTCTTCGATGTTCTCCGAGTCCAAGTTTCTGAGCCGTATGTGCATGTGTTTCAGATAAAATTCTTTATACAATTTCTTGCTGCTTTCCAGAAGAGTTAATTTTTTTGGAAATTCTACCGTTGCTTGAGTAATTCTGTTACAAGGATACACAGAATATATTTAGTTTATTTTGATGCTCTTTTAATATCGCATTATTCACAAAGCGTACAAGCACAGTTATGTAAATATTTAACCAAACAACTCAAAGTGAACAACGGACACATTCAATTTTAATTAATGTTAGTAAATATCAGTGTAAAAAGCGCTTGAGAGATGAAGCACAGCACTTGTGTATTAAGTGGTTTTAGTTTACACACAGTTGATATATGTTGATCCATTTTATGCATTCTACCTCCATGCTCTCTCACTATCTCTCTCTCTCTCACTCTCTCTCGCTCTCTGTGTATATATGTGTGTGTGCACGCAAGCGCAGACGTGTTTGTTTGTGTAAATGTAATTAACAGCTTTCATACGTTTAATGACCGTTTCCTTTGTGTATGTGTGTACGTTATATAACAAATAATAATAACTATTTCACATTTTTGTATTAGTTAAAAAATATATACAGTTCATATATATATATATATATATATATATATATATATATATATATAATTCCTTTGTAAGTAACTCGTTGAGTTTCCTGCAGATCTCCCATGTAATATCTTCAAACAAATACACTGCAAGTAGTTTATTTTTACATGACGCACGTTTCACAGAAATTATTCTGTACCTTGAGAGGTTTGTTTGAATTTAATTGAATGTTTCGCTTAAAATATAGTTACGGATAATCGATTTTACTTCGATTCTATTTTCGATTGTTGTAATGTTTATGTAGTCAGCTATTTACTATATATTTATTGTTTAAATATAAAATATAAAACAGGAAAGTTAAAAAGTCTGTCACTTCTACTTCGTGTCTATAAGTAAGTACGGGTTATCAGTATACCGAAAGGAATTAGTTGTACTACTGTGATTATTTTATAAAGTTAAAGTTTTAAATCATTACTGTAAGAAATGGGACAGATTAAACGTTTAGGAAAAATGAAATATTACTTCATAAACGAAGTATAATAACGAACCAACTCAAAGTAAGTCAAAATTCGGTGCGTTGAAAGTCTTAATTAACACAACCTAGAATCATAGCATGACGATGAAAGTTTTTAAACAGAAATTATTGTTTGAACAAATTTCGTTTCGCTTAGAATTTGTGAAGAAAGTTTGGAGTCCGTGTTTGTTTGAGGGGGGGGGACGTAAAAGGAGGGTAAGTTAATTAAGCGCCGCCGCTATCGTCAGAGATTTGAGATACGCGGTAGGCAACACACATATCGTACACTAAGAATGTAATATTGAGAACTCCCTTGTCGAGCCGTGCGGTCGTCACTCATAAGACTCTCCCACATGCCTGTTTGTAGAGTAGTGGACTGTAAAATAATAAAATGAAATGATGTTGAAGGGTCTTTGGTAAAAATCACAGGATGCGTGAAAATTATTTAATTAATTATTGAAACCTCACAAAGAAACCAAAACACTGAATGGATATTTTACATTTACAATAATGACTTGACAAATTAAGCAATGACTGTTAGTGACGCGTAGATGGAAAGTTTAACAAACTATGTTATTAGGTCACCGACTTGCTTTGATTAATATTACTGTCTCATTATTCAGAACGCAGTACCATAGAGCGTACAATTCCAGCGGTTACATGACTGACGTTAAGATTTAAATTTCAAATAAACTCACAGTTGCCTGAAAACATACACTTGTAGGCTATGAGTAGCAAAGAAACGCTACTATGTCCAAGGCAAGACTCTTATGAAAAATTCACAACTACAAGTTTACAAGTGACGCGAGTTTACAAGTCATTGTGGTAGTGCTTCCCGGTTCTGTCCAACAGACTTGGAGAGTAAATAGCGGTTCTTTCCTTTATAGTTTTTTCTGTAGTTGAGTTTAAGTTTGTAGATGGTGGTTAGTGAATGAAACCCGGGTAAGCTTAAGTTTGTATCTTAATGTACTCGTTTAACTTACGCCTGAAGGCGATCCCAGATTGTTTAACGATCGAGACGTTGAGTGATTAATTCTAAAGAAAATCTTTAATTTCTTTAGAATCAATATAATTATTGATTAACATTTGGATTAATGTGGATTAAAATGTATAATTAAAATAGGCAAATTGAAAAATTTTAAGAAACGAAATAGAAATTGGAAAGGTACAGGCTGGTATGGGTAACTGGCTGAAATAAACAGGTTTAGTGATTTTTGGCGTTCGAGGTCTCAGTGCAGGGAAATCACTGCTGTAGAAGAAATGTACAGGATACTTGAGACATATTGCTGAGGATGAAGAGGTGGAATGTTGGTAGTATTGGGAGACGGAGAGGTTGGAAAAAGGTAAAGACTACATGATACCAATCAAGGGATTTATTCTTAAATAGAGGGAGGGAGAGAGTAAGAGAAAGAGAGAGAGAGAGAGAGAGAGAGAGAGAGAGAGAGAGAGAGAGTGGTGAGAGAGAGAGAAATAGAGGGAGAGAGACAGAGAGGTTCGCTACTTTCCTCTGAAGTGGCGTACGGCGACGGTTACGATGATCCCGAAGCTGGGTAAAGACCCCAAGTTCACCGAGAACCTCCGGCCTGTCAGCCTGCTGTCATCCACGTCGAAAGTCTTGGAACGACTTGTCCAACAGGGGCTATCTGAAAACGGCTATCACCTAAAACGGTTTGACATTCTGGTCCCCGAGAAATTCGGTTTTCAAGCCGGTCACTCCTCGACACATCAGTTGATGCTTTTCGTAGAGACAGTTGGCCGAGGCCGGTTGCTCTCGAAAGCAGACAGTCGCCGTTTTCCTTGATGTCGAGAAGGCGTTTGATCGTGTTTGGCATCCAGGCCTACAAACTCACGGAGATTCTGCTTCCGGATTGGTACTCTTATCTGATTGCTAGCTTTCTTCTGGAACAGACCCTTCCGCGTGAGAGTAGATAAAATCCTTTCTTCGCAAAGGGGTATTACGGCCGATGTACCTCATGGAAACGTCTTGGGGATGCTGTTTTATCTGTGTACGTTAACAACGTGCCTAAGTTGCCGAAAACCAGATTGGCCATGTTCGCTGACAACACGGCGGTGTATGCCGTCGATCGTCGAGCTTAAACAGCAGTTATCTGGTTCCGGGACCAGCTTGACGAACACGTTGAGTAGGCAGAGAAATGGAGTGTTGCCATCAACGCGGCCAACAGCACAAACGTAGTCTTCTCCGGACATAGAAGGCCCCCAGACAGACTGTACGTAGGCGGCACTTCCCTGCCCTGATCTCGGGAGGTCAAGTACCTTGGGTTCCACCTAGATCGTCGTCTCACCTGGTGGACAAGTAGTCCGCCGGGTAACTCCGAGCAAGTAGCCCGCAAGACAGCCAATCGTCTATATTAACTCCGTCCCCTGCTTTGCAGCAACTCTATGACCCGCCGCCTAGGGAAACGTATCGCCATCACCTATGTGGTGCCGAAGGTTGCCTACGAGATACCCATAGGCCTTGGCTAAAACCCATAAGTGAAAGCTTTAGTCTATCTTGGACCGAGGATTGCGCTTAGCGTGCACAGCCCTGTATCAGACATCCAACAAAATCATCCGTGATTCCCTGCGTGTCCGTTCCCTGGATGCCACTATATAGACACTGTCCCGTAAATTCTATCGCCGCACCGCCCGCTTTCAGGGCAATCACCGTATTAGCGGCCTCGGTCGTTACCCATCTGTGCCAGGTAAATATTGGACCCGGCCTCAGCGTACGTTTACCCTTAATTAGATAACTAATTGACAACTCATGGCCGGTAGCAGGCCACACCCCAAACATCCAGATCATCTGTGGTCCCTGCGACAGAAGCGCTATCTGAAACTCGAGACGCAGCACACGAGAGGGCGATAGAGAGAGAGAGAGAGAGAGAGAGAGAGAGAGAGAGAGAGAGAGAGAGAGAGAGTGTGAGTGAGAAGGGGAGAGAGTGTGTGAGAAAGAAGGGGGGAGAGAGAGTGTGTGAGTGAGTGAGAGAGACTCGTCGTCTTTATGTTATTAGCATGCCTTTTGTTATTACCACATAATAGTCGTAATGTTCACGTTATGAAAAGGTGGTCCTTTGTGCTGTTAAATAGCTCTGTAAACCTCAAGTACTACTCAAAACTTGACGGTGGATGTGTTTGCAAAGCTCTCCAGCATCAGCTTCTATACACAGGTAGAGTATACTTGTAGCCGCTCTGACTCCCCATTCAGCTACTGTGACCGTCTATTAAAGGCAGACGCAGAACGACCTCACGACAAAGAAAGCTGACTATGTTGTCTCCTTCAGAAACTAACAAACAAATACTGTAGGGCGGGGGGACCAATATACGTGCTTACATAGTGGGGCGCACTCTGGCTGAGAGTGTTACAAACAACTCTTGTTATTATTTTACTTTGTTCTTCCTGCTCGTGGACATCTACAAAGGCAAATGAACAGAGATTCTGAGCATGGCAACGTCGTGTGCTAAACGTATGTTTTTATAACACACGCTATTAATTATTATTCTATTGTTTCTGTTTTCTATGAACTATTTTGTCGCGTCCTATATTATAGAGATTCACATTCACATTCACATATATGCTGATATTTTTCTTGTAATTATTTTTTTTTATATTTTAGTAATAATAAAACTTATCCCAAAGATTATATTTTTTTTCGTATCGGCCATCAAAGGACCACATGCCAATTTCAATTCTTTACTCTTTGTTCTTTCCTTTTTTCAATATTCTTTCATCTTCTCACTGTGTCTCTTCTTCCTGTCTTCAGTCCACTTTGAGCCTGCGTTTTTCTCTCTCCTACCCTGGACTCCCTCCATTTTTAACGCTTTTGCCCGAAAAACGTCTCCTTCTATTGCTTCTTCTGCATGTATATTATTTTTTTCTAAATCCTTTTGGACTTCTTTTAATCCAACTTGATGTTGACTTCTTCCTCCACAGATATTTGAAGATTTGCTTTGTCAACCTATTGTCGTTCATTCTATATAAATGTCCAAAAAATAATAGTCTTCTTTCTCTCATTGTTTCTGTTATATTTTCTATACTTTGATATATTTCATCATTACTTCTTAATTTCCATACTTCTGAAGTTTTTCGTGGTCCTAATAGTTTCCTAATAATTCGTCTTTCCAATATTTCTAGTTTGTCTAAATTAAAACATTCACTTGCATATAGGCATTCTGGCTTCACTACTGTATTGTATTGCCTTATTTTCGCATTTTTAGATACACACTTTTTATTGTAAATATCTTTAGTTATACCATAAATATGTCCTTTCCATCTTATGAAGCCTTTCTTCTATCAGATATGTCTGATGATTATAGATGGGTTACTATCAAAACACATATAAATTTACAAAATAATAAAAAACTATATTCTTGTGAAAAGTAATATTATTATTAAAATATAAAAAATTACACACACACACACTGAACAGCTTTATCTGTACCTACACCAACCATAAACCTATTCCAGTTTTTTCAGCGTATAATAATAATATAACGCCATCAGACCTGAGCTTTGAGAATTGTTTTAAACTTTCTGTATTTACAACAGTTTGCTACGAGGGAAAAAGTTTACAATTCAAACGTTACAAGCGGAATGAAATTATACAAACTTTTAGGTAAATTAAATAGATTAATTTGTAAAATGTTTAGTTAAATAACATCCCTGAAGTAGAGGTACGACGGAAACTTTAAAATGGTACTAACTTTCTACGAAAACAAAGATGTTACTGTGACTTTGAAGATGCAACAAAGTTAAGGGGGACCGGATCGCCCGGAGTCAGAGTCAGACGGTAACCGCAGTTTGTGTACGGCCTAAGTTAAATAAACATAATGCCTAGATGTAGAATGTTAATTAAATTCGTAAACCGTCTGCCTTTGTCTGTCCGTATGTCTCGTTCTCTTTCCCTTTTTTCAGTTTTCCTTCTCTCTGATGCGTATTTCTGCGAATTGCTGTCAAGGCAGATTGTCTGCTTCTTAGTGAATTTGCAACTTTTTGTGGTAAATCCATAGTTAAAACACCGTTAACTCCCCCCCTCTCTTTCTCTATCTAACTCTTTACTTTTCTCCTCAATCTCTTTATTTACCTTCTCATATATCTGTACTAACCAATTATTCACATACTCACTTTTCGTTCATACCGTCGTCACTCATGATTTGGTATAGTGTTTTCCTTGCCTAGGAACATTTTGATGTTCAGTATCACTGTCCTGTACCAAAATTCAGAAATGACCGAATCAAAAATATCGCGACACAGCTCAAATACTTGAAACATATTGTTTAGAATTTATTTGGTTGATTTAGATAAAGTTTTGCAAGATTTCTAGTATCAAACGCAGGATTCAAAACGTGTATAAAAATAGACACAAGGATAATTGCTAACATTACTGTGGTGGACTTTATAAATATCTATAACTACGTACGTCCAAATGTCTAAAACATGTTTGACGGTTAATGGAAAAATTGAAAAAAAAATTGAAATTATAATTATAATGAAATACGGCGAGTAAAGGAACACGCCTAAAATTCTACACTTCCCACGCTTCTTTATGGGCCTGAGAATTGGACTTTGACGAAAGGCCAGGCCAGTCGCATCCAAACGGCTGAATTGAAATTTCTCAGGCATGTGGCAGGGTATTCTCTTCATGATCGTAGAAAAAACACAGATATACGGCAGGAACTAAATATTATGAGTATACTCGACAGGATCGCCCAGTGTCGGCTCAATTGGTGGGAACATCTTTGCCGAATGGAAGACTGCCGCATCACCAAACAACTATGGAGCTAAAAGCCAAAGGGACGGAAAGGTGTGCGGCGTCCGAGCAAGCGCTGCAGTGACCACCTCTACACTCTTTGAGTGTTTGAGACCGGAACAAACCATCCTTGGTTTAATCCTTGAAGATGATGATGATGATGATGATAATCAAATGTGAAGTAATATATAAGCATGTATAATTAAATGTAAAATATGTTTAACAAATAAAATATTGCTGCATTGAGGAAGTAGATAGTACAGTACCACATCGCAGCCCGACCACGTGACGCTTTGGCGCCGTAGAATAACGTAACGCTCTGGATTGTTTGAGATACGGCCACGCAGACATTCTTCGACAATTCCAGTTATGTTTTAGAGGAGCATATTGGATTAGGGTTCGGTATGTTCGTGATTGTGACGGGCGGTCTAATGGGAAGTTATTTGTGTGACAATTAGAGCAAACTGTAACAAGGTGAAATTTATTTTTCTGTGTTGTATACAATTATCTTGAGTTATTGTATAAGACTGCCTTTATTGACTTTTATCTGTTGTTTGTGTCTAATTAAGTTTTGTAATTAGTGACTGTATTGGTGTCAGTTATTCTGTTTCCACTGTAAAACACGACGATCTGTATGGTCGTCGTAAGAATATAAAAAAGGAAACATGTATGTACTTGTCTGTGTGTGATATTTTATTTTATCACACAATTCTTCTTATAAACTATTTATTTATTTTTTATTAACTTATGTGCGGAATTTATCCACACTTTTGTTATACATACATATAATATAGGTTTATATATAAGTTATAAAAATTATTTGTTTACTTTTGTTAAAAATTTTTTCAATATATGTTTAACCACATATTTTATTTTATTTTTTCAAAAATTACATATATATGTGTAGAAAATTGGTATGGAGAACCATACATGACTTCCAAGTTCTAAGATTTATATTTAAAATTTTAAAATATAAATTCAAAAATTTAACAAGTTTTACAAATTGAATCGGAACATTTCCATAGAAACTACTTTTCTTTGCTGTCGATAACGTAGAACACATATACAAATTTACACCCTCCTACTTGAAATATCATTTTCACTTATAGAAAATTTCCCGCTCCCTTTTCGAGTACCCTTTTCACTTATAGATATTTCATCTACCTTTCTACAGTGGATTAATTATTATCACCTTCTTTACAAGATACTTTATTTATCAAAATTAAGTACTTTACTCTTGTTAAAACGTAAAACTTTGCAGGTAAACTACACCTCTCCCTTAACAGATCTTCACAAAATCAATAAGCCTTGAGTCCTCTGTAACTCTAGCATATATGAAAAAATTATTTGATTTTTTTTTAATTTGCGGCAGTTATCGTTCGCCATACAAAAATTCTACACACAGACATAGACACACAGACACAGACTCACACACACACACACACACACACACACACACACACACACACACACACACTGTTCGGAAAATGACTATTCTTCATGTTTTGACGGTAGTACAATCAGAATCAGCCCTTATCTCGAAAACGATTTTTTTACAATCACCATATGTTGCAAAACATATGTTGTAATTTATAAAACCCTGGCTGTAAAAGCATTCTAAAACGCAACTGCATTAGTGGGTCATAAAGACTCTTTACCCCTATTTTGTCTACGAGTATTGTAGAGTTTTATTGACCCACATGGCATCAAAAATAAACTTCAAAACATGACAGTTTTTCTTGGGCGTTGATGTATTTTACAATGACAGAAATCAGCCGTAGAAAGGCTTAGAGAATACAGAGCTAGTCCGAAAGATACTTTGAAGCTTTACCAAACAATAATATGAGCAGCACCTTGATGGAAATGTTGCATCTCGTAGTCAGAGTATCTTCTTCTTCTTCTTCTTTTTCACCTCTTCAAGGATTAGGTTATATAAACCTGTTCCGGCACCCATCTCATTCTCGGATGACCCACGTCTCTTCTACCAATGGCTTTATAGTTCAGTGCCCTTTTTCGGCAATCGATCCTCTGTCATCCTTTGCAGATGATGCCACCATTGTCTTCTGTAAATTGAAATAATTTCATTTATGTTCTTTACTTTGAGTCCTACTCTGACATTCCTTGTCTATCTTGCAATATCTATAATTTAAAGTATTTTAAAGAAACTGCATTTCAGCGCTCTGAATTTTGCCACTATCCATTTTTGTCATGACCTACGACACACTTGCATAAATAAATGTGGGTATTGCAATTGCCTTGTAATATTTAATCCCTGTGCTGTGTCTTTGTTTAATTTCTAAGATTTTTATGAATCGTACTACAAATATTCCTAAATTTATTTATCTTAGTAGGAGAATCAAGGTGACGAACTTCACGTTTAAAAGGCATATTTTTCCCCCTCTTTTCTCTCACGTGCTTTGTCTCTTCCCACTTTTGTCTCAGGTGTTTCTTCTGTTGTCATGGTGGAACCAAGGTGTCTGCCATTTTGGCATGCTTTTCTTGAGTTACTTGCTACAGACTAGTTCACTCCTGCTTCATTGCCACTACATATGTACTTCTTTTTGTAAAATTATTACCTAGACGTGTTTCTCCGTTTTTATTTAGATGGTTTTGTGTGTGTGTGTGTGTGTGTGTGTGTGTGTGTGTGTGTGTGTGTGTGTGTGTGTTTTAAACAAAAAGCCTGTATAATTTAGCTCAACGTAAATTAATTTTTACTTTGGGTAAAGCAGTTAATTACCTTATTTTATTTTTAGGTAGTTGAGTGTATTAGGGGTGTCTAAACTGTTTCTGTTAACCTGTCGTGTGTTCAAATTTAGCTCACCGCGACGATAGCCGTACGGTCACTTCACACGGGTCTTAGCTGCCTTGTAAAATGTGTTGTTTACACAGATGTTATGAACATAATTGTTGTGTCCAACGTGTATATACACGGACGCTCTAAAATTCCACGCACATATGACACGATAATGCTTAGGCTTGTTTCTTTTCTCATATTTGTGAGAGAGGTAAAAGAGATAAAAACCGCAAACACAAAATGTTATACATAGCTAAAATTACCTTGCGTATCCAGGTTCCCTTCCATGCAACTTATTTTTATATATTTCATACACAACGCGTTTTGAGACTTACAGTCCCATCGTCAGGTGATAAAAAATGTTCACTCACTTGGAGTACGTCAATTAATAAAAGTCACACACTTTCCGTTATTTAAGCGACTCTGAACCCGCGTTACCTCACGATGCGCATCGCTACGGATCTCGCGAGTGACTTAACGATTCCACATCATTCCATTGTGGCCGCACTTATCTATCATATTGTTCTAGCACGCGTGTAGCTGTATCATATAACTCGGTGGATTTGAAAGAAAGTTTTTCATTCAGAAGCTGATCACCAGTTTAGGAGGTTCTGTAAATTTCAAACACTTCCAGAGCGTTCATGAGTTTGCTCTTTTTTTTTCAGAAATGTAATGGTTTGAAATTATTTTTAAAACTGGAATAATTATGGTTATGATTGATGAAATGTAAGGACAAAGTTCGATTCAATTTTCTAATGTCAGTCTGAGGCAGACTTTCCTTTATCGTTCGTTATCTGCATAAGAATTTTATATAGTGTATCCAAAAGTACATAATGTTATTTTTTTCTATAACCATTATACAAAGAAGGAGTAGGAAAGTTGTCGGCTGGACCTGATTGCATGGATTGCCTTGTTAAAACATTGCGATAAATAATTCAAAACCATAAAAATTGTTAATTACAACTTTAAATACTGTTCCCATAAACAAAGCAAGTAATTAAACTTGTGTACAATAATCTCTCTAGTTTACACACACAATTTTAGGGCAGATTTTTAAGTTTAAGATCCTGTAATAACAACACTCGTTTTTGAAATTAAAGTTTCTACTATCGATCCCATACTTGACTTGATAATTACGCTACATATCTTATTTCAGTTCTTCCTTGTGACTTCTAGTAGCTTTGTGACGCGTTTTGGAACGATCGTTCCATCGTCAGGCATATATCCCTCATAGAAAATCATTATCATTGTCATTATCTGCAAGTATTAAACCAAGGATGGTTTGTTCGGGTCTTAAATAGGCAAAGTCTAGAGCTGGTCACTCCAGCGCTTCCTTGGACGTCACACACCTCTCCGTTGCTTCGGCTTATATTTCACAGTTGTTTGGGGATGCGGCAGTCATCCATTCGGGAAAGAAGATGTTCCCACCAATTCAGCCGTTACTGGGCAATCCTGCCTAATATATTCATAACATTCAGTCCCTGTCGTGTATCTGTGTTCCTTCTATGATCATGGAGAGAACACCCTGCTACGTGCTTGAGAAATTTCATTTCAGCCGCTTGGATACGACTGGCCTGGCCTTTAGTTAAAGTCCAATTTTCAGACCCATAACGAAGTGTGGGAAGAGCCATCACCTTGTAGAATTTTAGGCGTGTTCCTTTACTTGCTGATGACTTAAGAGTTCGCCTGATGGTCCCGCACATAAGGCTGAATATTGTAACGTACTGCTTTTTGATGTGAGGCACTTTAGCGAAACGTACACCTTTAGTCAAGCCCCAAATGTTGGGTTCGCCAATTCTGTAACGTACCGCTTCTGTGAGGTGTGCACTTGCGAAAGTGTTATTATATGCCTCACGCAGTATGCGTCACTTTTGAATTATACTAACTGACGTTTTAAACGGTAAAAATAAAGGATTTTGTTTATCTTGTTTTACTCAATCCAAAAGAAATCGAGAGTGTGTGATTTGGGGTCAAGGAGGTAATTTGTTCAGCCTTATGCAGAAGAGAGAGTAAGTATCAAATTTGCCCCTCTGTTGTGACGATTCCTTCTGTATGTTGTGCTGAAATTTTCATTAACTACCCACTACAATAAATTATAACACGTTATAATTCAATATTAATTTTCAATAATATTGCTTTATTGATTATTGACTTTTGTCTCCAGCCACCAAAGTATAGGTATCACAATTAATCTTTTTAAAAAGAAAACATCCTCTCGCCTTTACCGAGTAAACATAGATCTGTCTAAAGAACAAAACATATATGTTGTTATTTAACCAATATTACGCTATAATAAAATACATCAGTTATTACATAATTCTTATTAATTCCCCAGGGTTCAGGGTGAATTCTTTGTGTTATGAGAGTGTCAGAAATGGCTAATTGCTACGCTTTACAAATATCAAAATTTAATAAATAATTTTGTTTATTTTTTCACATGTTACGTAGTTTCCGGAATTGCCGTTAGAGAGCAGCATGTATTTGTTTGTTTTTGAAAGAAACATATGATAAAATGAATATTTTTGTTCTATTTCACTGTTAAAAAACGAGTTTTCTTCTGTATTTATTACGAAAAATGTTTATATTACCTCACTCCGTGTTCTCCTTACTGTATTGAAGTTTTATTCTGTGATGAGGTACGTCTTGCGTTATTATTTCCTTTTCGTTTAGATGATTTTCTGATAGTCTACTAAAAGTAGGCCGAACTATATTGGATCCTCAGAATGGTTTCATCCACTGGTTTTTAACGTATATCACCATTTAATTGGGATTCTTCAGGTATGATTAGTTAGTATTCACTTTGTTTATTACTCTTGCGTGAATTTCGCCTCCTCCAACGTCCAAAAAAGGTTATTTTTTATAATTTTTGTCGCATCGATTCTTCAACTCTCTGGTTCAGTTCAAAATTTTTTTTCTTATTAACAATACTTGTTATTTTCCATCACTCTTAGTAACACATAGTATTTTTATTATGTAGGCAGTTTGTGATTATTATAAATTTATATTTTATTTATGGAAAAATAATTCCCTTCCATTCCGGTTTATTTACTAATTTAATTCACAAAATATGTTTTGGTTAATTTTTTTATGACATTTTATATAAATATTTTATCATTTTATTATCATTAAATAAATTTATATATTATTTATTTAATCTCGAATAGTGTTCATACCCGCTACTACTTCCTGTTGTCACTTCCTTCATAGGATTATTTTAATTTTATATTATCTTTGGTAGTTAAAATTTTCATGTCTTTTAAAATTAACCCTGCGTTTTATTACAATCTAACATAATTATTAGAAACAATATAATATTAACTTGGGTATAACAAATTGTGGTTCATACAATATAAATTACAATAAATAAATAAAATCACAAAAATCAATTAGTATTATTACATACTACTTCCATAGTTTTATCCTATCCAAAACATACAGCACAGTTTAGTAATACACTAGTTTCACTTTGGTTTTTTCACCTCAATGGGTACACTAGAACTCACTTCGCACTATATACCACTCGAATTGTTTATTATGTGGAGTGATATAATTAAATTTTGAGCGAGCTTTAGTTCTACCCATTTCTGACTTTTATTCTCATGATTTACTTTATTGGGACCGGGTTATGTACCGTTACATAAAGCCCCCCCACTAGAACAAATTTATTTTAGTTCAACTCGTTGATAGAAATAAATTGTTGATTTGTTCAAGTCTCCTAATGGTCTTGACTTTGTTTTCATAATAGTGTTTCATTTCCGACTGATTATACACTCCCTTTATTTTATTATTGGTAATTGTTTTAATTTCGTAAGTATTATTACCCTTCACCTGGGTTATGAGGTAAGGGCCAGTATAAAGTAGCAATAGCTTCCGGGCGATACCCTCTATAGAACTGGGTAGTTGTCTATTTTTTATTAGTACTTTATCTCCCAACTGGTATGTATCCAATCTTCTCCTTTTTACCTGATCCCTTTTTTGTTGAAGTTCCACTTTATGTAACACTCTGTTGTGCATTTCCACTTGGTCGAATTCTACTCTCTCTCCTGGAGGGAAATTTATCAATGACATAATTTCTCTTGGTGGTGGTTTATCAAACATTATTTGATAAGGGCTAGTACCGATAGTGTCATGGTAGGACCAATTAAGAAAAGTCTCGGCTGGTTCAATACACTGACTCCAGTTTTTATGTTCTTGATGACAATAGGTGCGTAGAATTCTGCCAACTTCTCGTAATACACGCTCAGCAGGATTGGTACTAGGGTGGTACACGGATGTCTTGTACGTTCTTATTTGCCAATTTCTCAACTCTTCCTTCCACCTTTTCCCCCGAAATTGCGTTCCATGATCCGTTATAATCATTTCCGGTCTTCCCACTTCAGGTAAGTATTTTTTTATAATTACTTCTAGAATTTTCTTTGTTGTAGCTCTACTAATAGCGTAGAGTTTTGTGTATTTTGTATAATGATCAAATAATATGATAATATATTTATATTTATGTCTTCCTCCACTTCTGGGAAAAGGTCCGCAGATATCCAAAAAAATCTTTTCAAGTTTTTTATTAGATGTTATAGTAATCATGGCGCCTGTTTTCTTCTAATTATTTACTTTTACAAGCTGACAAATGTTACAGGTTTTCACTATCTCTCTTACTCTTCTATTTATAGCTTTCACGTAACAATGTTCAGATAAAGCTTTAATAACCTTGAGTGATCCCATATGGCCATAACTTTCATGATAATCCTGAATCAATGCTACTTCTGTTGCTGCTGGTACATATATCTTCCAGACATGATCCTTAATGGTAGGACGAATAAAAAGGATTTCTTCATAAACACAAAAAAATTTCATTATTATAGGGTCATGTTGTAATATTCTTTCCTTAATTTTTGTTAATTTATTGTCACTTTGTTGATCGATTTTTATTTTATTAATTATATCTTGTAACTCCTTTGCCATCTTAATTATGTGATATATTTTTCCAATGCTTTCTGGTTCTATTTCACAAGTTCCTTCTTCAAGGTTAATCCGGGATAATCGGTCTGCTATTACATTCTTCTTACCTGGAATATACTCCCAGTCTAAATTATATTCTTGAAGTATTAATGCCCATCTAGTAAGTCTGCCGTGATTAAGTTTACAATTCTTTAAAAATGAAATTGATCTGTGATCAGTTCTGATAGTCACTGGGTATCCCAAAATAAACGTTCGAAATTTTATACATGAGAACACAACACTCAGCAGTTCTTTTTCAGTTACTGTATAGTTTCTCTCACAACTGCTTAGTACTCTGCTTGCAAAACTTATAACTCCATGATTTCCTTCTTCATCTTCCTGATATAGCTCACTCCCAAGGCTAATGTTACTTGCATCACAATTTATGAAAAAACGTTTATTAAAATTTGGGTGATGTAACATGATGCAGTCAAGAAATTTATTTTTTACTATCTGGAAATTATTATCTTCACTTTCTTCCCATTTCCATTTGTTTTTCTTTGAAAGTAAATATTGAAATTGAGCTGTTATTTCTGAATAACTCTGTTGAAATTTTCTATAATAGTTGCATATCCCCAAAAAGGATTGTAATTGTTTCAAGTTTCTGGGTTTGGGAAAATCTTGAATAGCCTTTACTTTTTCAGGAGATGGTTTAATTCCAGTAGCAGATAAAATGAACCCTAAAAATGGTAGTTCATGGGTGATAAACTTAGATTTATCCAGTTTTAAAGTTATATTATGTTGCAAAAGTTTATCTAACACTGTTTCCACTCGGTTACAATGCTCCTCCCAAGTACAAGACGTAATTAGTATGTCATCCACATATATGGTAGTAAAATCTAAAACTTCCTTACCCAAAATTTGGTCCATGCATTGAATGAACACAGCCACAGAATTTACCAATCCAAAAGGCAAACGCTTAAAATGATAATTTCGTCCTTCGAATATGAAAGCAACATATTGTCTGCTGTTAGGGTGTAATTCTATTTGCCAGTATCCACAGACTGCATCCCAAGTACTCATGTACTTGCATCCAAAAAATCTCTTCATAATCTCCTCAATCTCACCTGGAGACGTGCGATCGTTAATGAGCATTTTATTCAACTCCCGAGCATCGAGACATAGTCTAACTTGACCATCTTTCTTCGGTATAGCCACCAATGGGCTGGTATATGGAGAGTTACTTCTTTCAATTATGTCTTCTAATATCATTCTTTGAATTTCTTTTCTTGCTGCCTCTTTCAAAGCTTGAGCAATAGGGTATGATCGTTTATTAAAATTTACATTTTCTTTAAATTTTAGTTCACACAAGAAGTTTTTAGTTTTTCCTGGTGATTCTGAGAATACTGGTTTATATTTATTATAAATTTTTATAAGTTGTTGTTTCTGTTCTATACTAATTATTTCCGGTGCCTGCCTATTCTGAAACTCCATTATTTCTTCTATCTTCTCTTTCCAAATCTTTGATTCTGTTACTTCTATATTATTACCTAGGGTTAATCTATTATTTTCCCTAACAAAAAATGAGCTCGGACACTGAGGGGCACTTTGGCTACCAATTATCTCAGCCGTTAACTCACCATTTTCTGTGCTCAAGGTTACTATACCCCTGGCCAGATTTATAATTGCAGTGTGTCGCCGTAGCATATCACACCCTATTAACACCCTAAACGGTAGCCCTTTCGCTACTAAAAATCCCATAGGTATTCCTATTCCATTAGTGGTAACATTCAAAGACACTTGTTTTTTGATTGTTTTATTTTGTTTCCCGGTAGCACCAACAATTGTTAAATTGTTAATTGGTAAAGTAGGTATTCTCTCAGTAGTTAACTCAGTAATACGATCTAATTCTAATTGATCAATAATTGAAATATTGGCCCCTGTATCAATCATGGCCTCTGCTGACACTCCATTTAATTTTATTTGTATATAGACTATGTCATTGTTTGGTGATGACTCTTTGATTACTCTTTCTTCCATTAACTCGGACTGTATATTTTTTAGAAAATTATTTCTGATAATGGTTATTGGTTTATTCAAATTAGTATTATAATTGGGTGTATGGTAAATTCTGTGCCCTGTTGTTTCTAGCAGTGACGGGCAATCACATCTTCTCACTGCTGGTACCCGTTTCCCCTATTTATATCATTACTATTGGTTGCTTCAACATTTTCATTATGTTGAATGTTGTTTATCGGTATCCTTTCTTCATCCCTCTCTCTGGATCTAGGTTGATCGATGTTCATACTCCTTGGTGGACCTTCGTCTCTATGATAATAATCATGTCTGGAATTCTGTCGATTATTATTAGACCATCTTCCGCGATATCTGTTATTGAAATAACTGTTGTTAGCATGTACATAATTAACTCGGGGCCGATTCTCTCTTGGTGGTTCATTCCTCCGCTCCTCGGTATTCCCTGACCTCCATCTACTTCTCCTATAATAAGATTCCTGTTCATAATTTTCTAGCAGCGTTTCCATGCCTCCAATAGTTTTGATTTGTCCACTCAAGCGTGCACTGATGATCTTTTCTTCAAAATGATAAGCCATTTTGGTCACTAGACACTCTTCAGGTATCTTAGGGTCTAGATACTTGGCGATACACACCTTCCCTAAAAAGTAAGCAGTAGGTGTTTGTCCCACTGTACGGTCATACCTACCATGACAGATATCGTCCCTAATAATGTTTTGTACTGATTCTGACCAGTACTTAAGTTTGAACATAGTTTTGAAACCCTCATAATCACACACCTCGTTCCTAATTGCTGTCCACCAATTATCATTGATATTTTTGAACGATTCGTCTAATAGACCTTTTATCATATTCCATCTATTCTCCTTTGATCTGTTCAAAATTTCATCTACTCTCCCTAAAAATTCAAGTGGGTTTCTGCGATAATCCCGAAAGTTTACACTTTCCTTATTGTCTGGATAAACATGATGACTGCTGCATGCAGATCTATCGCTTATTCTATCTACATCACATTGAAAATTGGTTTGTATTTGTTGCAAACTATCTAATTTCTCTGCTTGGCTATCACATTGATTTTTTACATTCTCTACAGTTTTATGAAACTCTGAAAATTTACAGTTTAGACTGCTTTTAATGCTATCTAACTGGTCATTATTTTCTTGTCGTATGGCCATTACCCGAACTTGGTTATCTTGTTCTTCTTTTTCCATTCTTGCCTCAACTCCAATTTTAATTAATTCCATCTTCTCTTCAGTTGTATCTAATCTTTGGTTAGTTTCTACTAATTTCTTCTCTGCCTCATCCTTATATGCCTCTACTCTTTGGCTTAACGTATTATTGACCAGTTCAATTTTACCCTCTAGATTTTCTCTTATTCTTTATTGAAATTCTCCATCTTACCCTCAATTTGTTTTAAATTCTCATTATTCTCTTCAAATTTTGCATTCATCTCTTCTCTTTGCCCTTCAACCGCTTCCTTCAGTTCATGGTATCGTTCATTCATAGTTTGTTTTAAGTTTTCCTCCTGTTTCTTAAAATTCTCCTTATTTTCTTCATTGGTTTGTTTTAAGGCTTCCTCCTGTTTTCTAAAATTTTCATCTATTTTGTCAAATTTTTCCTCCTGTTTCTTAAATTGTTCCTTAGTTTGTTTATTCTGTTCCTTAAATTTTTCGTCTATTTTATCATTTGTTTGTTTATTGCTTTCCATAATAATTCTCAACATCTCCTGCATGCTCATATCTTCTTTCTGGTTGGATTTATCTGGTTGATCCCCTTGGGCATCCTCTTCCACTATTTCCTTTTCCGTATCCATAACTACTTCGGTTTCTTCTGTATCACCTGTCTGTTGGTCCATTTCACTGTCCGTGACTAACTCTATTTCTTGTTCCTGTCCGCCTTCTTCAATCTCCTTTTCTTCTGCCCTCTTCTTCGATTTTCCTCGGGTATTAGGCATTTCTTGTTTTCTCATAACTGCCAACGATAATTAGATTTTTTGGTATATTTTTTATTAAATATCAAAATTCTTTTCTAATTACCGCCCTTTTACGTTGAGCGCCATTTTGTAACGTACTGCTTTTTGATGTGAGGCACTTTAGCGAAACGTACACCTTTAGTCAAGCCCCAAATGTTGGGTTCGCCAATTCTGTAACGTACCGCTTCTGTGAGGTGTGCACTTGCGAAAGTGTTATTATATGCCTCACGCAGTATGCGTCACTTTTGAATTATACTAACTGACGTTTTAAACGGTAAAAATAAAGGATTTTGTTTATCTTGTTTTACTCAATCCAAAAGAAATCGAGAGTGTGTGATTTGGGGTCAAGGAGGTAATTTGTTCAGCCTTATGCAGAAGAGAGAGTAAGTATCAAATTTGCCCCTCTGTTGTGACGATTCCTTCTGTATGTTGTGCTGAAATTTTCATTAACTACCCACTACAATAAATTATAACACGTTATAATTCAATATTAATTTTCAATAATATTGCTTTATTGATTATTGACTTTTGTCTCCAGCCACCAAAGTATAGGTATAACAATTAATCTTTTTAAAAAGAAAACATCCTCTCGCCTTTACCGAGTAAACATAGATCTGTCTAAAGAACAAAACATATATGTTGTTATTTAACCAATATTACGCTATAATAAAATACATCAGTTATTACATAATTCTTATTAATTCCCCAGGGTTCAGGGTGAATTCTTTGTGTTATGAGAGTGTCAGAAATGGCTAATTGCTACGCTTTACAAATATCAAAATTTAATAAATAATTTTGTTTATTTTTTCACATGTTACGTAGTTTCCGGAATTGCCGTTAGAGAGCAGCATGTATTTGTTTGTTTTTGAAAGAAACATATGATAAAATGAATATTTTTGTTCTATTTCACTGTTAAAAAACGAGTTTTCTTCTGTATTTATTACGAAAAATGTTTATATTACCTCACTCCGTGTTCTCCTTACTGTATTGAAGTTTTATTCTGTGATGAGGTACGTCTTGCGTTATTATTTCCTTTTCGTTTAGATGATTTTCTGATAGTCTACTAAAAGTAGGCCGAACTATATTGGATCCTCAGAATGGTTTCATCCACTGGTTTTTAACGTATATTACCATTTAATTGGGATTCTTCAGGTATGATTAGTTAGTATTCACTTTGTTTATTACTCTTGCGTGAATTTCGCCTCCTCCAACGTCCAAAAAAGGTTATTTTTTATAATTTTTGTCGCATCGATTCTTCAACTCTCTGGTTCAGTTCAAAATTTTTTTTCTTATTAACAATACTTGTTATTTTCCATCACTCTTAGTAACACATAGTATTTTTATTATGTAGGCAGTTTGTGATTATTATAAATTTATATTTTATTTATGGAAAAATAATTCCCTTCCATTCCGGTTTATTTACTAATTTAATTCACATAATATGTTTTGGTTAATTTTTTTATGACATTGTATATAAATATTTTATCATTTTATTATCATTAAATAAATTTATATATTATTTATTTAATCTCGAATAGTGTTCATACCCGGTACTACTTCCTGTTGTCACTTCCTTCATAGGATTATTTTAATTTTATATTATCTTTGGTAGTTAAAAGTTTCATGTCTTTTAAAATTAACCCTGCGTTTTCTTACAATCTAACATAATTATTTGAAACAATATAATATTAACTTGGGTATAACAAATTGTGGTTCATACAATATAAATTACAATAAATAAATAAAATCACAAAAATCAATTAGTATTATTACATACTACTTCCATAGTTTTATCCTATCCAAAACATACAGCACAGTTTAGTAATACACTAGTTTCACTTTGGTTTTTTCACCTCAATGGGTACACTAGAACTCACTTCGCACTATATACCACTCGAATTGTTTATTATGTGGAGTGATATAATTAAATTTTGAGCGAGCTTTAGTTCTACCCATTTCTGACTTTTATTCTCATGATTTACTTTATTGGGACCGGGTTATGTACCGTTACAATATATACAACTTATCCACAACGTCGTTACTTGTATTCTGTTACTTAATTCAAATCGATACTCAAAATTAAACAAAATAAACATTTCAGCTCACTTAATTTGCTTTTTTTAAGAGACTAAAATTTTTATAATTTTTAGTGGAGTACATTTCATCATAATTTTAGTTTCACAGATGTAATTTTACAAAATTTAGCTACAGTAAAAATTTGAAGTCTCTATCTTTTATAGTTCTTGAGAAAAAGCTACATATGTAAAAGAAAAACACAATTTTTCTCAAAACTCGTTTAAGTTAAGAAGATATATACTTTCCTTATAAAATAGTTGGCAACTTACACTTCAAAACAGTTCAACTCAATAATCTTTGTGTTTTTCCTTTTTCTCTTTCTTCCTTGTTTGTCTCATTTGTTTCCTCTCTCTTTTTCATGTATACTGAATTTTTTATCAGCTTTTCGCACCCGCATTCTGTCGATTTGCCGTAATCGCACTTTACAATTTTTACTATATTTTAATCCCAAAGCACTAAGCACATCCAGTTTTCCCACTCCACCTTTATTAAATGATATAGATGGATCATACGTCCCTACTTTTAGTGTTATGATGCCGAAAAAATAGTTTTTGGCAGTCTTTTCCGAATCACAGCATTGAATATTTTGTTTAGATTCTGAGCTTTCCCAAAAAGCAATTGTTAAAAAACGTTTCATTAGAGAGCGCTTAAGTGACGCCTACTTACAGCCTTACATTCTTCAAGTCGACTGTAAAAGATACCCATCTGCAGCGTGGCTTGCTGAATCGCCTGAATTTATTTGACGATCCGCTGCCTTTGTTGATTTAAATCACGTCTGGAGATCGCGTTGGCTAGGGTATTGAAACAAATCTTGAGATATCCGATATTAGAACACAGGCCTCAGTACATTCATTGTGTTTTGTGCAGTGCGTGCGGTAGATCCACCCTGCTGCAATTAGACCGAGTTGGTATCAATCCTATATTTTATTATTATTCCGGCTGTACAATGTTTACACATTTTCCAGCACCAAAGATTACAGAAGTAATTGAATTCTCATCTTCCACTGCTGCTTGTCCATCCAAAGATCTTTTTCAATTTCTCGTTCCCTCAATACAGTCTGAATTATTTCTTCAATGCAGGTGGTAGGTGGTGTTCTTCTTTTCATTCTTACTGGTGAGGACCATTCCATAACTCTCCTTGGCAATATTTCGTGTGCCATTCTTTTCGTGTGTCCATACCATTGTAATTTATTTGTTTGGATAAAATAAACAATTGAATTTTTCACATTCATTCTGTCCTTAATAACTTCATTTCTAATCTTGCCAAACGTCTCCAAAAGTCCATCTCTGCTGTCATTAATTTTGTTCTTGTGTATTTATTATTAGTCCAAACGTCTGAGCCGTAAGTCATGATACCTCTAATAATGGTTTTAAACTTTTATTTCGGTTTAAGTTTCTGCCGTAATTTGCTTATCCAACAGGATTCCATTTTAAGGTAGATGTAACCATCATCAATCCTAAACAAAGAAATAAAATAGTTGGTTGTTTTGCACATATCAATCTTTGTTTACACTGACCGAATGTTTATTATTGTCTTCTAAGAAATATGGTCCATAAATATGCAGGAAACTCCACACCAATCAGTGACTCGCTGGTTATGAACAGTTATAGTATGAAGTTCTTGAAGGTTACTGTTACTTCTGTAGCGCATGCTTTGTTTACTGACATGCACGAAAAGGCGAAAGTGTGCCTCGTCTGACATAATCATGTATTCATAAAAATTTTATTCTGGATTTTTGAATTCCAGTATTTGATTACAAAAATCCAATCTTAATGTAATAACATTCAAACTTTATTTCGCCCACTTGAATTTTGTGTGGTTAGAAAAGGAGATCTTGGTGCAAAATCTTCCGCAGACACTTGGATTCCGCAGATAAATACACTAGAAATTTTCAGTGCCATAGTACGCTTCCTAGTAGATTTATTGGACTACGTGTGACAGCAGCTCTTACCTTTTCTACATTTTCTGGTGTGTGGCACTTCTTTCAATTGTTTTCTGTATCGAATAAGTGGTTCTAAATGTTCTCACCCAGTTCGATATTGTTGAGCGATCTGGAACTCTTTCATGTCTCCCATTGTTGTAACGCTTTCTGAACAGTCTTTATGTTGTTATATACAAGACGTTACTTTTAAAAATACTTTTACAGCAAACGCACGATGTTCAACTTGCCATTGAGTCACGTTTGCTGAAATGACATAGTTTAGTTGAGGTTATGAAACCATCCGTTTATTTACTGTTGCCATAGTAACTGAACATGAGTTAACATAAATTGTTGTGTTCTCATTGCCCCATATATGGATATTCCTATATGGATGTTCCTATAATGGGAGAGGGAGGGAGAGAAATACCTAGACAGACTGACAGACATTTAAGACAGGCGAGCCACACGTACAGGATACGGTGTGGGAATGTACCCATTAATCAACTCTTTGTTCCTTACAAACTGCTTATTATAGTTTCTTAGTGGTCACCATATTTTCGTTTTGAACAACAGAAACTAAAATACGTGAAGGTTTTCCTTCAGAGTTAACAAGGCTCTCTCCCAAACTAAATATGTATATATCTCCAGTAATGTACAAAACAAATTTCTTCCAACGCTTTACACGTTTAAAAGATAAACACAATCTACTGGTTACGTATAATTATTACTAAACTTGTATTACAACCATAACACGCAATGATACTTTCCATAAGCGCTTTCAAGCCTCTCAGCTCATCTTCAGATGGTTGTGCTCCATCTGAAGATGAGCCGAAAGTCTTCAAAGCGCTTATGGAAATTATAACTGCGTGTTAGTGATTGCAATACGTGATTAGTAAAAATTTACACGTTTACTTTAAAATTTCCAGTGTTTACGGTTGTCCGTAAGTTCGACCCGTCATATGACCTACCATAACGTTTAGAACAGCGGTATTCACTAGTTTCATTGATGTCATCAAATAAAGTAAGCATATATAAATGAAGTAAGTAGGTTGAAAATATAGATGAAGTACAAGGTAGCTTCATATACACCCAGTCGAAAGGATGTAGAGACGGGGGGCGGCCGAAGAAACGTTATAGTGACCAGCTCTAGTATATCCGCTTGGGACCGGAATATACCATTTTTTATTTAAACGTTTAGCGATGTTGAAGATGATGACGAACACAGACGTTATGTATTACCAGACGTCAACCGTAGATCTGTAAGCAGCAGTTACTTGTTGCTTTTCGTGTCCTCATGCCGTTGGCCGACTCTTGGCTCATCCGCTTTCTGGGATGATTTACCACCCCAAGGCTGGAGAGTGCCCAATCCCTTTATCCACTCTGCCTCCAAAGAGACAATTGACACATAATAAAAGTCGATCTCCTTATCCCGGAAGACACTCGGTCCGCCTCCGTTAGCCGAAACAATGTCGGGTTTTTCGTTAGCCGCCATTATGCGTACAGTCGTTGATGCTCTCTCTTTACCAACGGGAGTTAACTGTCTGAATTTTCCTTCTATGAGGTTAGAACCGCAAAACATTTTATACGCTCTCAAGTACTTTTAAACATAGTCCCTGATTTATGAAGTAAAAATAACAAAACATATACATTGACGACATGCTGAGAGCCTGGAAATCCATAGTGAATACAGCTTAACAAATCGATTTGTATGGGTTCCCTGATATGTGCGGATGACATAGTTCTTATTCAAGAAAATGATTATTTACAAAGAGCTATGCTTCAATTACGAAAAGTGGCAAGAAATTACTCAGTAACAATTTCAGTTAGAAAGACCAAAACCAAGGCCTTCAAAAGATAAATATCCAGTGAGGATTAAGATAGTTATAAACAACAGCACTTTACAACAGGTGAGCAGTTTAAAATATGTCGGATGTGCAGTAAGCTATGAATCTGAATATGATATAAAAGAGAAGATGAATAAATTTAGGAATATTTGTGGTACGACTCATACAAATCTTAGAAATAAAACGAGACACAGCACAAGGATTAAATTTTATAAAACAATTACAATACCAACATTGATTTATGCAAGTGAGGCGTGGGTCATGACAAAAAAGGAAAACGGCAAGATTCAGAGTGCTGAAATACAGTTTCTTCAAAATACTTTAAATTATACATTGCAAGATAGAATAAGGAGTGAAGATATCAGAGCAGAATTCGAAGTAAAGAAGACATAAATGAAATTATTTCAATTTGCAGAAGACAATGGTGGGATCAAAGGATAACAGAGTATCGATTGCCGAAAGCGGCACTGAACTATAAAGCCATTAGTAGAAGAGACGTGGGTGTCATCCGAGGATGAGGTGGGTGCCGAAACAGGTTTATGCAACCTAATCCTTGAAGAGGAGAAGAAGAAGAAATAACAAAACATAATACACATTTAAAGTTGCCGTAGCATTGTATGCCCAGTGGCATGACAATGCTATATATTGCACAGTACGCTGGTAAGAACCGTGTGAAACGGGCACGTGTGTAATATAACTCACTACGCACACAGGTTGTCACTGACACTCTAATCCACCGCATCGTGGCTACTTACAATGATTAACACTACTTACAAAGAATAAGTTACTGTTGTTCATGCCACTCTCTTAATACCTACAAAACTCATTATCATCAGCCGTGGGTCTACAAACCTTGGTGGATCTTGGCCTGCTCCAAGAGTCGATTCCACTTTTCCCTATTGCGTGCCCTGTCTTTCCAGTTTGTTATGATAAGTTTTCTGAGGTCCTCCTCTATCTGGTCTTTGAATCTGCATCCGAGTATTCCCCTTGTTTGCTACCCATTGGTTTCTGGTATAGCATATGTTTTGTAGGCTGACGTTCCTAAGTTCTCTTGTAAAGATGGCATAGTTCATAATTATAGCACATGTGCCATATTTTGTCACATTTTGCCACATTGTTTGTTTTCCAAGTTTATCTTCAGGCCAATTTTATTAGAGACTTCTAATGCTGTAAAGGCACACATGAGATTTCGTTTTGACCTGGCAATTAGATCAATATCATCAACGTATGCTAAAAATTGTGTACCTTCTTTCCGTCTAATAAGCCTCCAAATTTATGAGTAGTTTTCTGAGGTCCTCCACTACCTGGTCTTTGAATCTGCTTCGGAGTCCTTCCCTTGTTTACTACCCATTTGTTTCAGGTAGAAAATATGTTTCGTAGACTGTACTTTCTCCATTCTCTCTATGTGTCCAATCCATCATAACCTGCATATTCTGATTGTCCTGACAATGTCGGGCTCTTTGTAAAGATGGCCCAGTTCATAATTTTAGCACCTGCGCCACATTCCATTTTCTTGTACTCCTCTAAATATTGTTCTTAGACTCTGTCTTTCACAGTAACCTAGAAGTCCCTCGCTATTTTTTGTCATTGTCCAGGTTTCTGAAGTATACGTATGTCAGCACTGGCATGATACGGGTTTTGTAAAATCTACATTTCGTGCTTTTTAAGATAAAACTAGATGCCAGGTGCTTTTTAAATCCATAATATGTTTTATTTGCGAGATATATTCTTCTTCTTATTTCATTATTGGTGTCGTTAGTGCTGTTTATCTAGGAGCCAAGATGTATGAACTCTTTTACTGCCTCTATATATTTTGTGCCTATGTCAAACTTTTGAAGGGTTGGGTTTACTGGTAGTTTGTTGGTACCATACACATATATTTTGTTTTCAAAAAATTTATCTGCAGTCAAATTAGGCTCTGCTGTCAAAATTTATTTTGAAGCTTCCTCTAATGCTGTAAAGGCATTAATGAGATTTCGTTTTCACCTGGCAATTAGATACATATTATCTTTGTATGCTAAAAGATGTACAGTTTTGTTTAAGGGCGTACCTGTTGTGTTTATTTGGGAGTCTCCTTCTGCTTTTTCTAGTGCTAGACTAAATAATAAGCATGACAGGCTGACTAAATAATAAGCATGACAGGCTATCTGCTTGTCGGAGTCCAGTTCGAGTTGTGAACGAACGTGACACGGTTTTCTGCACTTTAACTTTACATTCTACTTTCGAGAGAGATTCTTGGATAAATTTAATTAAGTGTGTTGGTATCCTGAATTCCTTCAGTGCTTTGTACAGTGCCAGTCGGTCCACACTTTCATAAGCGCTCTTAAAGTTATGAATAAGTGGTGTGGTATTAAATATTTTTAATTTTGCCAAACATTATAAATGAACATTAATATTTTCTGTTCTCTCCTCCTCCTCCTCCTCCTCCTCCTCCTCCTCCTCCCCTCTTTTTCTTATTTTTCTTTTCCTCCTCCTTTTCTTTTTTTTCGTTTTATTTTTATTATTTTTCTTATTTTTTGTTTTTTAAACGTCTTCTTCATTTATAGACTGCAAAGTTCCATAATATGCGTCCTTAACAAGCACTCAAAAACTCTAGAGGATCCTTCAGTGCGGCCTTGGCAGAAATACGCGTTTTCTTGGGCTAGTCGAGACACGCGTAGAACAATACACTCCATTGTTCGAGAACTTTCCTTATTTCATAACAATATGTTCATTGTTTTTTCACCTTCAGACGTAGCTTCTTGTTGTTTTTGTGCCTCACATTCCTCACATTTTCATTTTGTTTCTGGATCATACAAAACTCCACCATTCATTACCGTTAGTTAAACACTTTTTTAATCGTGATTTTAAAAATTGTCAAGGAGGTCATGACCATTTGGTCATGACTGTCTTACTGAAAAAGACATTTTGGTTTTCGTCACCGGTGTTTTAATTACTGTTGCAAATTACGCACGTCATTTGATGGACAGTAATCATAATTATACTGATTTCGAGACTAACTGTCAACCCCTCCATATATGTAAAGTAAAGGCAGATATATGAGTGCTATCAAGGTGTTCGAAATACATAAGGCCTTTAAAAATGAAACACAAAAGAAGTCCTGCTGAAAGAACAGCTGAACTTTCAGTCCAATTCTCTATACGACACAGCGATAAGATTACAAGACGAGGTCCGTAGTGCACGGTCAGTAACAACGTAAGCATAACAGTCGATTATAATGTTACCGTGGTGCGCACCAATAACACCGCACGCGTTCCGTGTTCATATATTTTTAATTTATTTACGACATGTGTGTAAATTATACGTAATTTTCTTTTAATTATCTGACGAACTTTACTGAGGAATCACACCTGAAGACGGGACGGGACCTGTGTCCAGAAACGCATAGTGAAATAAGAAAAAAGGAAAAGCCATTAGAGGTATAAAAGAGGTCAATTTTATTCTATTCATATACGTATAAGTGGCTTGGATACTGAAAGCATGAATTTAAAAGTCTTGTAGATGTAGGACACTTTATAACGCTGATAACAACGGTTGTTTGCTGCCCCTACAATAACTTTCCTTTTAGGTTCGTTATAAGAATTCCACTGAATGCGCACAGGACGGTGAAGGCTTTTAGTAAATTGTGTCAGGCCGAACAACACAATTTTAAATAAATTGGTGAAAGGGTGAAAACCAGAGAGCCGCAAACAATACACTCTCAGAAATTATTTTTAGATCGAATATTTTTGCTGATAAAACTGAACCTGTTTGTTGCGTAAAGTGTATACAACCGTGACTTAATATAACCAATGGCGTATGTAGGGGGGGCTCAGGGGGCTCCAGCCCCCTCCCCGACCACAATAATTTAATGTGCACTTCATTAATTTACTTAGGCTCTTGTTTAAAGTTACTAAATTGCATATTTTGACCGATGTGGACGGGGATATAAATACTAACAAAATAAGTAGTTTATAATAACAATTATTACTTCTTATTTTTTCTTTTATGAATTTGCTAACTGCTATAATTTTTTATTGTTCGACTAAGCTTTTCGTCATTACTGACATCTTCAGGTCTTAAACAAACGACCTGAACAGGTTAAACAGGTTTGTTTAAGACCTGAAGATGTCAGTAATGACGAAAAGCTTAGTCGAACAATAAAAAATTATAGCAGTTAGCAAATTCATAAAAGAAATAGTAAGGATGGCTGCTAATTTAAACAATACGAAGAATTATTACTTCTGTTCTAATTTATAGTTCACTGAGCGGTGTATTACGCTGAGTGTAAAGTTCAGTAAGGTACCTGTTTTCTCGCTCTCATTTGACGGCGCGGCCACCGGCCACTACTATTAGTGAACCCTAAGAATTTTTACTTAAGTATTAAATAATATTTTTATAAAACTTAAATAAGTACATAAACCTTTTTCGTAGACTTTATTACTAGTACTGCTGACATTAATGTATAAAATATTATAGTCTAATTGAAGTAAAATGAATCTATTGTTAAATATTACAATGAACATAAAAAGTCAATTAAAAATATTTAGTTTTTGAAAGAAAAAAGTAATTTTTTTAAATTAATGATTAAAAAATAGAATGAGACATAAGCCCCCCTATCAGGAATAATACATTGTTAATAAAGGAAATGTGAAACCTACTGAAAATAATACGCCTACGAATAAATTTTAACCATTAACTGGCATATGTGTTTTGGTATGCAAAATCGGGTCACGGATTGTTGACAGCGACTGATTACCTGACTGACTAGTTAGATATATGGATTGATGGTAAGATGGATTGATATATAAATAGATAAATATTTACATAAACATATAGATAGATAGATATGTTGGTAAGCAGATAGATCGATTTATAGATGTACTAGCTAATACCCGCGGCTTCTCACGCGAATATCTGACTTTCAGTAAGTACTTTAATATAATTTTTATCGTCTATGTCTATATGGCGTTCTGTCAGCTCGTATAACAAATTTGTACTCATTAGTCAAATTCTCTCAAAAGCTGTTTTCAACACTTGTACTATTTTAACTTGTACTAAATTATTATGTTGGTGCAACAGCCTTTGGAGATTTAAAAGTATCCGTTTATAAGACGAAGGTATTTATAAAGTACCTGTTAAATCAAAAACGTTAAATTCTTTATTTTAAGTGTTACTGTGTTAGAAGCATTGTATAACACATTAAACGTTATGTTTTCCTCAACCATGGCTTTTATTTATTTCAGCAGTAAACTAAAACCCAAAAACAGTTGTCATCTAACCTCACAAATGAAAACAACACGTATTTTCGTTTTGCATTAAGTATAGGACAATTTTACAATTAGTACATTTCTTCTTTTCTGCATCGTAATATATCGATACAATCGCATACTAAAAACATCGAAAATGTACTGCAGGAATGGATAAATGTACAGTTCCGATGCCGCTAAATAGCTTTTGTTTATTTACTTGTTACTATGGTAATTAATTCTGGTCTCCATGGTATTTTTGACATCTTTAGTAGTAGTATTTAATATATTTCATTACTTATTTATTGCATCAACAGAAATACGTATAAACATAAATTTTATAATCGTTTAAGACAATTAAAAAATATGTAGACTTACCTGTATACAAAATTATAAAATATATCGATACACTCGCATATTAAATATATTAAAACTGCAGGAACGGATAAAGGTACAGTCGTGATGGCGCTAAATATAATATATTTACTCACTTGTTACTATGGTAATTAATTCTGGTCTCCATGGTGTTGTTGACATCTTTATACGCGTCAACGAAAAGGCATAATTAAAAAGGGCCTAAATCGTGCGAATGGGGAAAAATATCAAATTCCAAGATAGACAGTGTTTTTTCCTTGTATCAAAGGTTACCTGTGCAAAATTTGGTGGCAGTCGGTGTAACGGTGTGGATTTGTATTCAGTACCCACAAATCCTCAGACTTTGAGTTCTATATATATATAATTTCCTATATATTGTAACTAGTCTCCCTTAAATCTCCCGTGTTTTTTAGCCACACGTTGGATGCGTCAATTTGTAACCAAACGGCATCCGCCTTATTTGTAAAGATAAATCTGTCGTATTCTGTAAATTCTGTAAAAGTGTAAAATTATTCTGAGTACTATCAGGGTCTTACCAAGTCGTCGTCGCTTTTAAACGTACTTCACGCAGACTGCGTCCGTCGCGAACGTACGAATAACCAGTACCGAAATCCTTACCTGTCCTTATTTTGTATATTTATTTCCCGAAAGGCGCCAAATTGTTTTTCAGAAAACAATTAAAATATTCAAAAGTAGTTTATCTTCTGTTCGGTGATGATGAATTCGAATTACCTCGCGGACTGGCGGGAACTCGAATTTCGCTTGTCTTTGGACGTGTTGCCAACATAAATTTTCGGCAAAGAATTCTATTCTCCGCTAAATAACACAGCATACATAATACAATTTCAATAAACACAGGACAGCTAGTAAAGATTCGTACTTATTTATTTGATTCTATAATTCACTAACTTTTGTTAACTGTTGTACAGTAGATAGTATTATAATAAAGTTTAGCCTCGGCAACAAATTAATTTTCACTCAGCAGAGAGCAAAGGTGGCAGCAGCCGTATGAAGCTATAATGGGTACAACGTTCTTATTTACACAAGTTAATTCTGCCAGTGAGTTATTTTGGTTACGAAAAGATTTCAAACAAGATGTTAAATAAAGTACACCACCTTACAATTATGGTACTTAAATACTAAAAAGGTTTACATTAAATTCAACTTTGTTGTTTAAA
Organism: Magicicada septendecula; assembly: GCA_034769895.1. Taxonomy (NCBI): domain Eukaryota; kingdom Metazoa; phylum Arthropoda; class Insecta; order Hemiptera; family Cicadidae; genus Magicicada; species Magicicada septendecula. Next base: position 385,207,066 of record CM068372.1, read on the forward strand.
AGTGTGTGTCAGTTTGATAGGTTTCGGACATAGGTTATCTTACAGTTACATACAGTGTTAAATATGATCCATTAATCCTTGAAAGAAATTGGTGTTCAAAGTTCAGAGTGAAAGTTACATATTGTGAAAACATTTATCAGTTTTAGTTCGTAATTATTGATAATTAATTTATACTTATCAAAACCATGTTGTTTGTGTTATGGATCGTCAAGAATTCTTCACTGTTGTGTTAGTACATTCGTTTATTTTCAATGATATGGTTGCCGTCTCCTTCTGGCGTCGGTTTCTTTTTATTCAATTTTTTAGTTAATTTTTAATTTTAATATTTCGTTTATTGTTACTCCTTGAGTTGCTGGAACTCTGGTTGACTTCTTGTGTTCTCATTTGTCTTCCTACTCCCATTTCTCACACACCTATTTAACACTTAAATCTATTAACAAAACATAATATAGAAATAATTTAATGGTCTGTCAATTGTTCAGCCATATTCCTTCTTATTAATTACAATTGTTATATTGTGTGGTATTACTTGAAATGAACATCCTCCTCATCTCTTTACACTAGCATTACTTACATAAAAAATTCAAACATATTACTTTAAAGTTATGCCTTCTTGGTTTATACTCGTATAAACACTAAAGAAAAAAAAACTAATCTTCTTTAAATTAACAAAATAACAATTTTGGTGAGTATTGTATCGACACCATCTATTCTATAAAGATAATCATTCTAGTGATTCTTTTAGTAATAGAAGATGTTTTCTAGTTCTTACACCCACAACTACTCTGTTTCTTACAGAATAACACAATTAACATATTTGTCTATTCATCATTTGATTATGGTTCTGGTTTGTTACACTTGGTTACTATTCTTTTTCCTTAAGATTATAAGTTGTTTATTTTAATATTCTCATCACTTCACTGTTTATTGTTATCACTCCCTACCTATCTCTCACTCTTGGTTTCAATGATATTTTAAAAATACATTTATGATTATTCTTTCAATATTTTGTCTCTTACTTTCTTATTATAATAAGTTTCTTAACAACATACTTTATCTAATAATAATTGTCTTATATATTTTTCATGGTTAGTGTACTTTCTTTATTATTGTTTTATTCGTGGTTAGTTATTATATTTTCTATACTCATTTGTGTCTTTTATCATTAATTGTCATCTTAATTTTTGTAAATCTTTTCTCATCTTATTGTCTTTATCTGGCCAATCTCTGGGGTTGGGTCATAGTCATTTGTTTGTCAGTATATTCTATTCTTTTAATTATTATTGATGTTTACAATCCTTCTTTTTTCATTCTTAATTCCATTTTATATATATTTTTCTTTCATTATTATTTATTAAATTATTTTACCTGTTATCATTTATCTAATACTTGTGGATACCCTATAGGGTCTAATTTCTGCAACGTTATAATACATATCACAAATTTATATATCTATATATATATATATATATATATATATATATATATTGTAACGTCACAGAACGTTCCATAAAAGAAATCATTTATATAGTAAGTTAGCATAAGAGGAAAGTGAGGTGAACAGTATCGAACCCAAGTAGTCCCAAAAAATTGTGTAATTTTGTATAATAATTATTTCTATCAACTTGAAAAAACGACCAAACTATGACTAAGACAAAACCCCATATATATTATTAAAGTGAATAAGAGTGAAAAAACCATAAGACACTATAAGAGAGAGAAATAATGTCAGAATCAACCAAAATAAAGTCAATAATTATTAAGTTTTATAACTATGAATAGAGTATTAAAAACTATTTTTTGTGAATAAATGGACATGATCCATTATTATATTATGTGATGTAAATAAAATAAATGTATTAAATGACTTAAATACATTATTAGAAAGAATCTAAGTTAAAATAAAAATGATATATTTGCAATGACAAAAAAAATTAATGTGTTGGATTTGAGACCATACACCAAGATTTCATGGAAAAATTAATTATTATCAGATTTAAATAAAAACTATATGTAATTGTCAAGCAGACAATAGTGAACAATGTATCTTAAATAAAGGAAGCTGTCAAATGAATAAAAAGCAGTCAAAATAGGCAAAAACAGTGTTAACTAAAAACATGTAATAGGCATCTAATATTGTATAATTTATGAATTTAATGTTGCCAAAATGCAACCAAACTGTATTAGAAAGCTGTAATATGATATAAAGCAACTATACTAATATACCTGACCAACTTTAACATTGTAATAGTCAAGTTAGCAAAATATTTACTTATACCATGTATGGCTGGAACCAATTATCCAGTACAAAAATAATCATATCTGGCTAAATATTTACATAATACTAACAAAAATAAGATAGAAAGGTACGATACATCAGTATACCTTAATAAGAAACAAACTCAGTTGAAAGTAAAGTAAATTCTAAAAGAATTTAACTAATTAGAGTGAGATTTGTCACGCCATAAAAAAGGACATCTCAAGACAAATCAATGATGCTATGTCATCTTGTGATAAATATAATATATGTACAGAGTAACCAGGTATCACAAAAGATAGACAAAATAATAAACTCTGTGTGTACAGTAGTGAAATAATACATATATTAAAGAAAAAGACTAATCATTGTATTAGAAAACTGACAAGAATCTAGGCCATGAGCAGAGGCCATATAAAATTGTATTTATTTGTGTTTTATCTATGTTAAAATTTGTTTATTTTGTTGTAGGAAAGTAATAGTATTAGATGTTCAGCTTGTGGAAGGAACTTAGTAACTCCACAACAATTTTTGTTATAAAAATTGAGTTTTCAATGACAACAACTCAAGGTGAGGGTTGTATATTGTATTGTTTATTAGACTTAAGTTAATTAGAAACCAATCATATTTAGTATCGCTAGATTCAGTTAAAAACAGGGAATCTAAATGTATTATTGGCATACAAATTGTGAGTACTAATGTAAAACTGTTTGATAAATACCAGTGTGATTTTTGAAATATCCTTTGTATGAAGAATAAGAAATTCGTTCTAAAAGCTTCTACGGAAGTGAAAATTGTTCTATGACATTCCATTTCGTTTATTCTCAAACATTCTAGAAAGAATTTTTACACAAATATACCGGAAGTCGATGAAAACAGTCATCCTGAATTAGTATAAAAGAGAGACCAAATTCGACCCAAAAACACTTGAAACTTGAACTCCAGAACTGATGCATCTCACACAACACTGATCAACGCAGCTAAGGCGAAACCGAAGAGGCGAGAAATCGACAAGACACGGAGGAAGGCTTTTTCCCGTACATAGACATAACCGACTGACTTAACCTCAACGAGAATCTTCGCCAAATGTATCGCTGAAATAGAGCAGCGATACGGCAAATTTTAATAGAAATCACGCAGCCAGAACGTCCACGGCCCAGGAGGGACCAAGATTTAAATAGAGAACGAATTCTGCTGTGTTCGCATAGACTGACTAACGTGACAATAATTCCCCCTAACGTAAACATACAATACACAAAGCCTTCCTCGACACTGCATGGGAATCAGCGCTGCGGTGGCCGATTTCTGAATCAACGCTAAACAGATGATTCGTAACGGCGGCGTTTGAACGATATTCTACTGCCAAACGTTTTTACAAAAGTGCGGAAAAAGTAAACGATCGCAAAATTTGACTTTAAATAGATTCAGTGTACACCCGAAGAGGCGAGATTGAGAAACTACCCGAAAGGAGTGTCCAGTGCGAGAATAAATAACCATTGGAACGTGAGTTACCAAAATTAAAGTCATTTGTTACCTGGTTACATTTATCACACAGTTGTACTTCACACGCCACACATACACCTTCAAATCACTTAGTTTTTTCTTGTAAGGCATCTAATTGATATGTCTTGGTAGTTCAAAGGAGTCACGTCCTGAGAGTAAAGATTTTTCACGTATTAAACTCATGCTTTTCAACTGAGTCAAAATCTGAAATATACTAGCCGATACTTGATTGGATATATAAAAAAAAATTGTCAATAATAATAACTTGTAAAATTTTTTCTCTGCAATTTTATAATTTTTTTCTATGAATGTTAGTCCTTCAAACAATTTGATTGTTTTTTGAATAATTTTTAAACTTAACTGATTTTTCCAAGCTAAACTGACTTGTTTAAATTTTTTCGTAGATTTAAAAATTTTATCAATCACATTTTTTTTCTTGGAACAAACGTTTCCAAGTGGCGCCCACAAAAAGCATAGTATTAAGTTGTGTTACAGGACTACATCACTGCAGAGGATCCAGTCAACAGAGTAAGTAACAAAAGTGCGCGGAGGTAACGCCCGACAGTTTACAACACAAACATTTACACAACACCCACTACTTGTTTTTCTATAAATTGGCAGCCCAACTAGTGAGGCTTGAAAAAGACGGAACAAGCCCGGCAACTACCAACATATTAAAATGCCGCAACCAAAGGGAAAAAAGGTGAAGAAGACTGTGGAACCCGAGTTAAGTGTGGAAGACGGAGAGGCAGTACAAATGGAGGAAACGGAATTAGAACCGCCCACACTAGAAATGGAAAGACCGGTACAAGCGGCAGAGGAATTAGAAGAACAAACGGGAGAAGAACCCATACAAATGGTAGAACTAACAGAGAAACCCGAACCAGAAAAAATAACAGGGAGCGTTGAGACAAATATAATGATGATGATGGCGATGCTCCAAGAAATGAATAAAAACAGACAGGAGGATAAGGAGGAGAATAAAAAAAAGTAATGAGCAAATGTTCCAAAAAATGGAAGAAATGAACAAAAATACAGAATCCCTGAAAGAGGATATATATAAAAATAGACAGGAAGACAAGGCGGAAATAATAGAATCCATGAATAAAAATAGACGGGAAGATAAGGAAGAAATAATAAAATCCCTGAAGGAGGATAATAACAAAAACATAGAATCTTTAAGGGAGAATATAACCGAGAAAGTAAATGACAATGGGAAAAAACTAGAGCTATTTCAGGAGGAGAATAAAAAAAGTATAGAGTCCCTGAAAAAAGAAATTAGCATAAAGTACGAAATAGTAAACAAAACGATCAATGATAATAAAATCGATAGTGATAGGAAGGTCGAAAACATGGAGAAACAGTTAGAAAGGTTACAGGAGAGAAACAATACACGTTTCGAAAATATAGAGGAACGAGCAGTAGAGACCAAACAAGATGTTAGAAATCTTGAAAACATGGTAAGGCAGAACCAAGACGCCATCATGCAGGAGGTGGGAGAAGTCCAGAAAGACGTTAGCGACACCGCTAACAGGCTGGACGAACAGATAAAAACTAACAAAAATAGTATAATGGAAATAGACCAGAGAGAGAAAAACCTGCAGGAAAGATTAGAGGCGCTGAGAGACACACCAATACTAAACACTCATACGTGTCATGGTGAAAACAGGGAAGTAATCAACTTCCAGGACTACCGACGAAACCCAATGGAATTTTTGGAAAGAATGGAGGAGTTTATTGGGAGAAATAGAGAAACAAGATGGGACAGGATAAGAGAGATGCTTGACGAGATGTTTAAAAATACTAAGGATAACTGGTGGATAGCGGTACGACCCGAAATAACGAATTTAGCAGAGTTTAAACGCCAGTTTAAGGAAAATTATTGGTCAGAGACCGCACAAAACAGGGTAAGAATGGACATTTTCTATGGCAAATACGACGCGTCCTATGGACAGTCCCCGACGTCTTATTTCCTGGGAAAGGTATGTTTAGCACGGAAGTTGATACCGCCGATCCCAGAAGAATGTTTGGTAAGGCAGTTAGCTGGACATTACAGCTATGGTATCAAGGATGCCCAATTATACCAACAGATTAGCAAAATAGCCGATCTGGCCAAATTATTGGAAAATTGCGAATCCACAGGAAGGTTCCAGGATTACCAACCCCCCAATCGTAAGGTAGAGTACAACAACAATAATAACGGACCAAACCGGAATGGAGGTGGGAACGGTAATAATCTAAACACCAATAATCAGAATAATAATATCCCACCAAATGGCCGAAATGATAACACTCAGGGCCCAATTAACCGCAACTATCCGGGACCAAACAGAGGTAATTACACCGGGAATAACTACGGTAGGAACTTCCACCAGGGAAACTGTTATCGCGGGAATAATTATAGAGGAAGTAATTATGGTCAACGTAATGGTTATCACAACGGGGGAAACCAAGGAGGAGGCGATAGGAGAAACCAAAATGAATATAGGCCCCAGGTAAATTATACAATGGCCAATAACCGACGGCCATATCCACCTAACATACCCACTTACATGTTTTACCCACAACAGGCGCCAGCTAGCCAGGGTAACACGGCGAATAGCCAACCTATTAACGGTAATCCTGAGGTCAGGCAGGAAACACAGACGGGTCAGCAACCCAATGTTCCGGGAGACCGGGCCAATGAGACAGTGGCTCATTTAAACTAAACGCGGCAGTGAAAAAGGAAAACCGCCCTTCACTGAACCAATATTATGGGGTGACAAACGACGAACATAGACAGGACAAAGACGGGACTAGGATAAGAATAAATAATTACCTTAAGGATATTAGAGAGGAGTTATTAGAAGAAGGTGATAATATCATTAAAAATAGTAACCAAGGGAATAATAGTATCGTGCAGATTAAAGCTTATATCAATGGCATAGAAGCGATACTACTCATTGACACGGGGTCAAATGTGTCACTTATCGATAGCATTGAGTTAGAGCGGATTAAACAAAATAGTAATTTACCAATACCCACTCTACCGATAAATAACATTATTTTAGTCGGAGCAACGGGGAGGCAAAATAAATCAATAAAGAAACAGGTGTCATTAGAGATGACTAGTAATGGGGTAACAATACCAATAGGGTTATTAGTGGCGAGTAATTTACCCATGAGTATACTAATAGGCTGCGATATACTTAGGCCATACAATGCTGTAATAGATTTGGAAAGTAAGGTGATAACTTTTAAGACTAACAAGGGGATTTGGACCAATAATTTAATCGATGTCCAAGGAAGTGGTACAGATAATACACCTTATCAAGCGATAGTGAACCATTATTATTGTACCGATCGTCCAATCAATATGCCATTATATCAGGAGGAAAACCCAGAGTTGTGGTTAGAAAAGTTAGAAGAAATACGGGATTTCCAAAGGACGAAAGCAAGGGGTCTGATCAGCGAAAAACAGGCGGAACAATTAATTGAGGTATACAACCATTATAAACACATATTCTCGAACGCTCCAGGTAAAGCCAGAGATTACCAGTGCACCATAAAATTCAAAACTCCGGTGGAATTTAACAGGAAATCATACCCGATCGCATACTCGCTAAAGAACGAAGTCAGGGAAGAATTGAACAGGATGATAGAGGACGACATAATCGAGTATAGTCATTCGCCCTTTACCAGCCCAATCATAGCGGTGCCAAAAAAGAACGGAAAGGTACGTATATGTCTCGATGCTAGGGAGATTAACAAAATGATTGTTAACGACCGCACATCACCTGGGGAGATAGAGGAGATATTAAAAAAGTTCCACGTAATCAGATATATACGCTCATGGGATACGGTATGCGGATACTGGCAGATAGAACTCCACCCTGATAGTAGGAAATATATGGCATTCATATTCGAGGGCAGAAACTATCAGTTTAAGCGGTTACCTTTTGGCTTAATAAATTCTGTGGCGGTGTTTGTAAAGATAATGGACAGAATATTGGGGCAGGAAGTACTGAAGTTTACGACAGTGTACGTCGACGACCTACTGGTGACTTCAGCGAATTGGGACGACCATTGTAATAGGGTTGAACAGGTGCTACAGAAATTATCAGAGAATAATATCACCCTCAAATTAGACAAGTCCCAATTCATTGCAAATGAGGTGAAATTTTTAGGATTTAATTTAACAGAACAAGGGATTACTCCATCCAAAGAAAAGGTAGAGGCCATACAGAAGTTCCCCACCCCAAAGAATAGGAAACAGCTGCAGTCATTTTTAGGAATCTGCAACTATTACAGAAAGTTTCGGTCCAATTACTCAGAACTAACTGCCAGGTTTCAAAAGCAGTTATCAGCTAAAGACAAATGGACTTGGGGACCAGAGCAAGATGGAGTGCTCAATATTATAAAGGAAAAGTTTTTAGAAACCGTAATGTTGCATCATCCCGACTTTACAAAACCATTTTTTCTAAACTGCGATGCCAGTAACGTGAGTTTAGGTGCAGCACTCTATCAGGAAGATCAGGACGGTAACCATTTAGTAATTAGCTTTGCTAGCCGCGTGCTGAACAGTTGCGAACGAAACTACAATACTACCGAAAAAGAACTGTTGAGTGTAGTTTTCGCATGCGGTAAATTTAGGACATATATATTAGAGTACCCCATAACAGTTAGAAGCGACCACAAATCTATATCATTTTTAAAGCATTGTAAACTGAACCACGGAAGGCTGACTAGATGGATTTTGGCCTTGCAAGAGTACAATATCACATGGGAATATATACCCGGCAAACAGAACGTAGCCGCCGACGTCTTATCTCGCGTCAATATACCAGACCAAACCTTTGACGGCGAAAAGGAACAATTAGCCAAGGTTTACCACATTATTAAGAGCAGGGAGGATTTAAAAGATATTTTGCACGAAATAAAGTCACAACAAGAGGCCGATCCGAAATTAGGAGATATTAGAAAAAGGGTACAGGAAGGCGATGAGGTCATAAACAGATTTTATTGTATACACGACGACACTTTGTTTATTAGGAATACCCCGCAACAAGAGAATTGGAAATTAGTGATTGCACCAGCGATAAAGAGACCGCTAATAATCGACTATCACGATAGGTACGGACATATGGGTGCCCTTAAAGTAAGGAAGGCATTGGAAGAGCAAACATACATCAAGGGGATGAATAAGAAGGTGCAACTGGCGATACGATCGTGCGATATTTGTCAAAAAGTAAAGTGTGATAACGAGAGGAAGGAAGGGGTCATGATACCCATATTATCTACCGAAAAATTGGAAAAGGTATTTCTCGATATCTGCGGACCCTTTCCACGCAGCGCTGGGAGACACCGATATAAATTTATCGTGATCATTTTCGACCACTTTAGCAAGTATACAAAGCTATACCCAATAACTAGGGCAACGACCAGGAAAATAATAGACATAATAATCAAGCGTTATATAATGGAAGTGGGCCGACCGTATTCTATAATTACGGACCACGGTACTCAGTTTAGGGGAAAACTTTGGAAGGAAAGCTTGGGAGAACACGGAATAAAAACATACAAGACGTCCGTATATCACCCGAATAGTAACCCAGCCGAGAGAGTGTTAAGGGAGGTAGGACGGTTACTAAGAACATACTGCCATAACGAGCAGAAAAGATGGCATGAATATGTAGCCTCTACCGAGGATTTTCTCAATTTCTCGCACCACAATACCATCGAGATGTCGCCATACACGGTTATGTTCGAAAGACCCCCACCACGAGAGATAAAAGAAATTATTAATTTTCCCGTCGAACCCGCATACCAATTTGAAGGGGCAAAATTTTATAATAAGGTGTTAGAAAAAACGGAACAGCAGCGGAAAAAATATATCAAATCACAGCCTAAGGCCATTAAATATGAGGTGGGTGAAAAAGTGTTAGTTAAAAATAGAGAATTGCCCAGTGCTATACAAGGCATAACGAGGAAATTGCTACTCTTATATACAGGGCCTTTCACGATAACCAGAGACAATAAAAACAATACCTACGAGGTAACTGACACAATTAGGATGGATGGATGGATGCACGGGCGTCTTGCGCCCTAATTTGTGTGCGTTGTCCAGGCCTAAGCCTGATGAACGCCAGGTGCCAACAGTTCAGCGCGGTCGTTTGCTCTGCTCAAGGATGTTATGGTGCAGTCCGCGGGTCCATGATAAATTAACATGGCCACCACGGTGGCAAGCTGATGCTTTAGCTTCAGCCAATTGTCCGGCCAAGGCGCGACACCATGGTCGCTCAGGCTAACCTTTGGGAACGTGGTGACGCACTGGCGAGGACAAGAAGCTCGAGCGCCCTAGGGCGTCGGCCGAAATGGTGGGTAATGTCACCGAGACAGCCAGCTTTCGCAAGGAAGGCACTTGCACAACCTCGCGGGAGCTCATGTCTCAGGTCATTACCTTACCAAATCAACAAAGCAGGTGCTGACGGGGAACTTAGTCGTGATCAAGGGTTCAGCCAATCGCAACGCCTGGTCGCGTCTCATTGGTCGCCGGGACATAGCCCACGGAAACTCAGAAACGCGCCGGCGAATACATGAGGCTCGTCCGCCCGAAGGCAGCGGCCGAGTCGACGGAACTTGTCACCGGGGCAGTCGGCTTTCGCAAGGAAGGCATTTGCACAACCTCGCGAGATCCCATGTCCCGGATCGAGGCCCTGCCGAATCGGCAAAGCCGATGCTGGCAATAAATCTATCCATTCAATCTGCCGCAGCATGATGGACTACAGTTTCGGCAGGCGCAGGTAGTGATTGATGGTGATCGGTGCAGATTTCCAGAAGGTTGGGGGATTCGTTTCTGGGGGGTTCATGTGATGAACTTAGGGGGGTCGGGGGACGCGGCGAGGGGGCGGAGCATTCTCCATGCTGTTAAGCCTTCGGAGGTGCGGGTAAGAGGACTCGCCTGCCTTGGCGAACAAATTCGTTGCCAGGGACCAGACGAAGACCTCTAAGGTGGGAACACGGAGACCCCGATGTATGGCGGTATTTCGCACATACCACGGGGACCCCGTGAGGGAGCGTAGGGTCCAGTTCTGAAATGTAGTCAGCCTATGCCTGTTGGTGGCCGACAGGAGAGGCCACCAGGCGGGTGCCGCATAAGTGAGTACTGTTCGGAGGAACAGTAGATACAATGTAAGTTTGGTACGGACAGCCAGGCAGCTGTTCCGCGAAAGCATAGGTGATAGTTTGGCTCTGACGCCACGAGCCAAGTTGAGGGTTGAGGTCACGTGGGCGTTGAAGTTTAAGTGCCGATCAAGCCGAACACCTAGGTACTTCACCGTCTCGGTCCAGTTGATGGGTCTCCCCTCTAAGGAGAGGAATTGGCATCGGGAAATGGACTTATGCGTAAAGCAGATCGCCTCGGATTTCTCCGTATTGATCGCTACCCGCCATTTCCTTAGCCAGTCCGGAAGCATAGCCAACTGGCGTTGTAACATTACGCTCGTCCGCCAAGGCGAAAGCGAGCTAAAATGAAACATCGCGTCGTCGGCAAATAGAGATAACGTGACCCCGGGATAAACAGGCAGATCGTTCGTGTACAGTACATACAGAACGGGGCCGAGGACAGATCCTTGTGGGACGCCGGCGGAGACAGGGCGAACCCGAGAGAACGCCCCATCTACGCTGATCCTGAAGGTGCGATCCGTCAGATAGGATCGGAGCAAGTGGACGATAGATGTCGGGATTGGCGAATGCGCCAGTTTGTAGAGCAGGCCTTCGTGCCAGACTTTATCGAAGGCTTTGCTCACATCCAACAGGACAGCGCCTGTTGCCTGATGATTGTTGGCAGCGTCGGCTAGATAGGTGACAACCCGTACTAGCTGAAGAGTAGTCGAGTGCCTCGGCCTAAACCCAAACTGCTCCTCGCGGATGAAACCATCCACCAGGGGCCGAATACGGGCCAGGAGAAGACGCTCGAATACCTTCGAGATTACTGGCAATAGTGATATTGGGCGGTAGCTTCCAGGTAGCGTGGGCGGCTTTTTAGATTTCTGGATCATGATGACGTTGGCAGTTTTCCACAGGCGAGGCAAGTAACTCAGCCGGAGACAGGAGTTGAACAGCTCAAGAAGAACGTCAACTGCCGAAGGCGGGAGATTCTGCAACGCAGCGGCGCCGATGCGATCGGGGCCAGGGGCCTTTCTCTTCTTCAGTCGGCTTAGGACAGACGCAAGGTCATCCTCGTCGACCGAAATAGGAGGATCAATGGGGGGAGCAGAAAAGTATCCAGATAGGAAATCCCTGACGACGGCCAAATGAGCCGGGTCAGAGATGCCTCTATGGACGGTGAACTGGTCCTCAATACAGTCGGCGAAGACCTCCGCCTTGCCTTCTGCAGAGTATACAGTGCCGTCCGGGGTATTCAAGGGATGGCGAGTCCTCTTTTCGCCTTTTAGTCTACCAGCGGCTCTCCATACGGAGGCGTGGTCGACTTCCAAGGACTCCAAATAGGAGTCCCATCGATTCGCGTTTACGTCAAGCAGAAGCTGCGAGACGTGTTCCGACTGGGCTCGAAAACGCCGTCTAGCGGCAGGATCACGGGTATGGTGCCATCTGCGGCGGAGCTGGCGCCGTAATCGGATGGCTTGGAGAACTTCCGCAGGAAGGTCGGAGCGTTTATTACTCACCGGAACAGTATAGGTGTTTTTGTCCATTGCAGACTGGACAAGGTCCTGGAGCTGATGTACCCGGAGATCCACGTCGTCACAAGAGACGAGTGGGTCCGGAGGGACAGATGGCAACTGCCTGGCCAGATCATCGTGGTAGGATCGCCAATTGACTCTCCTAACAGGGTGATCGGGAAGTCGGGGTGAGACCGACGGCAGCAAGACAGTTACAAGTAGGGGGTCGTGATCGGACGATAGGTCCGACACCGCGCAGACTTGTAGATGAAAGGGGATGGCCTTGACAATTACGATATCAAGGACATCCGGCGGATAACCCGCAGTGGGAAAGTGTGTCGGTTCGGACGGGCCGATGATGAGGACGCTGGGATCATCTTCGACAGCCCTACGGAGAGAATTGCCGTAGGGGTTTGACGTTCTGCTGTTCCAAGAGGGATGCTTGGCATTAAGGTCTCCGGCTACGATGCTTGGGAGATCGCTGTCCAGGAGGGCGTCCCACTCCTCATGCGTTGGAGCTCGATGGCCGGGCGGGTGGTACGCAGAAACAAAGCGAACCTCCAGGCCAGCTACATCCAGCGCCACAGCACATGCTTCGATGAGGGTAGTTTCAGGGGCAGGGAGTTCTCTATGAGAGTGTCGCCTGTGGACTAAGATCGCCACTCCGCCAGATGCTCGGTGGCGATCGGGACCATTCCTGTCTTTCCTGTAGCAAGCATAGGCTGGCAGGGAAAATCGCCGGTTAGGGGCAAGATGAGTTTCAGAGAGGAGTGCGACATCTGCGTCGTACTCGACAAGGAAAGCTGCCAGTTCGGCCCGACGCGCCGGAATGCCATCTGCATTCCACGCGACGAACCGGAACCGTCTAGCCATGGTTAGATGAGGGGACGATCAGGGCGATCAGCGATGTTAGGATCGCCATGAGTATAGTCGGGACATCCCGAGCAGCAAGAATTTTCGGAACAATGCCGCTGACCCCGGCCATCAGCTGAGCCTCAGTGACCAGTGGTGAACCACCGGCCACAGGGGCCTGACTAGCCGGCGCTGGGGCCGCGGAAGGTGCAGATGCCGCCTCCAGGGGAGGGTGGGCAATTGGAGCTGGCTGCTCGGGGGCTGGCGAGATTTCCATGGAAGTCGCAGGGGCCTGGGCAACAGGAGCAGGCTCCTGGCCGGGTAGTTGCTGGGCAGCCGGAGGGGCGTTGTTAGCATCCGGGTAGAGTTGTTTTGCCACAAGTGGCTGTCGATTCTTGCGCTTAGCGCGCCGTTTCTTAGGCGGCTGGGTCTGTGAGGGGGGTACTGCGGGCGTTGCCGCTTGAGGAGAAGGCACTCCGGCAGGTGCTGAGGTTCTGGGGGCCACAGAGGGCGCCGTAGCGACCGCTGCAGCGTACGTTATGGTTCCTCCAGCGGCAGGAGCCGCAGGAAGAGCCGTAGATGCTGAGGCGGGTGGTTGGACTGCCGCCCGCTTCGAGGGTCTAGGAGCTGGGCGAGGAGGTTCAACCTGACGGTTTTGCTCCCGCTGCTGTTTCTTTAGGGCCTTCTTAAAATGGTTGCAACCCCTAAAGTTAGCCGGGTGGCTGCCTCCGCAGTTGCAGCCCGTCGCGGGTTGAGGCTTCACAACGGGACAATTCTCGTTGTGGGCCTCTCCGCAGCGTACACAACGCGGCGGCATCTTACAAAAGGCCGATGAGTGGCCGAATCGCTGGCATTGGAAGCACTGGGAAGGCCCAGGCTTACTACTAAATGCCCTAACCTGTACCCGGAGGCACAGAATGGTTTCCAGGTTATACACTTCAGCGAAGGAACCAACCTTCTGGATCCTGATGTAAAAGGAATTGCTTTTCCTTTTCCGATCACCGGAGAGGAGAGGGACAACGGAGGTAGGGAAGAAACCCCTCTCCGCCAGGTCCTCCCAGATCCACAAGATCGGTGTGTCATGGTACAATTAGGAACAAGATAAAAGGTACGTATAACCAGACTTCATTAAAAAAGTACCATGATTAAAAAAAAATCGCAAGTCGAATACTCAATCAGTGACCAAGTACCATGACCAAAAACCAAAGTCAAATACAGCATCATAGAGAAGGCAGGCGCAAGCCTACTCTCTCTTACGCGGCTTTTTGGTTTCCGCGTAAAAGTAGAAAGAAGCCGCGCTCCCGGGGCTCTGCCTCAGTGCCACAAGTGCCAACGCTTCGGGCACCATTCAGAGACTTGTTCAAACGCTCCGGCGTGCGTGAGGTGCTCTCTACCTCACGCTAGTAAACACTGCGATGCCCCTGCTTTCAAAAGGTGCATCAACTGCGGCGGAAGTCACCCCGCCAACTACCGGGCATGTCCGGTGTTTCAGAGGGAGCTCGAGCGGCGAAAGCCGAAAGGGCGCCTGCCACCACCGAGGCATCCGGAAGCTGGTTCTAGACCTGCTACCGAGCAGCCAGGCTCTTCGCCTCCTGCTACGGCTGCCGTGTCTTTCTCTGCAGTTGCTAACAGGCAACGGAAACGTAGTAAAGGCCCGAAGCAGACACCTGTAGTTCAGGCATTTCCATCTCAGGCTCCTTCCCAGGCCCCTGTCCCGCCTCAGGCGAAAAAGCGCCGTAACCTCGCGGCTTCTAAACAAAGTGAGACAGACCAGCCACTGCCAAACATCTCGGTTGTAGAGCCTGAGAATTCTCAACCCTCCCCAGCACCGGAGAATCCTGTCCCTGCTTTAGAAGCAGCCTCGCCTGACCTCCCGCCCCCGCGGTTCCCTAATGCAGGCAAAAAGAAGCGGCAACGTAAGCCCCGTGGCGCTAGATCCCGGGCTCCTGCCAACCCAGCCGCACAGTCCAGACAGCCTGCGCAGCGCGTGAAGACCGACGTAACCGCATCTGTCCCTCTTCCTAGCACCTCCGCTAGAGGCGCTACACCTGGCCCTAAGAAACCCCTGGCTTCCACCAATCCCCCGATTGACAAGCCTCGGCGCTCTTATGCGCAAACAGTCTCCGGGCACTCTGCCTCAAAAACCGTTCCAGACGACTATCAGGTCGTCAAAGACTTCCTTGCGGAATTCGACCTCCGCAAAGTTGCCCAGACCTTCAGGTCCATCCGCTCCCGCTTGGAGACTGCCGATACAACCGAGAGATTCATGCTCTTGGTGGAAGCCGCCACTTGTGTAGGTTTTCTATGAGTCGGGTCCTCAAACGAGATCTCTCAAATCTTTCCTGGAACGCCAACGGGTTGTCCAACAAGATCCAGGAACTCCAAGAATTACTGGCCCGACTCACACCCGACGTAGTCCTTCTCAATGAGACCCACTTGACTCCTGCGAGTCGGTTACGACTGGCCAACTATGTGTGCTATCGAAACGACAGGCCGGGCACTGCTGGTGGCGGTACTGCCGTCGCGGTGAGGCTCACTCTCGAGCATCACCGAGTCGTCTTGCCTGCAATGACTCACCTCGAAGGCACCGCTGTGGAGTTGTTAAACACTCTAGGCGGCGTACAGATGGTCGCGGCGTATAAACCGCCGCAAAAAGAGCTCCTTCACCCCGATCTAGCTGTCGCGTTCGATGCACACAGGAGGGTCATCATGGCCAGCGACCTGAACTGTAAACATCGCGATTGGAACAGTCGCTTGACTGCCCCAAACGGGAAACGTTTACGCAGGTTTGCCGATTCTCGCAGGATACAAGTGATTGGGCCTACCCAACCTACGTTCTACCCCTCACAACGCAACGCGGCTCCCGATGTCTTGGACATAGCGGTGATTCAAGGAATTGACTGTCCGGTCCATGTGTCCGCGCTAACGGAACTATCGTCCGATCATCTCCCCATCCTGATACACGTCGCTACCCAGCACGTCGTACGCAGAGATGTCAGGAAGGTGGTAGAATGGGACCGCTATGGCCCGGCGTTAAGTCGCCGATTGCCAGACGCGGGACCACTCGAAACCGTCCGCCAAGTCGACGAGGCAGTTGCCGCGTTTGACGAGGCTGTCGTATCTGCGATCGACGCGTCTTCCAGGATGAAGCCTGGTGTCACGCCCCACTGGCAGCGGATCCCAGAGGAGACGAGTGCTCTCGCTTGCGAGAGAAATCGCCTCCGGAGACGCTGGCAGCGGACCCGTGATCCGGCCGACAAGGCAGCGTATAACCGGGCGACCGGCATTTTACGTCGTGAAATGCAGGCCTACCGGAGACGCTGTTGGGAACTCGCCGTGGCCCAGGCAGGGGACGGATCGGACGAAAGTAGCCCTTACCGGATACCTTCGGCGTTGGTAGGGAAGAGGCGCCGGCCTCGCATCCCGGCCATTGCTGGACCTTTCGGTCAAATCCTGGCTCGCCCGGAGGCGAAGGCCGAGTACTTGGGCGCGTGTTTTGAGCGACAGTTCGCACCTAACCCGCCCATGGACTGGGACTTCGACGAAGAAGTCGAGAACGAAGTGGAAGACTTTCTGTCTCTTCCGATCACTACGGAGCCCGAACCCATTACTAGGGAAGAGGTCACAGATCGGCTCGTTGAACTCGTGCCGAGAAAAGCTCCTGGCCCGGACGGCGTCTCGAACGCCGCTCTTACTCGACTCCCGGAGCGAGGAGTACTTTTCTTGGTCGCGCTGTTCAACGCGTGTCTTAGACTGGCCTATTTTCCCCAGAAATGGCGTAAGGCAACGGTTATAGTGATCCCGAAGCAGGGAAAGGACGCTTCCCGTCCCGGCAACCTCCGGCCCATTAGTCTACTGTCAGCCACGTCAAAGGTCCTCGAACGTCTCGTACAACGGAGAGTACTAGATCATCTAAGAAATTTCGATGTACTGGTCCCCGAACAGTTCGGCTTTCGTATGGGACATTCCACCACTCATCAACTGATGAGACTGGTGGAATACATCACGGACGCCGGGTGTCGGAAAGAGCAGACTGTCGCCTGTTTTCTAGATGTGGAAAAGGCCTTTGATAGTGTCTGGCATGACGGGCTCTTGTTCAAGCTCCGGGAAATCCAGCTCCCGGACTGCTACCTTCGCTTGATTGCTAGCTTTCTGACGGAGAGGACTTTCTGCGTGCGAATAGACGACCACGTCTCTTCCGAGAGACGTATCACAGCCGGGGTACCTCAAGGTAGCGTGCTAGGGCCTCTCCTGTTGTCCGTGTATGTCAACGACGCACCCAGAGAGCCTGGAGTCCAGATGGCTTTGTTTTCCGACGACACGGCGGTCTATACCGCTGATCGGAACGCAGACTTTGCTATCCCACGACTTCAGCGCGCACTCGATGCGTATTCGACGTGGACGGAAAGCTGGAAAGTTGCCGTCAACGAAACCAAGAGCTCCGCGGTGCTATTCACAAAGCGCCGGAAAGAACCACGAGGCCGAGTGAGACTCGGTAGAACGTATTTGCCCTGGTCGAGAGAAGTAAAGTACCTCGGTGTCCACCTAGATCGTCGGCTCACCTGGCGTGCCCACGCTGAGACGATGCGAAAGAAAGCGTCCGCTCGTCTCGCGCAACTGTTTCCGATACTTGCCAACAAGGCTATGACCCGCAAGATGGGTAAGTTGATTGTCAACGCGTACCTGTTGCCGATCATTACCTACGCTCTTCCCGTCTGGGGTTACCTCGCAACCGTTCATAAAAGAAGGTTGCAAAGCGTTCTCGATAGAGGGCTTCGGCTAGCGGCCAAAGTCCCCTATCGGTTTTCTTCTCGTCTCCTGAGAAGAGGACTCGGTGTCCGCTCCTTGGATGACACCGCAAGGCGACTTGCACGTAAATTTTACGTCCGAGCTGCGAGGACCCAGACAAACCCACTCATAGCTGGCCTTGGCAAGTACCGAACACGTCCAGGTGATTCTTGGAAACGGCCTCGACAAATACTGTACTAGTCGACCTAGTACGAGCATGTCGTTGTAGCGACCAATAAAAATTAATTAATCATATTCCGTCTGGACAGGACCACTAGGCAGGAGCCCCTACCGGAGGCTCGGTACTAGGATACCATTGGGTCGTCTCACGACGCACAACCCAACAGCTCTGAACACTTGGTACCTTGACGAAACATGTTAACGTGAATTTTTTAACTTAGCCATAATTAGAAAGGAGGTAGAGATTATTAAATAAATATAAATATTATTGTATAGTGATTATTATTAATAAATATTACGAGAAGGGCACCTTACACCAAAGGCATAAAGATATATATAAAATATAGATTTATTTCCAATAGCCATGTCAACGTATATTTACCAGCTTACCCGTACTTAGAGAAGGAGAGAGATTATTATTAATAAATGAATATTACGAGACGGACACTTAGTAAAGGAGAAAAGAAGGAGAAATACTGTCAGATATTTGATATTTAAATGGAAATGATAAATGAAAAAAAAAGGGAAGAACAGTGTGTTACATAAGGAGGTAATGATGAATATGAATATAGCTATTAACATTGAATGATTTTAAACGATAATTTTAACCTGCGGAGAACGATATATTAATATAATTGTGAATTAATCAGAAGAGTTTAAGAAAGGGAATTTATGTGTAGGAGCCTATGATCTTTGAATATTGTATTTTTTATTATTATTATTATTATTTGTTGCAAAGGTGCAATTATTATTTTCTGAACAGGGATGTGTTGCCTCTGATTTCAGTAGTTATAGACAGGAAGGGACAGAGAATGTATGCCATAGCGAGCCACTCTGACTCCCAAACCTCTATGTAAGTTAGGGAATTGATAGGGAATTATATCAAAGATTAATTATAAAACATCAAGGTAAAAAGGAAAGGAATAGGTGATACGACAAAGAACGAACTAGGAATATTGAGTTGGATTAATATATTAAAGGAGTAGTACAGGAATTTAATTATAAGATAAAAGAATGAGATATAAAGAAGCTAATAAAGGGTTAATATAGAGATGATAATTTCATCAAAACCAAAGATATGTTTTTCCAAAATTATCAACTTTAACGGAGAGGCATATGTAACGTCACAGAACGTTCCATAAAAGAAATCATTTATGTAGTAAGTTAGCATAAGAGGAAAGTGAGGTGAACAGTATCGAACCCAAGTAGTCCCAAAAAATTGTGTAATTTTGTATAATAATTATTTCTATCAACTTGAAAAAACGACCAAACTATGACTAAGACAAAACCCCATATATATTATTAAAGTGAATAAGAGTGAAAAAACCATAAGACACTATAAGAGAGAGAAATAATGTCAGAATCAACCAAAATAAAGTCAATAATTATTAAGTTTTATAACTATGAATAGAGTATTAAAAACTATTTTTTGTGAATAAATGGACATGATCCATTATTATATTATGTGATGTAAATAAAATAAATGTATTAAATGACTTAAATACATTATTAGAAAGAATCTAAGTTAAAATAAAAATGATATATTTGCAATGACAAAAAAATATTAATGTGTTGGATTTGAGACCATACACCAAGATTTCATGGAAAAATTAATTATTATCAGATTTAAATAAAAACTATATGTAATTGTCAAGCAGACAATAGTGAACAATGTATCTTAAATAAAGGAAGCTGTCAAATGAATAAAAAGCAGTCAAAATAGGCAAAAACAGTGTTAACTAAAAACATGTAATAGGCATCTAATATTGTATAATTTATGAATTTAATGTTGCCAAAATGCAACCAAACTGTATTAGAAAGCTGTAATATGATATAAAGCAACTATACTAATATACCTGACCAACTTTAACATTGTAATAGTCAAGTTAGCAAAATATTTACTTATACCATGTATGGCTGGAACCAATTATCCAGTACAAAAATAATCATATCTGGCTAAATATTTACATAATACTAACAAAAATAAGATAGAAAGGTACGATACATCAGTATACCTTAATAAGAAACAAACTCAGTTGAAAGTAAAGTAAATTCTAAAAGAATTTAACTAATTAGAGTGAGATTTGTCACGCCATAAAAAAGGACATCTCAAGACAAATCAATGATGCTATGTCATCTTGTGATAAATATAATATATGTACAGAGTAACCAGGTATCACAAAAGATAGACAAAATAATAAACTCTGTGTGTACAGTAGTGAAATAATACATATATTAAAGAAAAAGACTAATCATTGTATTAGAAAACTGACAAGAATCTAGGCCATGAGCAGAGGCCATATAAAATTGTATTTATTTGTGTTTTATCTATGTTAAAATTTGTTTATTTTGTTGTAGGAAAGTAATAGTATTAGATGTTCAGCTTGTGGAAGGAACTTAGTAACTCCACAACAATTTTTGTTATAAAAATTGAGTTTTCAATGACAACAACTCAAGGTGAGGGTTGTATATTGTATTGTTTATTAGACTTAAGTTAATTAGAAACCAATCATATTTAGTATCGCTAGATTCAGTTAAAAACAGGGAATCTAAATGTATTATTGGCATACAAATTGTGAGTACTAATGTAAAACTGTTTGATAAATACCAGTGTGATTTTTGAAATATCCTTTGTATGAAGAATAAGAAATTCGTTCTAAAAGCTTCTACGGAAGTGAAAATTGTTCTATGACATTCCATTTCGTTTATTCTCGAACATTCTAGAAAGAATTTTTACACAAATATACCGGAAGTCGATGAAAACAGTCATCCTGAATTAGTATAAAAGAGAGACCAAATTCAACCCAAAAACACTTGAAACTTGAACTCCAGAACTGATGCATCTCACACAACACTGATCAACGCAGCTAAGGCGAAACCGAAGAGGCGAGAAATCGACAAGACACGGAGGAAGGCTTTTTCCCGTACATAGACATAACCGACTGACTTAACCTCAACGAGAATCTTCGCCAAATGTATCGCTGAAATAGAGCAGCGATACGGCAAATTTTAATAGAAATCACGCAGCCAGAACGTCCACGGCCCAGGAGGGACCAAAATTTAAATAGAGAACGAATTCTGCTGTGTTCGCATAGACTGACTAACGTGACAATAATTCCCCCTAACGTAAACATACAATACACAAAGCCTTCCTCGACACTGCATGGGAATCAGCGCTGCGGTGGCCGATTTCTGAATCAACGCTAAACAGATGATTCGTAACGGCGGCGTTTGAACGATATTCTACTGCCAAACGTTTTTACAAAAGTGCGGAAAAAGTAAACGATCGCAAAATTTGACTTTAAATAGATTCAGTGTACACCCGAAGAGGCGAGATTGAGAAACTACCCGAAAGGAGTGTCCAGTGCGAGAATAAATAACCATTGGAACGTGAGTTACCAAAATTAAAGTCATTTGTTACCTGGTTACATTTATCACACAGTTGTACTTCACACGCCACACATACACCTTCAAATCACTTAGTTTTTTCTTGTAAGGCATCTAATTGATATGTCTTGGTAGTTCAAAGGAGTCACGTCCTGAGAGTAAAGATTTTTCACGTATTAAACTCATGCTTTTCAACTGAGTCAAAATCTGAAATATACTAGCCGATACTTGATTGGATATATAAAAAAAAATTGTCAATAATAATAACTTGTAAAATTTTTTCTCTGCAATTTTATAATTTTTTTCTATGAATGTTAGTCCTTCAAACAATTTGATTGTTTTTTGAATAATTTTTAAACTTAACTGATTTTTCCAAGCTAAACTGACTTGTTTAAATTTTTTCGTAGATTTAAAAATTTTATCAATCACATTTATTTTTTTTCTTGGAACAAACGTTTCCAAGTGGCGCCCACAAAAAGCATAGTATTAAGTTGTGTTACAGGACTACATCACTGCAGAGGATCCAGTCAACAGAGTAAGTAACAAAAGTGCGCGGAGGTAACGCCCGACAGTTTACAACACAAACATTTACACAACACCCACTACTTGTTTTTCTATAATATACATACAGAGAAGCAACTAGGTAGATGGGCATAAAGGTAGATACGTAGGTAGACGCTAGGCAGGTATTCAGACAGAGAAACTTGGTTTCTGCTCGTGTTTAAATTTTCACAAATAAACTGTGAATAAATCCGCTGAATGGGCATAGGACGGTGAAAGCTTTTAGTAAATTGTGTCAGGCCAATTGTAAGTAAATTGGTGAAAGGGTGAAAAACAGAGAGCCGCGAACAATACACTTCCAGAAATTATTTTTAGATCGAATATTTTTTCTGACAACACTGAACCTCTTTGCTGCGTAAAATGTATACAACCGTGACTTGATATAAAGATACCATATTGACCAGAGATAATATATTTTAGAGAGATTTATTGTTGAGTAGTAATTTTAGAATACAGAGAAACAATTTGGTATGATTTTGAAAGATGAATAGATAAATATATTATAATTAAACTAAGTCAATTACTTTACAATTATTCTCTTTATTTAGGAAATTGCCCTTTTAATAAACAGCTACTCGTACATTACTCAATACAGTGCATTTGTGATTTTCTTATTCCTGTTTTTACTTTCGGCCGATTATCAGGGGCCCTCTTGACTAATCTGTCATCATCCACCCATCCTGCCAACCTGTCTACAACTCTTTCACAGTTGTCACTTTTTTGTTGCAGTCAACTATGGTTATCACATGGCATGTTTCTAGAATGTTGATTTTTGAGTGTCGGCAACTTGACTTCTGCTCATGTTTACATTTTCGCAAATCAAAATGTGAGCATTGTATCCTGAAGAGAGTATATCTGAGTTCTCAGAGTTCCGAGGAGAGGGAAAGAGAGAGAGGAGAGAGAGAGAGAGAGAGAGAGAGAGAGAGAGAGAGAGAGAGATATGGATGGATGGATGGGTAAGTAGATAGGTACATATTGTAACAGTACAGACTGTTCCATAGAAATAAACTAACTGAGTAAAAAGAAATGATGATAACAAGTAGTAAATCTACCAACAGCATTCAATGACAGTACAAAATAAACTGACGAATAGACTGAGACTTTGACAAAGATTAATTCCCCAATAGATTAGTTAAGTGAGCATGAAACAATTAGACAAAAATCAAACACCATAAATAAATGAAAGGTGAAGTAACTTATATTTTAAGATATATTAGAGTAAAGTAAACAGCACATTAGCTGGACAATTAAAAAGAAATAACTAGCATAAGAAATATAACGAAGTATTATGTTGATAATAATGAATAGTAGATGAATTATGAAAAATGAACAATTA
Organism: Magicicada septendecula; assembly: GCA_034769895.1. Classification (NCBI taxonomy): domain Eukaryota; kingdom Metazoa; phylum Arthropoda; class Insecta; order Hemiptera; family Cicadidae; genus Magicicada; species Magicicada septendecula. The sequence goes on from CM068372.1 coordinate 385,230,590, forward strand.
AAATGAGATTAACAGTATAATCAACAATGTTTGATCAACCTTGAAAGAAAGGTATGCTAAGGCAGAATAGATTAAAGAAAAGATAATGAAAGAATAAATTATATATGTTCTAATTATAAATGATGTCAAATGTAATCAACAATGTAAAAAAGTTATGTATTTAAAAATGTTATAAGCTTGTTAATGTTTTAAAAAGATGTATTGTAACCCCTCTTTCAATTTCCCCCCTTTTTTTTATAAATAAAAAAATATAAATCCTCTTTTTTTGAAAGAGAGGCAACAAGTTATTTAGAACTAGGCAAGAGCCTAGAGAAACCAAAAAATGCGCTGGGTCCAGTATGACGGGACTTGCAAATGAAACTCTGCTCTAAGATAACAACAACAAGATTTATTAGAGTTATGTTTTTGTACAATCAGTTCCCCCAGTATATGATATATGCGCCTTTGAATGATTAAGTTAATCTTACACAATCCATAGAATAGATCAAATTCATTAATAGAGTTCAATATTATACATTGCATATATTTGCATCTTCATATAATCAAATTAGGATTACAAGTGCTTTCACTTGATAACAATAGCTCAAAATGTTGTTATAATTCAACACTAAACATACGCATCGCCAAATAATTGACCTTGATATCACTGAGCAGCATACAGTTACTTCTAAATAATGTAAGAATGGCGCATAGTATCGACCCTCCCAGTAAGTCACATAAACCATAAACATGATATATATATATATATATATATATATATATATATATGTATAACAACGTATAAACAATCTAACAATCACATAAAGGCATGACACACAACATATAATTAACATAGATACACATTTACATATAAATACCACACACCATGTCCACCTGGTTAACAGTATATATATTGTCATCGTAACACCCTCAAACCCTCTTATTCAGATCAAGTATCCGGCCCACCTTAAAACTTCTCAATTGACAAACCCAAAACCAAACAAAAAGTCACAAGACCAGAGTTGAAACACCCCAAAAATTCTAAGAATGTGAAAGGCCAAAGTCAAATTGGCAAAATAGTCAGAACGGCACACAAGTACCAAGCATAAAAGGTAATTATCAATTTCGTACCCCAAATAATGATAAACGTGCCATCACGAGGTCAACATGGCTGCCCGGTTGCATGAACTGCATATTCTCATTGCTTTTATTTTCTTACCAAAAAAAAACAAATTTTTAAGCAAGATCAGTGGAACGTAACCACCCATGAATAACTTAAAACTGGTATGGATTTGTTTTACATTCTTTAACATTTATCAATGTATCATTATTATGAATTATTAAAAAAAAGGAAAAATTAACAATTCTTGTGCTGGCTATGGCAAAAGTTTAGTGGTTACAAAATTATTTAAACAGTTGAATTGGATTTCTTAAAGCAGAATCTGTTGATTTAATTTACTAAAACATACTTGAGGTGTTCATAAAGAACCCACTTGACCTCAGGCACGGTCATGCGCCCGGACTAGATCCAACAAACTATGACATGTTATTAGCCTGTGGATAACGGCACCAACAGGTGTCGTCCACAGGTTAAAGCACCTCCCCCAACCTTTAAATTAAAAACCAAAGCAAATACCCAATTAAATGAAAATGTATACGACCACGAAAATTCCCCAACAATGTACCGAGGCACCCGTGCATGCATACTTAACGCTAATATCATTTAGTGACAGTCAGTGCCGCCCATATTTACAGAAAAAACTAACATCAATTTGGGTGATGCATGACCCTGGCTGAGTTTACAAATTCCCTGAGGCGTAAGCATTAGTAAAAAGGAAAAGATAATATTTAACCCGAAATGTCCCGTTGGACTTGTGCACAACAAGGTTCTAAACTGGAGCATTTCCGAAATATCTCAAGATAAGGTGTAGCGGCCACAAACTGTTTTAAAAAGGCATAAATGTCACCTGGTTATACAGCACAAGGCTGGAGTATGTTGTAGTGTGTGTGTCCGTCCATTCGTCCTTACAGCTGAGCGGAAAGTCCCTGGATTTACTTCATGGATGGCAGGTGATCGGCCATCCGCTGGAGCGAGACAGATTGACGACTAATTCGGAAACCCTGCACAATTATAGGGGTAATTACTCACAGGTTCAATAAATTACAATACCCCATTCACCCAGCTGAACCCACACTTCACGACATGCCCAGTTTAAAATCTCCAGAAAATTTACTTATACATTGAACCCCTATTGTATTAGATAAATCGTTTCAAATATAACCTCTTTAAATAATATGATATATAATATATTCATTCAACATAATAAATTATTTCAAATAAATAGTTATTCATAACTTTTCGTCAATCACTTAATCACTTTCCACATGAGCTAGCAAACTTTAACAGGTTCGTGAGATATGTTCATTTCACCAAAATCACAAAATAATTAACTTACGCCCCATTCTAATATGATGAATTAAATAAACAGGCACAAAAACTGTAAAACACTATCTGTTAGCCAGCGTTAACATTTGAAACATGAACAAACAGAAATTAGCCTAACTCACGCCACGTGCTGAGTCTAATGCAAATATATCGCCCTGCATCAACGTTAATATTAAGTAAAATGCAATTTAATTTTATTAAACAGTAAGTAATATATTGTAGGCACACTTACCGGGGAGTCGCGTAGCTTTTACTTATGCATAGTAAAATATAGTAGACAAAATTCCAAGTCGTAGCTGTCAGGCGAATACAGACGACCTACTACGTTGAATGCTGAAACTGGACTAGTCGTTACAACTACGGAAAAAATTGTACGAAGTTATGGACCCAGAGCGCGCGCGGATCGGCCGGGTGGCAACACAACACGACGGACGCCGATAATACGTAATTTATTAATTCAACGCAGTCCGCTCTCGTTGACAAAAAAAAAAAACAGCCGAGTTTTCCAAAACACGGCACAGTATTAGAAGGTAAGGTGAAAAAAAACCTTATTATGAATTGTGAGGTATAAGGGAATGACCTAAGGTGAGTTAAAGTAACTTCATGAATAATAAATAATATAATAAAAGTTCAGAATAATGACTAGGGCCAATGTGCCAAGTAGGAATAATATTGTGCTATAACTAGCACATGATTTATAAGAAAATCGGAACAAATAGCAAAATGTCTATTATAAATACTGAAATAAAGACACAATAATTAATGTAACTCACAACCAACTATGTAGAGTGCATACTGAAAAAATATTGTAATTGTGAAGAGAAACATGAAATGATTAGACAAATACAACATAACAAATGAGATTATGAAAATAAGGATAATAAAGAGACCATACTATACAGAGTATAGAAAAATACGAATAACAATTACGTAAAAGGTGTAATATCACCAGACAAGTACAATTAAAATAATTATAGGAAGTAAGAGTAATTTTGAATAATTAATAATAAAAGAACGAAGCCATTTAATGATAATAATCAATTATGTTATAAGAATTATTAATGTTCAGCTGGATACAGCAAATTTATAAAATAATAAGTTAATTTATATATTATAATTGTGTTCAAAGTATTAAAAAATGATTGTTTAATAAATGTTAAAAAATACTGCAATAGAATCTGCAAATTGTAGCAGAAGACGTTTGGAATAAAACAATATTTAAGATAGGCTATCAATAAGATGTAGTTTATTAATTAAAAATGTATCCAAACTGGCCGCTATTCATCTCAAAATAACCATCAAGGGACGAGCAATACGATGCTAGTAATAGATCAAAATTTGTAATTAGAATAAATGAGAAACAAACATAAATAAGATAAAATTTGTGAATATTGGAAGGGTCCGGGAATAGCAACAACAACGATATACCCACGCTTAGAGCAATTATGTAAAAGTTATTTTTAGAATGACCGCATCATGACGTCATTTTGGACCAATCAGAAAATTAGATGAGATAATTAATTGTCAGCGCCAAGCTGAGTTTGAGGCAACTATATAAGCAGCTCGTGCTAAGGAACGAGGACACACATTTTTTGAATTCCATTTCGGCATATACAACAAGAGCTCCACGTCAAAATTTCATTTCAAAATATTATTAACCAACAGTAGAGAAGAAGGTACCTACATAGTAAAGTGAACAATCAGTACTCTTTAGGATAATCAGTATTCTTTAACCAGTAGTGCGAAACCACAGAACGAGGTTAGAAGAGTTACCTAACCAAATAAATAACTACAAGAAGTATTAATCGTTCTTCGCGGAAATCGAAAGTGTACGATCAGTGTATTGAGATCGTATAGTGAATAAATAATCATCCAGAGAGATTATCAATCAGGGAGTACAGTGAAAAATATAATTAACAATGTTCCAATTATTATATCATTATTATAAGATATAATTCAGAGTAAATACAATTATGTAATAAACACCAAACACTAACACAATAAGTAGTAATGATTGTCAACACTTTTTACAAAAGGAATTATTCAATTCCAATACAAGAATTCACGATTTAGGCTAACCGTAGTTAACCTCAAAAATCGTAAGGTCAGACGAACATTTTGTTAATAAGTGTGAATTATTAAAGGTGTCTAACCTACAAAACTAAATCTTTGTGAATCATCGTAACTCGAGGCATATTAGCTTTATTCTGTAGCTCGAAAGGATTCACCCTTGAGATATAAGAAATTTTAAGATAAATAAATATTTAATTATAGTCACCAATGCCAACCTTCTGGGTTACCAGAGAAATAAGCCAGGTTAATTGTAATCACTAAATCATAGTTTAATTGTATGTATAGAATTAAAATAGCACTCTGTGAGTAATAAAACAAGAATATATTAATTAACAAACATTGTACGAACTTATTGAAGTAAATTTTAGTAATTTTTTCTTATTTAGGAGAGTTGTAAATTCAAGCCACTCAAACAGTTAAGTTGGCAGCATGGCCGTGTGAAGCACCAACCATTCAAATTTATAACCAGTAACAAAAAAATAATTATTTAATTAAATTAATTTCATAATACAGACAATTGAATAATTTAACGATATTAATAAAAATTATTTCGTTAACTCATCTAATAAATTATTTTATGGAATAACAACCTAGATTTCATATGGCGCCCAAATAACACAAAATTAAGCTCACTTACTTTTAAACAGTGCTAATATACTGTTTTGACGAATCAGTTGTTTTATAACATACCAAGACAATTTGAGCAACCAGTTCAGACAGACATAAACTACCAGTTCTACACCAAAGGTACGTGCAAGTTGTAATTACATTATAAACTAGTCAAAACGACTTTATTACAGTACAGTGACAATTTAGGTCAACGGAATTGCGACGGAACGTCAAGAGGATTCCAAAGTGAACCAGATTAATTAAAACAGATTACAATAATTAAACAATTATACTAAAAATAATAAAACCGAAAACAAGATTAAATAAAATAATATAAAATAAATAAAATTATTGAAGAACAAAGATAAAAAGATTAATTAAAATTTAATAAAGGGGACGTAAACGATTTGTAATAATATATATTTTGAAAATAGCAGACAGTTAGATAGTTGGATATTACAACCACGGGATCGAAAGACATTTGTTTCTCGGAGCTATAGACAAACCTGAAAAATGTCATCAAAACTAGAGATGTTACTTTGACAAATATGATTCATATTTTGAAGTTCGAGACTTCTCCGGTTGTAAGGTATGACCGTGAGATTTAGTCGTTAATGAAGCCTTTGAACTACGGCGCTGGAGAAAAATTTTGTCTCGTAGATAACTACGCATTTTGGGAACTGTTTATTAATGAGGGGACAGGATCTAGCTAGAAAAGAATCTAACGCTGTGAAAACTGGAAAGCGAAAGCATAAGAGAACGACAGAGAACTAGGCAGATCAACAGCATCGCGGAAGCAACAAACAAGAATATAGAAGATCTTCGGGGCATAATGCTAGTTAAAAGAGCTTGGCGAGTTTTTGGTAATCGGGCCGAGAAGTGTTGACAACGACTGATCAGCTGACTGACTAATCAGATATATGGATTGATTGTAAGATGGATTGATATATTAATGGATGAATATTTACATAAAGAGAAAGATAGATAGATAAATATGTCGGTAGGCATATAGATCGATTTACATACGTATATTGACATAGAAATTGATATAGACAGAAAAGCAACTAGGTAGATGGACATAAAAGTAGATGTGTAGGCAGACGCTAGGCAGGTATTCAAACAGACAAACTTGATTTCTGCTCATGTTTAAATTTTCACAAATAAACTGGCGTGTCGTATCCTGAATAGAGAGAGAGAATGTGTGTGTGGTTGTAAAGAGAATTCGACAATAAGTTTAAAATTTACTCCAGGGTTGCACAGTTTGTTTGACAGTAATGTTAACATGGGACTAGACAAAGGACAGACGGGTCTCTGTGCATCACTTTACCAATTTAATTAACATTCTGTACTTTGTGTTTGTTTGGAGAAACTTGCGGTTACCGTCTGGCTAAATTGTTTGACTGCGGGCGACCTGCGTTCAAGGTTGTCACGTCTTCAAAGTCATTACAGAGGGAAAGACATTTTGCGTATTAGACAATGCCTACTGGTGTACAGATTTTGTAGTTGTTTTGTAACTTCGTGGAAATTATTCTGTTTTTATAAAATACTGCGCACTTTATTATTCGTAAACATACGAGGAAATGCTTGCGGAGAGCTTAAAATTTGTGTTAAACTTTTTGCGTGATGTGGGACTCATACTTCGTGTGAACTCCTGATAACTTCCAAATTTATCTGGCAATTTCTCTTTCATTACCGCCTGGTTGAAACAAATGTGTCATGCGAGTTTTAAAAAACGGACAAAATTACAAAGGAGATTGCATTTCCACAGGTTTCTTAACTAGCCTAACCCGTGAAGCTAGTATTTTGAGTAATTGCATTTCAAGGTCGGACATGACCTATTCTCCAGATTGTTCTAACGCTTGTAACAACAGAAATTGTCTGACCGTCGTACCAATAAATATAATAGTAATAATAATAACAATAATAATAATAATCGGCATAATACCAATAATCGATTTGGTAATAAAATTTTATTGTTATGTGTGTAAAGTTTGTGAAACATTAATTTTAGCGCCTGTAGATTATTTTGCATATCAACAATCTGACGTAATCTTACGTAATATTTCCTCTCAATATCAGCCCATCTAAAAAGTAATTTCTACACTCAATTTAATTGAATTTTTCTTTCCAAAACACTTGTTTTTAATGACTATAATATTATATTATATGAGTACTTATGCTGACAATGTACAGTAGAACCTCACTAATTCGTCACTACGGGACCGAAGGGGTGACGAATTAGTGAAATAGACGAATTAGTGAAATAGACGAATTAGTGAGGGAGTAAGGAACAAACCCATTAAAGACAATATAAAATGTTTTATTACAACACTAGCAATGTACAGTACTAATGTTATGCTCGAACACATTTATTGCTGGAAATTTTGTAACTTAAACAAGTTAACCATTGTAATTACAAAAAATAATTGTTTAATGATTGTAAAAAAATCCAATTTTTTCTGTCGACCATACTTTTCAAGAGCCAAATTATGTATTTGGTGCAGTAAAATTATTTTAGGCAGTCCTGCTTTATCTTGGCTTTCCTATTATTTGACTGCTATAGTCAGTGATTGAATGGCCTGATTATGGGAGATGCCAGGTTTTACTGGCTGGTCATTGTACATCATTGTACACAAGTAGGCTACGAAATACCCATTCTCGGAACCAATATCTTCCGCAATCCGTTCTATTGGCTATTATTAAAACCCCGGCCACAATCATCACCTTTCTGGTTTACCCCGGCTATAATTAGATCGTATACGTTACTCGCTTGTTAATAAAGAAAAAGAAAGTTTGAGTGGGTGACGAATTAGTGACGTTCTACTGTAATTTCATAATTTGCATATTGGTTTTGCTATGACGACAACATCTTCTAAGGTTTTACATTAAAAGTTATAAATAAATAAATTTTATTTTTTTGCCTATTTCAAACGAACCTTAATTTTTTCTAATTTAATATATACTGTGCGATGTTTTTGTTGTTACAATACCGGGTCAGATACAGCGGTGGTGTTTCAATACGCCCACCAAGCTAAGTTTGTCCTTATACTTGAGAATATATATATATCTGATCCGAACTTGTCACAGACAGACCCTAAGGGACAATTGGCGTCGGAAATATATGTGCGCCGCGGGATATCTGTGAGGTGGAACTGCCGCAGACACAAACTAAGTCTACAGCGCGTTAAGGCCGAGTCTCAGGCGGCTCCTTCTCGTCTCGGAGCCGGCGGCATTATGCAGGTCTAAACCGTATATGTAGAAAAACTTTATATATATATATATATATATATATATATATATATTGGCGGGGATCCCACAGCTACTGCCGCATCCCGCATCTCAGTTTCCATATAAACTTATTTTGTGTATCTTCATTCTTCAGATTCTTTTCTTTCATACTCCTTTCTATCCGTTCTATCCATTTTAATCTAGGTTTGCCTCTTTTTCTTCTGTTGCTACGTCTGTTTTTGAACACATTCACAGGTATTCTTTCTTCACTCATTCTCATTAGGTGTCCATACCAGGAAAGCTGTTTACGTTTTATATCTTCTATTACAGTTTCTTTTCTATTTGTTCTTTCCCTTATTACGTCATTCCTTACACGTTCCAGACGAGAAACTCTGGAAGCTAGTCTAAGATAGTCCATCTCTACAGCTTCAATCTTCCTACGGTTCGTTTCGTTGATTGTCCATTATTGGTTCAACAATGGCTTTATAAATATTGATCTTTGTCGGTAGCCCGATTTTGGTGAACCATAAAAGTGAGTTTAATTGGCGTATGGTGCTTTTTCCTAAAACTAATCGATGTGTTATATCGATTGAAGAAAGACTTCAATATGATAAAATACATTTTTTTAAAACTTGTACAAATATTCAAGAAATCATCGCCTAAAAAATATTACCTTGCTACTTGATAATCCTGTTGGTACTGTCATCGTGTAATAACCAACTGACATTCAGATGAACTGCAGATGAGACAACAAAAGGGGTTAGATTTCCTTAGACTGCTACCTGATGAACGATACCGAAATCTGCAAAATTGTAGACACACAATGACGCTGATGTTTGGAAATTCATAAGTCTTTGGATACACGGTAACTACAATGACGTTAATAAGAAACACACCAGAAGTCGCCGCAAAGAAGATTCTTCACTGTTCCAATTATTAACAATAGCAACAACTCACCTGGATGTGGCCATCCCTGGTTTGCAGAAGATCGGCTTCAGTTTTTACATTTAAGTCTGTATGTAAATATAAAACATCTAACATCATTCTTATAGTCTTCATTATTATACTGGCATAACAAAGACTGCAGCCTACAGTTGAATTAAAATTTATTAAATATATGGATTAACTCTTTAAGTCACTTATAATGATATATTGCCGATTCCACTTTTACGTAACTTGTCAAAAATACGTCACCTATGATGGTGCACGCCGATAGATTCCTGAGTTTAATTTGGCCCTCAAACCTCTTAAGTTGGGTACCACTATTTTATAATATAAATGTACGTCTTAATTTAATTTAGAACTTATAATAGTATGTCTTATATGCCAACTACCTGAAATTTAGTGCGTGTAGTACACGTTGTGCGTGAGTGCGTGCGTGCATGTGCGTGTGCGTGTGTGCGTGTGTGAAGGTTTGACGTAACCTTATTTTTGTATGCTCTCCAGTGTACATGTAACATCGGATTGTAGTACATATCAGCTGATTGGTATTTACAATAGCACTAAAATGATTTCATAAAAATAATTTACAATATAAAGTATATAAGATAATTAAAAGAAACCCTTATAACAGCTTACCGAAATCAAGCTTGTTTTTATAACACACAAACAAATTTTCACTGATCACTGTTAATCGTTAAGACTGTTTTACGAGTTGGTCATTTGAGAAGTTACGCAAAGAACACCCGTTCCTTTACAAATTACCCAAACACAAATAGAACTAAAACTGGCAGATGTGTCTTCCGGAGTATTTTATGATTGGTCACTCTACAATTGACACTTTGTTGTTTGCGGACGATATGGCTACTCTGTCATTCTGTGAGACTTGGAAAACAGATTGCAGATGGGTATACATTTGTTAAATCGAATCTACAAAGAGTCTGGATTACAAATATCTACACTTAAGACGAAGGTAATGGCTTTTCGTGGAACTGATCCCATACGCGCAGTAATTGTTATAGATGATACTGCCATGGAACACCTCAGCAATTTTGATTACAGTGTGTCCTATAATAAAAGCAACGACGTTGTGAATAAGTTGCATAAGTTCAACCTTATGTGCGGGGCCATCAGGCGAACCCTTAGGTCAGCAAGTAAAGGAACAGGCCTAAAATTCTACAAGGTGATGGCTCTTCCCACACTTCTTTATGGGTCTGAGAAATGGACGAAAGGCCAGGACAGTCGCATCCAAGCGGCTGAAATGAGATTTCTCAGGCACGTGGCAGGGCATACTCTCCATGATCATAGAAGAAACACAGATATACGGCAGGAACTGAATATTATGAGTATACTCGACAGGATCGCTCAGTATCGGCTCAATTGGTGGGAACATCTTTGCCGAATGGATGACTGCCGCATCCCGAAGCAACTATGGAACTATAAGCAGAGGGGACGGAGAGGTGTGGTACGTCCGAGGAAACGCTGGAGTGATCAGCTTTAATAATTGCCTATTTGAGACCGGAACAAACCATTCTTGGTTTAAACCTTGAGGATGATGATGACAAATAGAAGTGGACATTATAAGTGCCTTTACTTTCTTTTCGAGACAAGGGACGCCTGGTCACCCTAATCTAGACACACGTATGCACTACTATAACGTTTGATAGTTTAGTACCCTACAGTAGCAGCAGTATAAGGCATTCAAGCAGTATTGATTGACGCGGTACAGGGAATACCATCTCGTGAATGTCGAGTCAAAATTCAGTTTATGGAACACAAAGGTTTAGTGAGACAAATAAATGTATTCGATAAACAAAACCTCTTTTATAAACGTGTTTCCCGCGATAGACGTATCCTGTTTTTTTTACACTTTCACCAATATTGTCGTAAAAAGATTTCGCTCCCCTGTAAGATACCCACTCTACTAAAAATTGCCTGCGCATATCATTTTGCTCCCTCCATGTTTCACCTTGGTTTTTCTTTCAGAGGAAATTGTTTTACCAAACTCTACTTTTCTTCTAATTATCTAATGTCATAATTTTATCTCTTATTTACCGATAAACAAACAAATTCCAAAGAATATGTGGGACATTACGGAGAACACTCAAAGGAAAGACCACGAAACACAAATAAAATTCTATAAGGTGATGGCAGACCCCATGCTATTATACGGGTACGAATCATGGGCACCAAGAAAGAAAGATTATAGACAGTTGGAAACGTCTGAAATGAAATATCTTAGGTCTGTGAAAGGTCGTATAAGATTAGATTACATAAAGAACGAAGATGTAAGACAGGAATTAAAAGTACAACCAGTAACGGAACTAGCGAAAAACTATAAAAAACAGACGGAAAGAGCATGTTATACGCATGTCTCCAGAAATAATTCCAAGAAAACTCCTGAATTATAAGCCAACCGGAAGAAGAAATGTTGGCAGACCGAGACGGAGATGGTGAAGCCGGAACAGGCAACCTGCCTAATCCTGGACAGATAGATGATGATTATGATTTTACCGCTGAAGGCGTTGCGAGGATTGGTCAAAAAGTATAACACAAATTTTAAATTATTTGAGTCGACATTTCGGCAATATTTATTACCATCATCAGGACCTGTGTACGGATACAAGAGAAAATATCAAACACAACAGATTAATTAGTTAAGTGAATGTGTTGATTACTGCTTTCTTAATTAATTACAAATACCATTAAAGAACTTTTACATTATCAGTAATTTAAATTGTAAGAGTGAATGTATTGTTATGGTCAGGGGTATATTCTCGATGTATTTAAGGAGAACAAAATGTAATAATGTAATTATTTTGATGATGTAAAACAAACTCTTTCAACTCTTTCACACATAAGCGCACACTCATACACAAACACATTCACTCAACTAATTTATCTGTTTTATTTGATGTTTTCTCTTGTATTCATACGCAGGTCCTGATGATGAGAATTAATATTATCCAAACGTCAACACAAATAATTTTAAATTTATTTATACTTTTGACTGATCCTCGCAAATTCTTTATCGTTAAAATTCATTGATTTACGGTTATTACTAAATTAAGAATTTATCTCTTATGTTGCGAGAAGTGTAAATTTAAGAAATTTCTTAATTATAAAAAATGGAACCGTTTTCTCTTTTCTTCAGTTTTCAGTTCATTGGTACATTTTAATGTATTTTGTTTACACCTCAGCTTCATAGATTATGTAACTGCCTCGTCATTGCTCCTTATAACATGCTTCACGAATTGAGAACAGAGTCTTAATTTAAATGGAAACATAAAATTCGACCAAACATTGATTTTTCTCAAATTTTTTCAGTTCTAAATATTGACAATTATTCTCCATTTCTCTCACTGAATTTAAGGACTTTTCGTTGTTTCGTGACTAGAAAAAGGTCCTGATTTCTTATATCTAATTCCTTAATGTGACACGATTGTATTTCAAGAACACTGTAGTGGCAATGAGACTTTCTGAAATTTGGGCACCGCCTTGCTTCAGAGTCAAAAGATCTGTGAGTCGATTAAATTAAACCGAAGCAGAGAGAAAAATAATTAGCAAAAATCTAATGCTACAACTTACCTTGCATGCTGAGAATTCAATGAAGTTAATTGAAAAAAAAAGTAAATACACGGATACAAAGTGATTTGCAAACTAAAACTTACAAATAGCTAAATATTAATCAAGCAACAATAATTGAGTTAAACATCCACAAAAGTTAATTAATGAATCAGAATTAATGAATCACAGTCGTCGTGGAGCGGCAGAAATTGCAGGAGCACTCAGCTTATGTTAAGCGCCGCCGCCTAACTGGGTCACAGCTTAAGGAAGCAATTAAAATATCTGTGCATGTAACAGAATACTTCTGTGCCGGGTAACCTCCCTTAAGACTAAAGAAAGCCTACTTTGTATTCTCTCTCTCCCGCTCCCTCTCTCTCTGACTCTACTCCTGTCTCATAATTTCTATCCCAGTTAACAATTCCTTTTCTCTGTTTATCCCTGTAAGCATCTGCTTTTCTATCTAACCATCTCTGCGTTCTGCTATTTCTCTCACTCTCACTCTCTCTCTTTGTCTAGACGTCCTGGTATGTGTTAGCCTATGTATTAACCTACATACCTGTCTGTCTGATAATAAAATTGTACAAATCCATGGGCGTTCCTACCCTTACTTATGGCTTAGGAACGTGGACAGTGTCTGCTACACAAATATGACGAATTTGTTGCCGAATTGTTGAGTTCTATCGCTGGGTACTCAAAATTAGATACGAAAAGTAATCATAATGTGACAAATATTTAAACAAGTCTGATGTACAAACACACAAAGATTATTGTAAGATAGTTGAACTGTAACATAGCCAACAATTAAATTTTTTGGCTAAGCAGAAGTTGGCAAACAATCAGATAAGAGAGGAACTGAAAGTTGAAGACGAAGTTAACGTCACTGAACGTAACTGAAGTTAACGAAATCATCATTAACTATAGAGAAAGCTGGAAGCAACACATTAGCAGAATGGGGAGTGTCAGATTACCCAAGGCACCCTTATTGTATCAGCCGAAAAGGAAGAGAAGCCTGGGAAGACCCAAGAATAGATGATTCGACCAGTTTGCAGACGAAATAGACTAAACAGTCTAAGCCGTGAAGAAGAAGAAGAAGAAGAAGAAGAAGAAGAAGAAGAAGAAGAAGAAGAAGAAGAAGAAGAAGAAGAAGAAGAAGAAGAAGAAGAAGAAGAAGAAGACCTGTGTGTCTGCTAATATCAACTTACCAGCGTCTGTACGCTTATCTCTTTAACCGTGTATGGCAACGCATCATCATTAACATGATCTTCAGCAAGGATTGAACCACGAATGATTTGTTCCGGTCTCAAGCAGACAGACTGGAGCTGATCACTCCAACGCTTCTTTGGACGCCCCACATCTCTCCGTTCTTTCGGCATATAATTTTACAGTTGTTTGGGGATGCGGCTGCCATCTATTCGGCGTAGATGTTCCAACTATTTTAGCCTATATTAGACAATTCTATCAAGTATAATCGTACCATTCAGCTCCGGACGCACGACGACAATTCTTTTGCGGTCTTAAAGACAGGCAAGTAGCTGAAAAATCTCATTTCGGCCGCTTGAATACGACTGGACTGGGCTTTTGTTAAAGTTTAATTCTCAGCCCTATTGAGAACAATGGGGAGGGCCACCATCTGGCAGGACATCAAGCGTGTTTCATTCCTCGTTGATTTTAGGGTTCTCCAGATGGGCCCTCACATATGGGGACTATTAAAATAGGAGAATTATGAATTTTAAAATAATTATGAATAGGAGAATAGTAAATTACAAAATACTAAAATTATGAATGTTTCATTTCAATAAAAATATAATATTTATATTGCATATAAAACCACTTTCATGGTTATATATAGCCACGTAATGCCACACGGAAAATTTATAGCCACTATTTTTATATTTTTTACATAAATGCCTTAACCTGTTCTATGGAACATTTCAATGCAAGATGAGCAGTCAAAACAACATTAGCTGTACCAGCATAAAAAACTTGTGGAATTTTTATGAAAATTGTTTTATGTAACCTTGAAAGTGGTTTCATTTCAGACACACAATCGCAGAGGCTCTGCTACTGCTGCCCATGATGATGATTAGCCCTCCCACAGATAAATTATTTTTAGCTACTACAAACACAAATATCTCCAACCGCCACTGTTGGATGGGGTTGAAACCATAATCCGTGTAGTCTGCCGTTTATTTTCGGATTACGATTATGAAAGCTAACGGATAGGGAGAGCGAACGTGCGACACGCAACAAGAATTTGACAATCAATTTCTCAGTCTACTATTTGTGCCTGTTTACCAAACCGACAAACACATTACTGTCGATGAAGTACGACTAATTAAGTTACCCAGTTTTACGCCGACGAGTCGGGTTCTAAAGTTTCAACACAAAGTTCCTTGCAAACGGAGTTTCAGTCAGACAATAAATTCTGCTTAAAACGTTCATCGTCGTGCTGTGCTTCCAGTCGCGTTAATTAATACTTTTAACGGACTAATTTTTACTTCCATGTTTCATAAGGAAACGGACGTATGGTCATGGCGAAAAAATCGTGTTCGAGATAATGGCAGATTCTGATTGTACTACCCTCAAAACATGAAAAAAGGTAATTTTTCGAAAAGTGTGTGTGTGTGTGTGTGTGTGTGTGTGTGTGTGTGTGTGTGTGTGTGTGTGTGTGTGTGTGTGTGTGTGTGTGTGTGTAGAATTTTTCTATGGCAAACGATAACTGGCGCAAATGAAAACAGAATCAAATAAGTTTTTGCATACAGTTCTGAATTATAGAGGACTCGAGGCCTATTGATTTTGGTGAAGATCGGTTAAGGGGTAGGGGCAGTTTACCTGCAACGTTTTACGTTTTAACAAGAGTAAAGTGCTTAATTTTGATAAATGAAGTATCCTTAAAAGTAGGTCACAATAATCCACTGTAGAAAGGTAGATGAAATATCTATAAATGAAAAGGGTAGTTGAAGGGGAAGGAGGTAATTTTCTATAAACTAAAATGAGAGTTGATGAGGGAGGAGATAATTTTTTATAAGTTTTATATGTGTACTACGTTATTGACAACAAAGAAGTAGTTTATATGGAAACATTTTATTTCACTTTGACAAAATTCTATATTTTTTTAGGAATTATCGAACCGAATTCAAGTAAATGATTGGAACTGTATGAGTACCCGCAATACATTTCGATGTTTTTAATATGCGATTGTGTCGATATATTACGATCTAGAAAAGAAGAAGTGTACTAATTGTAAATTGCCCTATTTATTAATGTAAAGCAAAAATACGTGTTGTTTTCATTTGGTATTTAGGTAATAATGGTTTTGGGTTTTTAGTTTACTGGTAAAATAAATAAAAGCTGTGGTTGAGAAAACATAACATTAAATGTGTAATACAATGCGTATAACAGAGTTAAACTTAAAATAAAGAACCTAACGTTATTAAGTTTACAAATTGGAAAAAACAACAGCAAATACAAAATGAGAAATACAAATATTTATGGTTAATGAAAAAACAAATACACTGCATTAAGGAATGACAACATATGTTCTATAAATTGCACATAATGGATGTTTGTTTTTTGTTAGTCACAAAACGAGTACTTGTCGGAAAACGAATTTTACCAAAAAAACAAGGTCTGCCACAAAAAAGTGACATGTAGGCCTATAATAATAGGCAAGGGGTTGACCCTTGGGCCACTCCCGCCTTACTTCGAGTTGGGTTTTTCGTGGTTTTAGAAAAGAAATAGTTTTACATTACACACGTATTGGTTTCCATGTATTATTTCAGTTTTCATGTTAACCTAACATAATCAATTTTTGGTGTCACAGCCACGACCCGGTGATAAATTACTACTACAGTCATTTTCCATTTAAAATGACAAACGAAATCAATTGCAATCATCAGCCAACTATTTTGCAACATACAAAATTAAAATTTCTATAATTCTTTCACTACATAAAATTATGTGCGATATTCACTACATATCAAGCCCAAAAATCGCATTATCGAAATGACTGCGGGTATGCATAAAGGCAGTACCAAATGATTTTATATATAATCTGAGAACATGGAAGTCATGTACGGTTCTCCATACCGATTTTTAACTTAGTTTCGGTCGTTCAAGTTACACTGTTTCATTTCCAAAGTAATAATTCCTTGCCGTGTGTTGAACGTGATTGTTTCTTGTTGATAGCGATTTTAAAGTCTGAATTGCTTAATTATATTTTTGTATATTATTTAAGTAATAAATTAATTTTAATCCTTATTTGAGGCATTTTAGTAGTGAATATGCCTCCTGGATATGTTACTAGCATTTGCATGGTAAGACGTATGGTAGGGCTGCCACTTTCAGGCTTAACGTCCAGCCCGATTTTCTTGAACTGTCCTGGAACAAGTCAGCAGTTTTGAATACCTGGGCTACAGTGTGTCTTATAATGCAAGCAGC
The DNA here is from genome assembly GCA_034769895.1 of Magicicada septendecula. Lineage (NCBI taxonomy): Eukaryota > Metazoa > Arthropoda > Insecta > Hemiptera > Cicadidae > Magicicada > Magicicada septendecula. The sequence goes on from CM068372.1 coordinate 385,247,871, forward strand.
GACGTGGTGAATAAGTTGCATAAGTTCAACTTTATGTGCGGGACCATCAGGCGAACCCTTAAGTCAGCAAGTAATGAAACACGCCTAAAATTCTACAAGGTGACTTCGCTCGTCTGATGATGAATTTCAATGGGGTTACCCACACTTCCTTGCCTACAAAAAACGGCGGGGTATTGTAAACAGGACGCTACTTGGACATGTTTTGCGACTAACAACGAACTGATTAAAAACTAATTAACAACATATGATGTAATTTAATTTATTTTAACACTTCATTATGGGTCTGAGAATTGGACTTTGGGTCCTGAGAAAAGGCCAGGCCAGTCGCATCCAAGCGGCTGAAATGAAATTTCTCAGGCACGTGCCAAGGTATACTCTTCATGATCATAGAAGAAACACAGATATACGGCAGGAACTGAATATTATGAGTATACTCGACAGGATCGCCCAGTATCGGCTGAATTGGTAGGAACATCTTTGCCGAATGGATGACTGCCGCATTCCCCAAACAACTAAGGAATTATAAGCCGAGGGGACGGAGAGGTGTGGACGTCCGAGGAAGCGCTGGAGTGACCAGCTGTAATATTTGCCTATTTGAGACCGGAACAAACCATTCTTGTTTTACACCTTGAGAATGATGATGATGATGATGAATTAATTTTAATTACGACACAAAGTCTATTTTTCCATGATATGAACGAGAACTGAAAGATTGCAGTACGGTCTTACGCACTTAAAGTAGGTCGTTAAACTTACAACAGTCCTTTAACTTATAATTAATTACCTGGAAAATTTATAGCCAGTTTTTATATTTTTTACATAAATGACTTAACCTGTTCTATGGAACATTTCAATGCAAGAGGAGCAGTCAAAACAACATTAGCAGTACCAGCATAAAAAACTTGTGGAATTTTTATGAAAATTGTTGTATGTAAGCATCAAATAAAGAAGCCTCCAGGTGGTCTAGTGGCTAGCACGCGTATTTCACGTGCGCGTGGTGCCGGCTTCAATTCCCAGCGGAGGCTGAGTACGGCGTGCACTCGGCGTCGTGACGCAAAGTTGAAACAGTTTTATTTTTATTTTTTTTTATTTTGTGTACTTTCATGTAAAACCGTCAAGTTTATTTAAACATTTATCGTATCGTGATACGAATTTCTCAGTGCCACTGCTGAGAAATTTCTGCCCAACATGCGATAACCATTCCCGCCTTGCATTTTGGAATTTTTGATCAGTGTGATATTACGCTAGGCTTTTTCATAGAACCGAACACGTGGAAACCACACGGCGCAAGGTCAGGGTTGTACGGAGGGCGTTTCCTTTCCTCCTCCCGCTCAAACTTATCAAGAAGTTCCGTTCGCGACGCGTGCTAAATGACGTTCACAAAAGCGTGTTCCTTAGTCTTTCGCGGCCGGCGCCATAATTATTTAATTATTATCTGGGCTGTAAGGCCGCGCTCTTCTGACATTTTCATGCTGACTGATGTCGGTAATGTAAGCAGACGTTTCGACCTCACCTCTGGAGGTACAGCCAAGCGGAGCCCTTGTCATCATCGATCACCATCATCTTGTCAGTACGTAGTTTCGAAAACCTTTCACTGAAGATGGTCTTCAGAGGTGAGGCCGAAACATTTGATTACATTACCAACACCAATCAGAATGAAAATGTCAGAAGAGCGCGGCCTTACCGCCTGAATAATAATTTAAATAATAATGAGGTACACAAAAATGTTGGCATTTTAAACGCTCAGATATAATATAGTGCACACTTCCTTGCGAAATATGTAATTTAGACTACTGTAGGTCACTTATTTGGAAGCAACAATTTCTTGGTGAACATGTTCAACGTTACCATCCGTACTGGAAGATAGGTGGTCTTCCTTGGCGGTAATCATCCGTGCGGCCACTTTAGAACAACTCATACCGTTTTCAACGTTACCATCCGTTCTGGAAGATAGGTGGTCTTCCTTGGCGGTAATCATCCGTGCGGCCTCTTTAGAACAACTCATACCGTTCAACGTTACCATCCGTTCTGGAAGATAGGTGGTCTTCCTTGGCGGTAATCATCCGTGCGGCCACTTTAGAACAACTCATACCATTTTCAACGTTACCATCCGTTCTGGAAGATAGGTGGCCTTCCTTGGCGGTAATCATCCGTTCGGCCACTGTAGAACAACTCATACCGTTTTCAACGTTACCATCCGTTCTGGAAGATAGGTGGTCTTCCTTGGCGGTAATCATCCGTGCGGCCACTGTAGAACAACTCATACCGTTTTCAACGTTGCCATCCGTTCTGGAAGATAGGTGGTCTTCCTTGGCGGTAATCATCCGTGCGGCCACTGTAGAACAACTCATACCGTTTTCAACGTTACCATCCGTTCTGGAAGATAGGTGGTATTCCTTGGCGGTAATCATCCGTGCGGCCACTGTAGAACAACTCATACCGTTTTCAACGTTACCATCCGTTCTGGAAGATAGGTGGTCTTCCTTGGCGGTAATCATCCGTGCGGCCACTGTAGAACAACTCATACCGTTTTCAACGTTACCATCCGTTCTGGAAGATAGGTGGTCTTCCTTGGCGGTAATCATCCGTGCGGCCACTGTAGAACAACTCATACCGTTTTCAACGTTACCATCCGTTCTGGAAGATAGGTGGTCTTCCTTGGCGTTAATCATCCGTGCGGCCACTGTAGAACAACTCATACCGTTTTCAACGTTACCAACCGTTCTGGAAGATAGGTGGTCTTCCTTGGCGGTAATCATCCGTGCGGCCACTGTAGAACAACTCATACCGTTTTCAACGTTACCATCCGTTCTGGAAGATAGGTGGTCTTCCTTGGCGGTAATCATCCGTGCGGCCACTGTAGAACAACACATACCGTTTTCAACGTTACCATCCGTTCTGGAAGATAGGTGGTCTTCCTTGGCGTTAATCATCCGTGCGGCCACTGTAGAACAACTCATACCGTTTTCAACGTTACCAACCGTTCTGGAAGATAGGTGGTCTTCCCTGGCGGTAATCATCCGTGCGGCCACTGTAGAACAACTCATCCCATTTTCAACGTTGCAATCCGTTCTGGAAGATAGGTGGTCTTCCTTGGTGGTAATCATCCGTGCGGCCACTGTAGAACAATTCATACCATTTTCAACATTGACTCCGCTTGTCTGATGATGAATTTGAATGGGGTTACCCACACTTCCTTGCCCACAAAAAACGGCGCGTTATTGTAAACTGGACGCTACTTGGACATGTTTTGCGACTAACAACGAACTGATTAAAAACTAATTAACAACATATGATGTAATTTAATTTATTTTAACTCTAATCTTTCCATAGTACGTAACACAATAATTAGACTTTTAACATAGATTTTATTTTTCCGCATTCATCAAGTCAAAATTATAAATTTCATGATGCTATTCAACAGGGTACTTTGGCTACTTTGCAAAAAAAACTTAACATCACACATACAGTTTTTACAGAATTTGGCTTATGGATCCCATAATTACCATGGCGAAAGCTAATTGCTTACTATTACGTAGATAGGAAGTAAATTCTTAACCATATCGAATACTATCGAAGAATACCCACGAAAAGATGGCAGGAGCCGTTGGAATGAAGAGGTTGTGATACAAACAGAAACAAGAAAAAGAATAAGAAGAAACAGAAGAAGGAGGAGAAGGAATAGAGTTAATAGTGGGAAACGTCACTACAGCTGACCAAAATTGAAGATTAAAACAAACTATTGCCTACAGAAAAAAATATAGATAAGTGTAACAACCCTTTTTACTGCTCCTCGCAATGTTATGTGATGACGACACATACACAGTATTGTTGTCACCAACACAAATGTTGTTGAAACAATGGAGAGAGAATCGATTGTGACTTCCAAATTACATCAATTATTTACTCGTAAGAATCTGGTATAAAACTGGATTTCCTAAAAGAAAACGCTTACTGTCCTCTACTGGTGACAACTTTTCACGTAACAGGGCGCCGCCAATCGACTTAAATTTATGTACTAACGTTAAGGTAAATAAATTCGTGTATTTGGGTTTATAACCTCACGTGACTGCTAACATGTGACGCGAAACAAACGTGCGACCCATGCCCAGGTTTTTACAATACAATTTCCAGTTTGTAGTTTGTTTATGTTTGTCATATTGCAGGAAATGTCTGTTTTTACAAATTAGGAGAGCATTATTTCATTATTTTTTTCTCTTATGTTCTCCAGAGCTCTTGTAACACTTTTCCTCACAATTGTCATACCCGTTACGGCAGTTTCAGAGGTTAGATTTGAGTTCAAGTTTTTTGAACTTTTAAACCATACCAAGTGTTTATTTGTTAAATTCAAGTATTCATAAAATATTCTACAAACTTCCGAGCGACCATTTGGTTAGTTTTTACGTTCACGTTTTTACGTTTATTTATGCAATCTGTTAGTACATAACAATAAGCATAACTTTTCTTTTATAAAATTGCTAAACTGCTATAATTGTTATTATTTAGACAAAGCTTTTCGTCATCACTGACATCTTCAGGTCTTAAACAAAATGGTTATTTTGTTTAAGACCTGTTCATATCTTAAACAAAATAGTTGTTTAAGACCTGAAGATGTCAGTGATGACGAAAAGCTTTGTCTAAATAATAAGAATTATAACAGTTTAGCAATTTTATAAAAGAAAAGTAAGGATGGCTGCTAATTTCAACAATACAAAGAATAAGCATAATTGTTCACAGAATACATGGCATGAAGAGAATTAGTGCATTGACTAGTTCTCTGTATGAGTATTTAACATTAACAGGTTAGGTATAATATATTAATAGTGTCAGAGTCTAGGTAAGTCCAGAGGAAATGTTAACTCTATAAACGTCTTGTCTGTAGGCTGTTTTCTAGTAGATTTGTGGCTAATGGATTCGTGTGCTCTTCAAGCGGTTTCACATATCTTTTGCTGAACATCGTAATGGTTTTACTGACTGAGGGCAGGTCCAGATCTCTATAGATATCTTTGTTGCTGATGAACCACGGTGTGTTGGTTATGGCACCCAAAACCTTGGTCTGAAACCTTTCCATTATGGCGATATTGGATTTAGATGCAGTTTCCCAATGCTGTAAGCCGTATGTCCACAGAGCCTTGAAGACAGTGTTGTACACTAACAGCCTAACAGCTTGTTTCGCATTGACAGTAATGATTTTCTGCCCAACACTCAATAATGCTTGCAAAAATTGGTATTTCTCTTCATCCAAATGTGGTTTGCGCCAAGTCAGTTTTAGTCTAAGTGGAATTTTATTAGTGTAACTCAATTTTATTTTTTAAACTGTTAACATATTCGAAAAAAACCAATTCAGTTATTGTATGCAAAATCAAAACTATTAAACTCTTTTCAATAATCCTAAAATGATTTTTTTATTCAGTCAAAAAAGGTTTTCAAATTTATTAGGTTTGCAAAACCGATATCCATACACATATGTTTCATAGAGAGCCTGTCACAAAAACGGGAATAAAATACATTAAAACAATAACAAAAACTTGAATAATGTGATATTGAAAGCCAATCTCTCGGATAACACATATGTGACAAACGTGCCAGACAATTCTACTGTATATATTCAGCCGTTTAGTCGCAGGTGCGATTCCATCTCCGCTGATGATGGACGTACATTAAATTTAGTCTCCACCTGTAGTTCATTACTCACCGCCCTCGTAACGGGTTTAAAGTTTCCACTGCCACACGTGACCAACGTAAACTTTTATTTCATTTATAACTTTATTATGGTAACTACAATTATGTGAGGTATAATTGTTTTTGTTAATTTGACATTGGTACTCAATTTTGACGTTTTTTTACACGTAATATTGAAGGAATTATTCACAAAATTATATTTTAACAGACAAAATTTGAAAAAGTTGTCAGCATTACATTGCACACGCCTATTATTACTCTATGATAATATGATATATGATTAAGATTATATGACATTAATATGACCTACTCTTTTGTCATTACAGCATTGTAATCGTCTTTTGATAGTTTCCTCATTGTCAGCAAGGGATTCAAATGCTGCTTGTAGATATTATTTTTTACGTTTGTCCACTCCATATCCGAATTTTCACTGCTTTCAATTTCATCATTCTACATATGTAACCTCTTTTGGTATACGTTATTTACTGATTATTCTTTGAGTAATTATGTATTCAATTCCCTTTTTATATTGTTCAAAATTCGTACAAATATTTAACCATGTTACTTTGATATTTATGACAGACTGAAATTTTTTTTTTAATTCGAGGTCAAAACGTCCTACGACGTTGTCAAATGGCTAATCTCCATTGTTGTCTGTCGTTACAGTTTTTGTCGTTTAGTCCTCTATCGCTCATTGATCTTCTTATGCGCTCTATCCATGTTTTCTTTGGTCTTCCTTTCTTTCTGTGCTCTCTAAGTATCCATCTCATTGTTTTCTTTGGTAGTCGGTCTTGTCCCATTCTTTCTACTTGTCTGTTGCCAGATTAGTTGTTTTTGTTCAATGCAGTCGATGATTGTCTTTTGATTGTTTAATTTCATATTCGCTCCAGCCTTGAATTTCTAGCAGCTCGTCTCAAAGCTTTAACTTTCTTTTTACCTGTTCTTTTATTCTCCATGTTTCGGATCCGTACGTCAACGTGCTTTTAATCATACTATCGTACATTTTTTTATTCCGTTCTTTCGTAACTTCTGTGCTCCATAGAATCCTATTCAATGATCTAAATATTTGTTTATTCTTGATTTTTTTCAACATAATTTGTTTCTTCCTTATTACAGTTTATTTCTAAGTATTTGTAGCTGTTGCATTTTTTATACGTTTGTTGTTTTCTAATATTAAATTTGTAGTTTCTCCTCCAGTACATATATAATGCATTTTTTCTGTGTTCATCAGTAATCCCCATTTTTCATACTACTCTCTCTTCAGCTTGCGTGTTATATATTCCAGGTCTTCTTCTTCATTTGCACAAATCACTTGATCGTCTGCAAACTGCAGGGTGTACAAGCACGTCCCATCGTCAATTTCAATACCCATCCCTTTGCATTCTTTTCTTCCAATTGGTTAGAGCTTTTGCAACGTAAATTTTGAAAAGCGTGAGGAACATGCAACAGCTCTGTCGTAATTCCTTATTTACTCTGAACGGTTCTGATACTCTATTACCCAATTTTTTTGTGGACGTCATATCATTGTATACAAGTTTTGCACAGGCCTAAGGGATTTATATGTCTTCCTCAATAATGAAAACGACGTAGGTTAAAGAGTAAGGGAAGCAATAATTGACTCGGGTAGAGTAACAGAATAGGTTGGTGTGTGAAGAATCACATAACAGAGTGTCACAGTTGTATGTAATCTCGTCTCTAATCGTCGTTAACCAAATTAAAACGATTGCCTGCGGCGGCAACTAACGGTATCAGATTTATTACAAGAGTTTTAACTTGAGCATCGCTTTATACCCAACACACTAGCGTTTGCCAACTTGTTCACTACGTTTTTTTTTTATAGATTAGCTTTACAGTTTGCTGACGACCGACTACTTTTGGCTCAAGATTTTGAAGACATAGAGTACATGATTAGAAAATTGATACAGGAATATAAGGAATGGGGACTAAAAGTAAATATCAATAAAACAAAATATATGGCAATAGGTGATCTTCATCAGGACTTGATAATGGAGGAAGACATGGGGAAGATTTCATATACAGAGGAATACAAGTATTTAGGTGTGATAATTACATCCAGTGGGAAGCAAGACAAAGAAATACAATCCAGAGTTATTTTAGAAAATATTACTATATTTACATTAAAATGGAATCCTGCGGGATAAGGAAATTACAGGAGAAACTAAAACCAAAATATTTATAACCATTGTTAAAAGTATCATGACTGACGGCTCTGAAGTTTGGACTACTAATAAACACACAAGAACAAAATTAATAACAGCAGAGATGGACTTTTGGAGACGTTCGGTAAGAGCATCCAGACATGACAACATTAAAAATAAACTCATTAAGGACAAAACGCATGTGAAAAATTTAATTGTTGATTTTATCCAAACAAAAAAATTACAATGGTATGGAAAAGAATGACACAAGAAAAGAATGACACAGGAAAGATTGCCATATAGAGTTGTGGAATGGACCCCACCAGGAAGAAGGAAAAGAGAAAGACCACCTATCACCTGGATAGAAGAAATATAAACTATATTAAGGGAACGGGAAATTGAAGAAGTTCTTTGGATGGACAAGCAGCAGTGGAAGAGGAGAATTCAATTACTTCTGTAATCTTTGGTTCCGGAAGATGTGTAAACATTGTACAACCGGAATAATAATAATAATTAGTCGAGCTGTCTCATCTATACCCTACAAATTTAGTACTTCCTTTACCATCTGTTATCCCAATTGTTTATCCCTTCTTTAGTTAAACTCTCTTACGACAGGGTTTTTATCTGTATGTTTCCCATCTTGCTTATCCTCTGCATCTGTCTTTTTATGTCTGTATCCCCTTTCATTTCCGATGTGTCACCAATCACTCTACTACTGAGGATAACTTTAAGAATTTCGTGAACGGAAAGGGTGCCTAATGAAAAGGTTTTCGGAGAGGGTGAGTAGAAGAAAAACTTTGATTCAAACTACTCCGGAAGGTAGAACTGTGTGACACGCTACGCCAGTCAAACTGGTTCACTAGCCTGATCGAGTACGCAGCTAACGGAACAAAACTCTCTATTTCCATGTTTGTGATACTGCGATATCACTTGTGACGAAAAGAAAGATAGCCAGCGAATGACGAGTGTATAACAAAGCTTATGTAGCACAATGAGAAAGGCAAAAACGCGAAAAACGGCCAAAAAGTAACAGACAAAATGTATTGGTCGTTAGTTTTAAGCGGTGCCCACTATTAGGCCCACTATTAGGCCTACTGTACGAGTCTAAATGTTGGGGACCAAGAATGAACAATATGAGGCAGATATAAATATCGGGGTTAAAATATGTGAGGACCGTCAACCAGGAAGATCAAAGTGAAACAGTAAAGGGCGAATTGGGCGTAAAGGCGCGGTCCAAACTGCAAAGGGAGAGAAGGTAAATGGAACGCCTTTATGTTAAAAAAAATGGCTGGTGAGGAAAAATCCGTACTGCGCGGATTTCTAATTAGAACGCCATTTCCAAATGACGTGACAATTTTTGTTACTAACAATAGACTATGCATTACTACCAAATGGGAAAAATTATTACAGCTGACGAAAAAGAAAATTGACAAGTGTTACCAACACCTTTCATCAAAATACCTCTTTTAGAAATAAATATGGGCAAATGAAACTAACATTTTAACTACTCGTGGTACTTCTCTTGTGTGTCCAATTGTACGGGTTCTAATGCTAACCAATTTGTGTCTGTAACTGATATCATGTGTCATATATTATTATATAACTTTTACTCACATTTTCCTTAAAACGTTTATTCATGACACGTCTTTGGTTAGTTTAGTTTTTCTATATGCGGCAAGCACAAGGCAATGTGTTGGTAGATGGTCTGAAGACACTGGATAAACGGGAAGCGAAATAGATGACGGAGATGAGACCAAATGATGGACGATCTACAGACGCCTTGTCAAGTAATGCTCACGACAGGAAAGCGTAGAGACAGCATAAAGGCCTTGTAAGTCCTGCCTTTGGGCACAAACCACACGACAACTTATTAGTCAAACCACACCGACTTTGAGCAGGCGTTTGATAGACTACTTAGAGACATACTGTGGCAAGTATAAGAAAAACGGGGATACACACAACTTATAAGAACTATACAATGCCTATGTAACTGAACAAAAATAACTATTAAAAATAATTGTAGAATTTCTCAACAAATATCTGTAAATCGTGGTGTTAGACAAGGGGGCAATATATTGTTTAAAGTTTTTAACATTTATATCAACTATCTAGTAAGGAAATGTAAACAACTACTGAAACTTGGCGTTAAGCTACCATTAGGCAAACATTTGAATGTGTTGTTGTTTTTGCACTATGTGTTGTTGTTGACTTGCTTGTAATTCAAAATACAGAATCTGCTTTACAAAAACCTGTTTAAGCTTTATAAAATTGCAAACAATTCATTATGAAAACCTGCACTACAAAAAACAAAGGCAATGGCATAAAACCAAGGAAAGAAACCAAAAATAATAACAATAAGAACAAAAATAATAATTAATGGTCAAATTATAGAACAGGTGAGCTGTTTTAACTATTTGGGAAATGATATAAGTTATGATAAGGATTATGATATTGAAGTTAAGCTGGGACGTTTCCAATGGGCAAATCAATTGTATTTTTATAAACAAGGTAAGTCGGGAGATTAAATTTAAAAATTCTTCAAAATTATGGCGGCCCCTTTACTGTTTTATAGATGTAAATTATGGATAACTAAGAAACAAGAAAGTATAATAGAGGCTTTGCAAATATCGATATTAAGAGGAGTTAAAAGATGCTCTGAACGTAACCACAAAAAAATGAAGTCATCATACAAGAATTACACGTTTTTAACAACGTTTACGATTCTTTAACAATGGTCAAAAGAACATTTAGAAAGACTGTCGGATTACAGACTGGCCAAAAAGTCTAAAAATATAAGCCTGTAGACCCAGGACCCTTTAGTCATCCTGGGTAGACCCAGGAAGAGACGGCTGGAGGATCTTTGAAGGTGAATGATGATAAAAGAGAGAAAGAGTAGAGGACAAGAAAGGGAGAGAGAGAGAGAGAGAGCGAGAAAGAGAGAGAGAGAGATAGACAGACAGACAGAAACAGCAAGACGTGTGCTGTCTCTACTAGCGTTAGCACAAATGCAAACTTGACATGCTGTGCGTGTCAACAATGTTATAGACTGTTATTTTCTCTTGTAGAATATTCTGCAGCATCGCCCAATTACACACGATGATTGCTGAGGTTTCACAGCGACGTGAGTGTGTGTGTAGTGCATAAACAGACACAATAGGGGCAAGTAAGCAGCGCAGTGCAGTGACCCAGATACACACTTTGTCTCATGGACCACTAACAATACAATGTTAATTGTCTGCCCGTCTTCATTGTCTGCAACCAACTCCACTCTCAGGTTATAGTATTTATGTAACATACTTGTAGCATTTCGCTTGTATTAATAAAATTTTCACAAAATTTTAATTTATTAGGATTTAATAAACGAAATAAACATCATATTAAAGAACTTTACAGATTTTAAGATCCTAAAACACGTACAACTCGCTAATAATTTAAAAAATAAGTTTCTTATCAACTAGACGAACAACTTCTGGGTAAAATTATTTATTCTCTATACAAACCAATGGCTTTCAAACATTCTCAAGATGTTTGTAAATAATATATTTGGTTTCGTGGAATTTTACTGGACTGAGACAATGGTACTACTGTTTTCTCAGAATACAGGAAAGGGTTTGGGGGCAAGGTCGATTGGTAAACACGAGATTGTCTTGGGGATATATAAGCGGCTTCATTTTACTTTACAAATTTCTGACTGCTAAATTATTCTCAGCTTTACATCAGACAGAACTTCAGCGTGCCTATATGTCCGCTCTCTCTCTCTCTCTCTCACGCACACACACACACACACGCACACACTCTTACACACGCATGGGCGCAAAAAACCGAGTTCACATTACAGTCATATTGGTTTTTATGTGTAATTTCAGTTTTCATGTTAACCTAACGACATCAACTTTTGTAGCCTCAGGCACGCGCCGGTGATATATTACTGCTACAAACATTTTCCTTTACAAGAAAAGAGAAACAAAACCAATTTCAATCACTAACGAACTATTTTGCAACATACGAAATTAAAATTTGTATAATTCTTTCACCTACATAAAATTATGCGCGATATTCACTATATATCGAGCCAAAAAATCGCATAATAGAAATATCGAAAATGACTGTGGGTACAAATAAAGGTGTTATAGAAAAACAACGTATACTACATACGCGTATATAATGAACAGTAGACTACGAACAGTATAAGTCGTCATTGCGTAAAACCTAAGCCAAGCTGTAACGTTTTCACAACTGTAAATCTAACCGATCGGTAGAATCACCAACGTTTTAACTAACTCGCCATATACAATGAGTGACATAATACCTCATCAAATATAAAACAATCTGTTTATTATGAAAATATATTTTACTATGAAGAATGGAGATTGTTGTTCTACGCGTTTCTCGCGTAGCCAGCAGGTGCGTGTTTCTGCCAAGGCCGCAACGAAGTAAGCTTATACTGTACACCACCAGTCGGCAACCCTGCGCCCGCAAACCATTTTGTAATTTTATTTTATTTTGAAAAAAGGAACGCACCCGCATTGTATCTGTTTCGATGTACTGTATTATAAAATAGTGCCAGCCGTTTCAAATTTTACTTTTTTCAATACAGTAATTACTCTAAGTTAGTGTTTTTAAGAAAGGGAACTGAAACCTTCATTTATGTGTTAAACGTGATTTTTTTCAAGTTTTACATTTCTGTGAACTTTATAAAAATAAACAGTTTTTATTATCGCAAGTTCTTTAACTTATTTCTATTAAAATGTGTTGCTGTTTAACAATTTTTTTGTTTAAAGTTTTATTGGTTTTAACGTGTTTGTGCGTAATAACAGATTGTTGATGACCTACTCTCAAAGTGATAAATTTTCACAAATTTATATGAAAAATACCGCAAAGCATTTTTTGATTTGGTGTGCAATGTCGCTAAATATAAGGACAATTGTATTATAAAGCGAAAGTTATTGTTTGTAAGTCCGGCTATTGAACTCCGCAACTTTCTATTTCCCATTAATGTGGTGGGGAAAGGTGCGCCCATCGAACTGGACCTCAGTTGTATATGCGCTCCAATAAACTCAAAGGTTGCATATGACTGCTCTAGAGTTTTCAAGTGCTTGTTAAGGACGGATATTATGGAATCCCGCGGGCTACAAATAGGCGGCAGCAACTGCCACTTCAGTCAGTTTAAGTGGCGGTTTATTGAAGTGAGTCAGAATTGGGACAGTATATCTTTAACGGTGGATCGGTTGACAGTAAGCGATTTCGTTAGCGCGGATCGAGTGTTCGTCGAAGTATTGTGCGAAGTGTTAGTGTGTTATAGTTAGTGTGGAATTCTAAGAGTTGACATTATTATTGCGTATGTACAAATATAACTGAAATTATTGTACCCGTTGATTACAAATTACACTAGTCTTGTACACTAGACTTGTTTGTATTTTGTTTCTCACTGTGCCATACGACCATCAGGGAGACCATCGTAACAATGTGTAATCACAGTTTGTAATCTCAATATGAAATTACAATTAACATTTGCCTACAAATAAGTCTGTAAATTCAAACCGTTTATAAAATCGATTCCTATTCGTTGGATGACAGTCGGACGAGTCGATGTTGTCTACCGTTTTATTGGAATATACAAAGGTCAAGGTCGATTGGTAAACGCGAGAATGCCTTGGAGACACATTTGGATGGCTTCGTCTTAGTTTGTAAAAGTCCCAGCCTATCTGTTTGTCACTTTAACGAAAGAAAACAAACTCGCGTGCGCGCCTAAACACACCAAAATGAAGTGAGGCGCAATTACATCAGTTTTGTATAACGCGAGACGTAGGCTAGTACTGAATTATTAGACTTCCGTGCCTGTAGAATGTCGTGAGAGTGACAATGTATTGTTACGCCGGCCGGTCTGTATTTTATTGTACAGTGGGAACAAAATACAGACACCAATGAAGTCACTAATTACTAGCTTTAATTAGTCGCAAATAAGAATTTATATTCAACAAGGTAATCGCCTACAATGATTCAAGTTCAAATTGTCCACACGCAATAATAATATTATATATAAAATTTTCGCACCAATTTGGCCTATAACACAATAGTCACTTGTTCCGTACTAAAGAAATCGCCCACTGTAACTATCTTCTAGTCCGCAGAAATTCCAAAATAATTTTCCAGTCTCCTGGTTATGTGGCTCCATAATTTTGTAGTTACAAGTGCTTGCGAACAGTCTGGAAGTTAATGGAGTGCGGCCCTGACCGAGACGCTGCGCTAGTCGAGAAACGTGTAGTGCACCTACCGAAGAGCTTTACGTAACTGGCGTAGCAGTCTGTATGCAAGGCACTATAACAATGGATGCTTGACATTTTATTTGATAAAATTGGTCAAGTTGTTTTAGAGTTGCAAGTTAATAACTGAATGTAGAGTCTGTACTCCCAAACACAATGTCATCGTACTTGCGTAATTGGTAGACTTTTTAAAGAAAAATTTCTTCAGTTGAGAATATCGGCAAACATTGTATCATTGCACCAGAAGATTGAAGCGACAGGAGGAGATGGTGTGAACACTTGAACCGCATGCCTGATATCTGTGTACCTGTGGCTCACCCCACTGGGAAGACAGGTGTCGGTAGACCGAGTAGGAGATGGGTTCCGGAACTGGTCTAGGGCCTAATAATCGGAGTGATGATGATGATGATGATGATGATGAAAATATCGGCGATTATAAAACCCACTAGTTATACGATAACTGTAACAATCCAACGGGCGATGAACTAACTGCTAAGAAAAGAAAGCAATAATGTTATTTTTTTCACATTGCTAGGCTGAACGGGGTAAATAATGATAAATGGATGTTTTCAGCAGGGAGAAGTCAATAAATTACTGACGGATTCGGAATGTGGCCGCCCACGAATTTACGTTAAAGAAGACTAGATATACGAAGAAGAAGAAGAAGAAGAAGAAGAAGAAGAAGAAGAAGAAGAAGAAGAAGAAGAAGAAAATGACGACGATGACGACGATGATGATGATGATGACAATGAAGAAGGTGAGGAGGAGGAGGAGGAAGAAGAGGACGAGGAGGTGAAGGAGGTGGAGGAGGAGGAGGAAGAGGAAGAGGAAGAGGAAGAGGAAGAGGAAGACGACGACGAAGACGGCGACGGCGACGGCGACGGCGACGGCGACGGCGACGATGACGATGATGATAATGATAACAAAGGTAAAGAAGAAGAACGGCATTGTGTTTAAGTGGTACGTTCGTTTGTGTGTTACTGATGTGTCAAAACATTTGTCATAAATGCGCGAGTGCCAAAAAACCGTATGAAAAAAAAATGGCGGATTATCCAGGTCACAGTGTGTGTTAACTGTGGGCCATCGGACAGAGTTTGACACAGTTTTAATAAAAAGTGCGCACCAAAATACCATTGCACCAACAATAAAAAACAAATTAAAATCAAATTGCCGAGCATTATGGGCAGGTGATATGTTTGTTTGCTTGGTTACAAATGAAGTCATAATTAGTCTATCATAGAAATACATTTGTTTGGACTCTATTTTATTAATTTTAGATGTGAACAAAAATGTTCATTATGGAATATACGATGAACATCTTTAAGTTATACATATTACTGCAATAACACACAATTAATCTATTGCTGTTCTTCAAGAAGATTTCTTGTCTTATTGTGTACAGAAATTTTTATTTATGAATGACAAGGTTTATTCTGCAGTAGGGCCATGTGTTTTTGTTTATATATATGTATGAGTTGTAGCTACTGTATTAATCTGACAGTACTTGGTTAAGAAATATTGCTTTTCAGTTTTCTTCTTCTTCTACACTTCGAAGGGTTAGGTTATATAAACCTGTTCCAGCAGTCACCTCATCCTCGGACGACCCACGTCTCTTTTACCAACGGCTTGAATAGTCTCTGGTCACCCTGGTAGGGGACTGTGCCACTGGCCAGTAACCTGTTCATGTGACACTTTATAATACTTATAATACCCAGAGATTTTCAGCAACACAGTAATTACAAAAATATAATAAGAAAATTTATATGTATTTGTAGGTTAACGTTAGATGAAACTGCTTGAAATAATTTGAAGTGGGTCACATAAATGCGAATATTGTGAACTAAAGTATTGAGAGAATGTTAATGGCGTGTTTGTGTTGAGGGTAAAAGCGTTGTCCCTTTAGGTTTTTTTTGGGTTGTTCGCTACAATATGAGCGTCGGCCCGCCCTTAAGAGGAAAACATTAATTATCGTTTGTAGGCTACATCGACCATCGCTATAGCCTGGGGTATAGACTGGAAAACAATAACATACCATTTACAATACCCTCAGAACCCAGCCACATGTGGTGTAAGCACTATTATATTTAACTTTCGTTCATTTGAAATTTACTTTGCTGATCTATTAAAAATATCATTGTACCAATTTGATCTCAGCTCTATGTGAGTTAATTATAATTTTTAGTGTAAGTAAATGAATAGAATGTTGTTCTTTAGATAACTTTTTGAACAACATATGTACACTATGAAAAATGATTTGTCTATCTCCAGAAATTCAATAGTACGACGGCTATTTAGAAAGTAAATTTCCATGGGGTATTAAGGAAACTAAGAATATATTTACAAAACATTTTTATTACATTTTAAAGAACACACCTTAAACTACATTCCTATATAGTTTTTGTCATTTTTGAAACACTTTTCATAGCAAAGCACTAGACGTTGTATACCTTAGTCGTAGAAATTTCCCGCCTATGATTTGAACCATTCATTAACAGCTTGTTTGACATCGTTGGCAATCAATGAAGAATGTCTCATACTTGAGAAGGTGATATTCGCTTGTGTGAGGTCTATTTTATAAGGCGGATGATCAAATTTTTGCCAGCCAAACTTTCCGAGGAGATGTTGCGTTGCATCGACAATGTGTGGGCGGCCATTGCCACGATCTATCGCAATGTCCCGGGTAATAGTAGAGGTAATAGTAGAGGCAAAATAGCATTTAAAAAGGATGTTTCTCCTCCGTCCAATTTTTTTGCTGGAATAGGTTAAGTAAGCAGGAGTAAGTGTACAGTTAAAATTTTTACAAAATCCTGCTTGTTCTTCACGAGATAAGTGCATTTTAGTGCATTTTTGGTGCATTTTTGGTGCATCGTATAAGTGTATCGGCCATAACTTCGGTTCTAGTGGACGTACCAACAAAAATTCAACATACTCGTTATGGATTAACAAATCAAGCTGCGTCAGTAGTGCTACCTAAAAAGGTCAACATAACCTCAAAAGAAAATTAAACTTCATTATAATGCAATTTTCCTTTAAAATTCGATTTCTCTTGAATTAAAAAAGATAAAATCAATTTCTTTGGACCAAAATATTTGTTTTTTATTGTAGAAACTTAAAACAATTTTGAAAAAAAAATTAATTTTTCTGGCTAAAATCTCAAAATTTTAAAAAATTTTGATTTGCTTGCCATTTTATGAGAGATGATCCTAGTAAGGTTTTTTGTTCAAATCGTAGATTTTTTTATGTACTTAATTGCTATTATCATTAACAAAATTTTAATTTTTTTTTACCTATTTTATGGCAATTTATATGTGTATATATATATATATATATATATATATATATATATATATACACACACACACGTATCGGTTTCCAAGGTTATTTCTGTGTATTACAATGTAACCGGGTTATATTACTTTATATTCATGTATTTATGATACCTTTTGTAATGTATATGAATTGTATACATATATTAGTACATACATAACTTAAACATTTTTGTTGAGCATTTAATTCTTAAAAAATGACATATATACTTATTTTTTACTCAATTTACAAGTTATTTTATGTTTCCATTGTTATAAAATGCTAAATAATAATTATATTCAATGAAATATATTTGTATGGCTTAAAAAAGTTCTTTATTTTAAATAATCATTTTTTATACATAACAGTACATATAGTAAAACAAATTATTATTTTTTATATGTAATCATTTTCTCCTTATTCTTTTGTTATCTGGAGGCCCCTCTTCATCATTAACTGAGGCATCAGTCGTGCCATCGGAAAAAATTGCATCTTCTTCTTCTTCTTGATCGTATAAAAATGTTCAATAAATTGACGGCTGCTTTCGCTTTCGCTTTCCAGAATGCTTATGTCGCCTTGCTCACTGTCTTCCTTATTTTCCTCATTTTCTTCTACAGTTTCAAGGTCACCTGGTTGTTCATTATTAGTACAATTAGTACCCCGACAGAAAAGACACATTGAACTGCAAAATTTGCCTTTGGCTCTACAAGAACAGTTTCCTGTCTTGCACCCTTTCTTGCAGGCGCATTTCACGTTCCGAACTAAATAGTCTGGTAACGGATCATTTTTCATTGTAATGGGCAAAAGACCTTGTTCTTCTATCAGTTCCCACCCATATTCTAAAGGACTTTAATCCGAATTACCAAGCCATTTTTGTATTTGTAAATATACTCGAAGCGAATGGTATTGTAAAGCTTCTTCTGTACGTGGTAAAGCAGATAATTTGCAAGCAATATCAATATCAGACAGAACCCTTTTCTTAAAACACAAATATCTAATAATATTTAAACCATATTTGTCAGATGGCTCATATCCATACATAACCTTAACAAAGGCTTCGCTTGCTGCATATAGGCAAAGTATACTAGCATCTTTCTCATAAAAATAGTGTATATCCTTTAATAATGCTGGATGTTTCTGAATCGTATCAATAACAATTTTTTTACCATGATAATAAAATGTAGACGTGGTGTCACAGCCAGAAAATGCATGAATAAATAATATACAATCTCTAAAATCGGGATATTTAAAGCTATACTGAGTATAATATACAGTTGAATTATCTTTCGTACTTTTTTGTAAGTAAATACTGCCTGGTACAGTTTTACCTAATTCTGTTAGAATAACTAGTAAATCTATATCTTCTGCTATCTTCTATATCTTTTGCTATATCATACCTGCTCTGCTATTATGTGTATAAAATTGATTACAAAAGGTATCCCTTTATAAAGTAAATATAACCCGGTTACATTGTAACATACAGAAATAACCTTGAAAACTGGTACGTTTATATATATATATAAATTGCCGTAAAATAAGAAACAAAAAATTAAAATTTTTTTAATGATAATAGCAATTTAGTACATAAAAAAATCTACGATTTGAAAAACAAAAAACCTTACTAGGATCATCTCTCATAAAATGGCGAGCAAATCAAAATTTTTAAAAATTTTTAGATTTTAGCCAGAAAAATTAAATTTTTTTCAAAATTTTTTTTTAAGTTTCTACAATAAACGATAAATATTTTGGTCCAAAGAAATTGATTATATCTTTTTTAATTCAAGAGAAATCGAATTTTAAAGGAAAATTGCATTATAATGAAGTTTAATTTTTTTTTTGAGGTTATGTTGACCTTTTTAGGTAGCACTACTAACCCAGCTTGATTTGTTAATTCATAACGAGTATGTTGAATTTTTTTTGGTCTCGATACGTCTAATAGAACCGAAGTTATGGCCGATACACTTATACGATGCACCTAAAATGCACTTATCTCGTGACGCACAAGCAGGATTTTGTAAAAATTTTAACTGTACACTTACTTTTGCTTACCTATTCCAGCAAAAAAATTGGACGGAGGATAAACATCCTTTTCGGTATTTTTTGGTGCTATTTTGCCTCTACTATAAGCAGCCTTCGTCGCTTACTCTGGATCGGACTAAGCAAAAACGTCCTATCTATCCTGGTGCTATTCTATCGCTCACTGCTTCTTCTCCATAAAGACCCTGTTGATATATCGTTGTTAGGTCTTTCAACAGGGTATTTCAACCACCACTGACAGATTCTGAGGATGATTCCAGATTCCAGGGATCGAAAAACGTAAATCTTCAAAAAATTACTATGAAAACAGTCCGAATAGAGCATTTTGCCCTTAAGAATACACTTGAGGGGATAGTATTTCTGTAAATTCTATGCTGTCGTGAAACATCAACAATTCGGTGGCAGTAACTAAAATCATGTTTGGCTGCAACAAATGGAGGACAATGTGATAACTGCGAGAATTTGAATACCCATAAACTTCAGGGGAAACGCGATAATAGAAAATACAAAGAGTAAGTACTAAATCACTTGTACTGAAAGCTTACTCGTGTCTATAAAGTTAGTGCGATTACAGAGTTAACTATACAAAATGCACGATTAACTTACCGTTTACTATGAGCAAGTTTATAGTCGTTATAGCAACACATGAAGCTGGTACCAATGAAACAAATAATCCCATTAACTCAGTATCATTAGTCGTGGGATTCATGTCTCAACAGTTCCATTCAGTAAATAAAAGTCGATCGTAAATTGTTAGCGACAACAGCAACTTGTACGTAGTTTAGTAGTAACCG
Source organism: Magicicada septendecula (assembly GCA_034769895.1). Taxonomy (NCBI): domain Eukaryota; kingdom Metazoa; phylum Arthropoda; class Insecta; order Hemiptera; family Cicadidae; genus Magicicada; species Magicicada septendecula. Next base: position 385,268,112 of record CM068372.1, read on the forward strand.
CAACATATTGGGATTTACAACGTAGAGTTTATAGTGTAGCCTATAGTTCCCGTGCAGATGTTGTCTACTATTCGTTATAATTTCAAGATAGAAACCTCGTTGTTTTGTTTTCAATAGCCCTTATCCTCACTACTTACTTTCTTCTTCTTCTTCTTCTTCTTCTCTTCAAGGATTAGGTTATATAAACCTGTTCCGGCACCCATCTTATCCTCGCACGACCCACGTCTCTCCTACCAATGGGTTTATAGTTCAGTGCCGTTTTCGGCAATTGATCCTCTGTCATTCTTTGCAGATGATCCCACCATTGTCTTCCGTAAGCTGTAATAATTCCATTTATGTCCTCTACTTCCAGTTCAGATCTGATGTTCTCATTCCTTATTCTATCTTGGAATGTACAGCTTAAAGTGTTACGAAGAACATGCGTTTCAGCACTCTGAATCTTGCCGCATTCTTTTTTTGTCACGACCAACGACGCCTCACTCGCATATGTCAAAGTTATTGCAATTGTCTTATAAAATTTAATCCTGTGCTATGTCTTGTTTATAATACTTACAGTACCCAAAAAAGCCTCATTACTTACTGCTGAGCTTAAATTTTAGTTTGGACTAAACATTGCGCTTGTTTTTGACAAGATGCATGTATCGAAGGAGAAAAACACCATGCTATTCAGGCAAGGTACAAGATCGTTGTATGTAGGTTCTTTTTTGGCTGTAATAAGTCATATTTCAAGGTCAGTGATGAATAGTTTATGCGTCTTCTCAGAAGTAAGAATTTAGATAGTAAGAATATAAATTTTATTACACAACTGCAGTGATGAAAGAACGGAGTGCAGTTGAGATGCGTGATGTTATTCAAGGATGTGTATTGTCTACGATGTTGTTTAATTTATTGTCAGAAGATATAATAATCCAGACCGCTGTGGCCGAATAGACAGAGCGTTTGAACATTAATGGGGACTTGACAAGTGGTCAAAAATATGCGGATGATACAGTGGCGAGATAGCTCAGTAATCTGCAGCAATTAATTGATAGTGTTACTGAAGCCAGTGGAAATATCGGATTTATACTAAATATTGGTAAAACACAGTTAAAGCCGGCGTCTGCATAGTTGTAAACATTATCGACCAGGCTGTTAGAGCGTGGTCTATGCTGACAGACGTTTCGGCCTCACCGTCGGACGCCATAATCATTGTCGGTAACAAATAGCACGGCATCTGCCAATTCTCCCCACTAATGAGGCTATTGGCACATACACATATTTTTAAATCTCTAGAGTTTTCAAGTGTTTTTAAGGACGCATATTATGGAACCTTGCGGTCTATAAATACCCCAACCCGCCGCTTAGTTTTCAGTTATTGCCGAGCGATTTACACAGTGCGTCTATTGATGGTGATGTATTAGTGAAAAGTGATTATAGTGCGGAATTCCTTATAGTTGACATTATTATTTGTGTGGAAAAATCTGACTGGAATTATTGTACGAGTATAATCTTGTTGAATAACATGTTGATTTCAAAGTGTTTATTGTGATTAATTATAGCCGGTGATTAGTGACTTAACTGTTGTCTTGTATTTTGTTTTCCACTGTACCATACGACGATCAATGGGACTGTCGTAACAATACTAGTTTGGTTTCACCACACAATTAATTAATATTTTTTTTGTAATTTATTAGTCTGTGCTTACTATACTTACATCAGTTTACCTGTAATGTCAGAGCTTCTATATATAGTTGATACGGTTTTCTAATTTTATCATTTAAAATTATATGCTTCAACAATCTAGCAAACTTGAATTTTCATAAATCTTGAAATTAAACCATTTAATTTCCATAACCTTAAAAAAAATTCTAAATCTATGAAGGAGAATAAAGTGTCAAACGTAAGAGGCTTTGCATAATACCGGTAACGTAAGCTCATATTTAGAGGTCTCTTAAAGTTGATACCACGACACCATTAAACACAGGCGCCGTGAATACAAAGACAAACAAAACGTTCATCATTAATTAAAACGGAGTCTCGGCTCCGACACCCACTTGTTAATTATTTGCTTCTATAAATTTCCCGCACGTTCTGCAGTATCTTTGCTGCCTGCCTTCTCGCTGGATTCTATATCCTTAAGAGTAACTTGTCCTCTCTGTCCTTGAACAAAATTAACACAGTTTTTATGGGTTTCACTCCTTGCCTCTTGTTTGAAATTCCCTCCTTATGGAAGAAAAGTATAATCTTGCCCTTGCGTGACACGGTCTGCGTTATGTGTACAAGAGTCTGACACTATCAATGTTAATCCAGCGGGATTGTAACTATCAAATTCTTCTCGACGCGTCATCTGGGAAATGGTAGATCTTTCTCAAAAACCGGCGAGATATAAATTAACAATCAGCGTCCGGCCAAGCCCAGTTTCCACTTATAGGGCTTTATGGGAGTTGTTATTATGACTTGCAGTATAGTATAAAGCGATTATTGTTTATTACTTACGCTCGATGCACACATCCGGTTTTTTAACGTGCGGTGCCGCTGCGTGCCCCTAAGTGCGGCGTGGAGTACTGGAAGGCATATGAGTCGCTGCACACATACGTCCAGCGAGGTTGCGGGGACACTGCGGCGCCGCACGTCTACTGTGCGTGCATTCTTCGCCGCAGTTCCCCTCCTTACCGCAGCGGCGCTGCACACACTACTCCGGCTCTCAGTACATTGTTGTCTATTGAGCAGTGCACACATCCGGTGATCTTACGTAATCGTAGTTGTGGTTGGTCAAATTCTGAAGGTCTTTTGGACATAGAGCTGTTCATTGTGAAATAAAAAATATCCTTAGCTATCCTAAAGAATTGTAGCTAATATTTCCTGTGGAGGTACAGACAGTCTCAGCCGCGTGCTCGGGATATTATCTTGTCGCTTATTTTTCCTTCAAGATCCTCAAATGAATTAACACTCATTCGAAAGTAATTGAAAAAATTATATAAATTTTCTCTTAAATCATCAAAACTCATAAGACATCTACCTCTAATAAGTCTTGAATCAGTAAATGGATGCACCCAAAACCGTCTCGGATTCTAAATAAAACGTCTGTCCACTAAATAAGAGAACATTACTCGTTTTCTATGATATATATCCGTGGCTGCATGTGACAAAATCTGGCTGGCGACTGCGGCTAGGTGACTGCTAGTCACGCGTGTGTGTATCGAGCCTGCGTTTTGCGTTGCGGCAACGTGCACGCAGCAGCACCGCACGGTAAACAACCTGATGTGCGCACCGGGCCTTAGTACGACACTGTTAATAAGGCGACATTTACTGCTTGTTATATAACTGTGTGTTTGACACACACACACACACACACACACACACACACACACACACACACATTATGCAACATTTATAACTTATATTTATCTTGTGTACCTGAAGAGTAATCAACGTAACTATCAAATATATTATCAGCTAGGTCATGGGATTTGTGTGTTCGTTACTATAAGTCCCTTTTATTGCACAATATATTTTATGTGAGAATAGAGGAAAATACCTTTTATGGCGTGGAATAAATTATAATAAAACACTGATATATAAAAACAACAAATTATTTAAAAATTTTAAAAGAAATCTGTATTAAAAGTTGCCTTTTAAGAGAAGCCGTTTTTCACGTATTAGTCATAGTACACCTTATAAATTACACATACATAATATGCAAACAAATAAAATAAACACAGATACGAACATGTAAATAACAAACATAAAACGCATATATAAATCAATTATTAAACTGAAGAATTGCTTTGAAACCAATTACAAAATTGTTTCAGTTACTTGGGTGTCTGACATTCCAACACAAAATTCAAGTAATTATTTTCAATGTTGCATATCAATTAAATATTTATTACAAAAATGAAACGTTTATTTGTAGTATTTTAATAACTATAATTATTTACTTCATTTCAAAAACATTAATCATTATGCACCCATTTTTAACCCAAAATTACTCGAAATTACATACTTACTTAAAAGTACAATTACTACTTACTTACGTACAAGTACTTACTTAATTTCTTAGAAAAACATACTTAAAATTTATTAATTAATTTTTCTTGTAATTACACTGTGTACAATGATTTATTTCTTCGTTTATTTATACCATGATTATACTTGCTTACTGTCTTTGTTTATAAGAAATAATTTTTCATTTTTCACTTGTTTTTCACTGTTGCGTTACCGTGCCGTCTGTGTGTGTGTTGTGTTTTGCTCCTTCACTCCTTTATGATGAATATGATGATGAATTTCCTGGTGCCGGAGTCTGTTGTCGGTTCCTCGCCTTAGACTGATTGGCGTCTGTCTGTTTTATGTCGCTGAGCAATCGGACATAGTGTACCCGTGAACAATTATTCGCGTCTGTCAATTAGTTTAGAATCGTGCGGGGTTATATACCGAAGGCACGCCGACAGGTTGAAGATTGTCTAAGACTATTTCAGACATATAGTCTATTACGTGAGGCGTGGCAAAGGGCCTATCTGGCGATTTTGAGCCAGTGTCAATGTAACTTCTTGATTCCTTTTGCTATCGCCTCTTTTTAAAAGGTTCTAGAACAAAGTTAAGGAAACATTTTGGCCCGTTCTCACTCCTAAAGGGTTGAAAGCTACTCCTAAAAGGTCGAACGTATGAAACGACGCGACGATGCATTTTCAAGCCCTGAAATTAGGTAACTATAGGTTTATGGGGGTGCTGATTACGATTATGACGTTCAAAATTTGATGCAATGGGTAGTTTTTAAAGGGCTAAAGCAGACTATAATCAGGGGGTGTAAGTATTAAACTTCGCGAGAATGCCGGTCAAAGCCTCGAAAGTGAGTACCTACAGGTTTTTAGGGGTGATGATTACAATTTTGACGTCAAGGGATACATTTGAAGCAAGGATTGGGCTTGAAAGGGTTGAAAACTACCCCTAAAATTTGAAAACGTGAAACAACACGAGGATGTATTTTGAAGTCCTGAAATTGGGTACGTACAGGTTTTTTGGGGATGTTTAACCTACAATTACTTAAACATCACAACATTAAGAATATTTAACAAAATATTACAACGCTTGCACAATTACAAACAACTCCGACGCTCAGCTGATGCTCCAAAAACACGTGTCAGCTGTAAGCGGTGAGCATCAGGTAGCGCACCTTCTGGTCTACGCTAGAGGGTCTGTGGTTTTAGCGGTCATAATTAACAATTCAGTCGAAAAAAATATATTTCATCCATGCTCATAAAACTTAATCAAAGAAAAGTCGAACCATAAACATTATATTATTTTATTAAATTAAATATTCGATTGATATAACGAATCAGCAGTAGAGACAGTGATAAATTGCAATAGATATTCTTTTGTTTACAACAGACGTTAAAAAATAATAATGTCACTTAATTTTATTGTAAGTTTGAAAAAAATTTAGATTATTATAAATTAATAGGTTCTCAGGACAGCACCCGAACATATAACGTACGATAACAAAATCTAACTGTTGGAGCGCGTTTACATTTTTGATCATAACTCGGTAAATTTTAAAGAAACAAATTTCAAACAAAATGTATTCTATAGGTACTTTAAGGATCTACAACTTTTGTTGTATGAAGTGTACTCGGAAAACCTACTATACACTAGATATATTGCCTAGACTTTAAAAATTGTTTACACAATGTCGGCAAAATGCACCTTTAAACTGCTGTAACTCATCAAGTTTTAATCGTAAAGGAATGAAAAAATTAAAAATTTTTTTTCTTCTATATACTTTATTTTTAGTTCATATCAATGTTTTGATAAAACGCATTGTTACTCAGATATTTAATAAAAATGAATTGGCGGACGCCCTTTTCAAATTTCTTGGGAAAAGTTTGGAAAAATTATGATAATTTCCTACATGACTTCGTTATTTTTTAAGCTAGACAAGTGATTAACCCATCATTTTTTAGGAAATAACAGAGCTTTTATTTGATACTAATTTGGTTACGATCGAACCATTTTTCGCCGAGTTATATTAGTTTTAAGCACGTTATTTGATCACAAAACGGTGAATCGCCATTTTGTTTTAGCTCTATCGAAAGAACAATCTGATATAACGAAACCAAACAAAGTAAAAAATGTTTGCTTGTTAATAAACTTTAAATTTTATTTATACAAACTTTTTTGCAAAATAGCTTCGTTTTTGAGTTATTTGCAGATTAATGTTAAAAAATGCGTTTTTTTTGCAAAATATTGAACCCTTGTAACTCGCAAACAACCCATTTTTCTGAAAAAGTGTGTACCACCTTTTTGGTTAGAATTTGATTATCTATCGATTCCAAGGGCTAATTAAATTTTGTTTTTTAATTCCCGAAAACGGGTAAAAGCAACCCCTAAATTTAAAAGTGGGCCAAAAAATTCCTTAAGTTTATTCTATAACCTTTTATGAAGACATTGCAAAAAACAGAAGGATCCATGGACACTGACTCAAAATCGGCAGAAAATTCCTCACGTAATAGACTAATATAGTCTACACCTTGGATTAGCGCGTCTGTTTTTCACACATAAATTCTTTCGTATTTTCGCACTCATAATTAATGTTTGTGTGCGAACTAATAAAATCATGCGATTTGTGAGAGGTTTGTCTTTATCTAGATATTAATTAATTGGTTGTCACGTATTAGGTAACGGAATAATTAATTAATTTGTTTCCAGTTCGGTTATACGTTTACCCTTTACCTTCAAATTGTATCTACACATGCGTCATTTTGAACGTCATAAAATGAAATCATTTGCTTTGCTGTATGTAATGTCAGTGTGCAAAATTTTATCAAATAAACCTATTTAATTCTTTGCATTTTCTGTCTGTTTGGACTGGCACAATTACACTGTATACAAAGACTACTGTTCTCTTCCCTCTACCAGCTGATGAAATACACACACACACACACACACACACACACACACACACACACACACATGTATGTAAGAAACACACATACACCCAGTTCGCCACCCCTCAGTAACCAAGTAAAACACAATTTTATAAACTATCTACAACTGTTTATATTTTATATATGTACACAAAATTATTCTGGGCAAATATACAAATATATATCGCATATAATTTTATACAAGGTTTTTTGTTTATTTCTAACTGTAATTAATGTTATTATTAGCGTCTTCGTCCGGTGTCAGTTATTCTGTTCCTACTGCACAGCACGACGATCCGTGTGATCACTGTAACACACGAACGTTAGTTTGTAATCTATTGTTGCATGAGGATCTCCTCTTTTCCCATTTTGTTTTCCTTTATTATTCTTTCCGTCCATCGATCTTGAACGATCGTCTACATTAGGCCGTTTCTGTCTAGCACAGAATATTAAGATCCTGCATATGAAGCCTACATTTATCTTTCAAGGAGCAATAACATTTTAAAAATCTATTCTCGAAATAATAGCTTCACAAGCTATAAGACAATAGTTATATATAATAGTTTTATAATTGTATATCAGACAATAGTGGAAAGTGGCTATTGTAACACAGGTGACTGTGGGGTGGAACATATACGATTACGAGCCATGGAAGTGGGAAACTGGAGTAAGTACTGTAGACGTACGTTGCGGGATACGGTGAAAAATGACGAAGTAATGGAAGAATTCCTATATATATGTCAACATAAATGACACAATTCACACTAGAAATTAAGATGGTACGGGAACTTTTGCTGTATGGAGACTGACAAATGGCCAATGAGTAACTAGAATGGAGCCTTCCCGAAACACTTGGAGAGAAGGCATAAAGAATGCAGTGGCACAAAGAAATCTGAAGGACTGAAGGATGCAGCGTGGAAGGATTGGAAAATTCGGAAACTAGGATGGGAAAAACGACTTTAAGTGCTGTTCTAAAATTACAATATATATGAAAGTATCTCTATTTTGAATACTTTATTATATGCAGAAACAAAGTATACTGCTCATTATGCAAGAAACAAAAGATAATCTACAGAAAGCCAGTTACTAACTGAGCCATCACATAGCTCAATATAATTTGAATATATGTATTAATAAACGATAGTAATGGCTTTCAACGGTAAACACCCCATAAGATCAAAATTACGATCAATTCGTACTGATGAAGCAAATATCCCACTTTCAATAACTAGGATGTGATATTACATATCAATTTGGCGAGGACATCGTGAGAAAGATGAACAGATTTCAGGCGATTTTCGGCACTATTTAAAGTACTTTAGGGATACAAACAAGAAATAAAAATCAAATGAAGATCTATAAGGTTATGGCAGCCTCCACACTTTTATACGGTTCCGAAACATGGGTATTATCTAAAAACGATATAAGTCATATACAAGCTGCAGAGATAAATTTCTTGAGAATTATGAAGGGACGTACACGAAACGACCTGATAAGACATGAATTGGGTATATTCTCTGTAACTGCAAGAATCGAGGAATGTAAGCTGAGATGGATTGAACATAAGGGTAGAATGAAAGCGAAAAGGCTACCTCAACAAGTTTTACAATATGCGCCTAGAGGGAAAAGAGATGTGGAAAGACCACGCAAAAGATGGCATGAAAATAGAGACCGGAGCAAGTAATGTCCCCTAAACCTGTAATGAAGAAGAAGAAGAAAACGGACGTACATGTAGCCTGTCACAAGTAGTCACGATATACTCTAGTATTGTGTAGCAACTAGTAGTATGGGCTCGCACGTCACTTAGACCCCTGTCCAATTTACGCGGAAACGTTTGGTAACTTCTTGTCAATGGCGCAGATTACTATGGTTCCAATAAAAACAATACAAAACGGTAGTTGCTTGTGCAGTCAGTTCTTCGATTTGTTTACAGACGGTTGTAGTATGAACTGAGTGTGCAGTTGCAGTAAATTACACTTCCAATGCCGTTTATTATTTGTTGTGTACAGTGTGTGTTAATGACTGCTATAACAACTGACCTGTACAGCAGTGTACCAAGATTAATAAATTGATTTATCATCATCGTCATCTTCGAGGATTAAACCAAGGCTGGTTTGTTCCAGTCTCAGACAGGCAAAATCTAGAGCTGGTCACTCCAGCACTTCCTCGGGCGTCCCACACCTCTGCTTCCCTTCGGCTTATAAATCCATAGTTGTTTTGGATTCGGCATTCATCCATTCCGCAAAGATGTTCCAACTAATTCAGGCTGGGAAATCCTGTCGCATATGCTCACAATATTCAGTTCCTGGTGTATACCTGTGTTTATTCTATGGAGAATATATACTGACACGTGGTTGAGAAATCTCATTTCAGCCGCTTAGATGCGACTGGCCTGGCCTTTCGTTAAAGTCCAGTTCTCAGATCCATAAATAAGTATGGGAAGGGCACCTTGTAGAATTATGTAATTTTCCACCTTGTAATTGTCAAGTATAGGTTAGGGCTCCCTCTTGCCCTTGGGATGAGAAATTTCCCTTAAAGACCGATTTATTTGCAATGATCAGCGACGTAGGATGTGGGAAGTAAGGAGAAACTACCACATTAAAGATCCTTATGAACATCTCAAAGGGGAAAACTGGTCTCTTCAGTCCGGTAACGCAGCTAGTTTATGGGAGTACACCCAGACAGAAAATCGGGCTAGACGTTAGGCCTGAAGGTGGCAGACCCACCATACGTCTTACCCTCCAACATGCTAGTAACATATCCAGGGGCCATATTCATTAGTAACGTGTCTCATATAATTGATTTAATAATTGATTTATAGAAGTCTTAATTAAAAAAATAATATCTCTGTGTTTAACACTTTATAATCTAATTTTATTATGATTTATTTTAGGAAACAACCGATTCTGTCTTAGTAACAACATAAATCATCTATGTCAGTATACAATTTAGTTTAAGTATAGTTTACATTGAAAGATTACATGCGATAATTTTTTAATTTGTATGTTTGATCTGTTTCAGGTAATCATTTGTTTCAGCGGTCCACATTCTGCGACTAATGGAAACGTTATGTATGCACAATTAATATATATAGTTTATTTGCTATACATGTAACTATAGTTGGTTACTAGGATGCTTTAGTTTGTAGTATGCAAGTCACATATAAGTAAAATATAGGATGTCTGCCTATCGTGGAACGTTGTTGACGCTTCTGTTAAGACTGAGTCGGAACATACGTACGTCCCATTTTAGTAAACTACGCAAGTTGGATCTTAATAAAGTTAATTAAGGAAATATCATTTACTTTAAAATCGCATAAATTTATCTGTGTAATGATTATATATATTTTTTATTCAGTTATATGTTTGTAAGAGAGAACTAATCTGTTATGGTCTCTATAAGGGCGTACAAATTAAAAATATTTATTTTTTCCAAAACAACTCTGCTGTATTGATTTATCTTGAGAACCTTGGGAAACTTAAATTAAAGATTAACAAGAAGAAAACAAAAACAATGGTGATATGGAAGAAGAAAGAGAATGTAAAACTTGATATTAAATTGAGTAATACAATTTTAGAACAGGTTGAAACATTTTCGCTACCCTGGGATCATCATAACTTGTGAAAATATATATAGAACAGAGATTAGCTCTAGAGAAGAGAAGAATAGCTCTAGCAAAGCAGGCGTTTCAGAACAAAAGGAATTTACATACAAATATCCAATTAAGTATGGAGGTAAGGAAAACGTTTTGCAACCACTTTTGTGTGGGGTATCATAACTTACCGGTGTGAGGCGTGGGCCCTCAGCAAAATAGAAAGGAAGAAGCTATAAGGAATGGAAATGTGGGTCTGCGGGTCTGGAGGAGAACGACGAGGACTAGTTGGATAGATAAGAAAAGTAACGAGCAAGTCCTTACAAAACTGAACGAAGATAGATCACTTTTATAAATGATTGGAAGAAGAAGCGAAAACTTCATCGGGCACGTGTTACGACACAGTCAGTTCTTAAGTAACATTTCTGAAGGAATGGTGTTATGGTAAAAACCAAGAGGATGGTAAAAACCAAGAGTTCTTCAAAGACATGGGAAAGGAGATGAACTTTCTATCGTACTGCGATTTAAAGAGGACAATGATGTTAAGAGAGAGACGTGGCTAGCTCGACAAGGTATGACCTTCAGATGAAGATGATGATTACGATTATCTCATCAAAGTGTACATTTATAGTCTAAAATATATCTGAGAGATTGAAAAGCGAGATTGACGTCATTGAAAAACGCTTAAAAGTTGAGGGAATTATTTGAAATGATGATATTTTAGAGGTTAAGGACGCCTGAAGTACCAGTGTTTGATTTATTCTACCTAACCTCTAGCAGTATACTGATGTAAATATAACCCAAACCCTTATTGCAAAATTCATATCATTCTTAATAAATTATGTTACATGAGTGAGAACATTTTCAATCTTTGATTGTTATAAGCTACAAATCTTTATAAATACCTCATCAGAATTTTTCTGGCTTACAAACGTATATATGGATAAAATATATATATCATGTAATTTTTATAGATAAAGTGTGTATTGTTTCCAGTTTGCTTCTAAAAAGCAGAAATTTTTCAATGATTCCTGAGAATATATATCTTAAAACATGTTTGATCACTGCACAGTTTTCAAATATGCTGCACGGTTGCTTATACGAAAAAGAAATTTTTTAAAATTTCTGACAATAAATGACCTCAGACATGTTCAATCACTTTGAAGTTTTAGATATGAACATCTATATATAAAACTCAAAGTCTGAGGATTATGGTTACTGAATACAAATCCACACTGTTACACCGATTGCCACCAAATTTTGGACAGGTAACCTTTGACACAAGGCAAAAAACAATGTCCAAATTGGAATTTGGTATTTTGCCCCGTTCGCACGATTTAGGCCCTTTTAATTATGCCTTTTCGTTGACGCATAAAGATGTCATCAACACCATGGAGACCAGAATTAATTACCATAGTATAAGTAAATAATAAAATGATATTTAGCGGCATCGGAACTGTACCTTTATCCGTTCCAGCAGTTTTTAATGTTTTACTATGGGATTGTATCGATATATTTTTTAATTTTGTATACAGCTACGTCTATATATTTTGTAATTGTCTTAAACGATTATAAAATTTATGTTTATACGTATTTTTGAAGATGTAATGAATAATTAATGAAATAAATACTACTACTAAAGTCAACAACACCAAGGGGACCAGAATTAATTACCATAGTAACAAGTAAATAAACAAAACCTATTTAGCGGCAACGGAACTGTACATTTATACATTCCTGCAGTATATTTTTGATGTTTTATATAATATGCGATTGTATCGATATATATACGATGTAGAAAAGAAGAAGTGTACTAATTGTAAATTATCCTGTAATTAATGCAAAGCGATAATCGTGTTGTTTTCATTTGTGAGGTTAGGTGACAACGGTTTTTGGTTTTTAGTTTACTGCTGAAATAAATGAAACCCATGGTTGAGGAACACATAACGTTTAATATGTTATACAATGCTTCTAACACAGTAACACTTAAAATAAAGAATTTAGCGGTTTTTATTTAACAGGTACTTTATAAATATCTCCAAATGCTTTATAAACGGGTACTTTTAAATCTACAAAAGCTGTTGCACCAACATAATAATTTAGTACAAGTTAAAATAGTGCAAGTGTTGAAACCAGCTTTGGAGAGAATTTGACTAAGAAGTACAAAATTGTTATACGAGATGATAGAACACCAGATAGACATAGACAATAAAATTTATATTAAAATACTTATTGAAAGTCAAATATTTCCGTGCGAAGCCGCGGGTAACAGCTAGTGATTTATAAAACTAAATTACTTCAGCTTTTATTTCAAGCTCTGACAGTTAATACTTGGTATATAAAACTTTCCAATAGTAAACATTGAAGAATCTGGTGTTGAAGACAATCTCCCTGATGACACACATCAAACGTACGAGACAGTTCTAGTGTATATTAATTCCGTCCAGTCGCAGGTGCGACACTCTAGTGATGATGGACGTTCACTAAATCTAGTCTCCACCTGTTGTTCATTAGTTATCGCCCCCCAAAACTGGGTTTGACTTTTTCACTGCCACACGTAACCAACGAAAACGTTTACTTTGTGGGTATCTTTTTTACAGTAACTACAGTATATTTAACTAAACTCTAATTCGTTTATTTAAGATTAAAACTATATTTGTTGTAGGTTTTCTACAATAAAATATTGAAGAAACCACGCCGAAAATTATTTTTTTAAATAATCGATTTGAAGAACTGGCTAGAATATTAGCTTTAGGCCCCGATTAATGCGCCAGGATGTTATACCAAATACCCACTTTAAGAAGCTGAGTCGACCTGTGAATATAATGGTGCGGAAACAAATCTATGGCCTATATTGTATCAGCCATTCTTCTTCTTCTTCTTCTTCTTCTTCTTCTTCTTCTTCTTCTTCTTCTTCTTCTTCTTCTTCTTCTTCTTCTTCTTCTTCTTCTTCTTCTTCTTCCTCTTCTTCCTCTTCTTCCTCTTCTTCTTCCTCTTCCTCTTCCTCTTCCTCTTCCTCTTCCTCTTCCTCTTCGTAACGTAACGTAGTTTAATTTGTTAAAGTGTAGTAAAATTCTAATCTAAGAGTACAAAATTTAAGTATAGTTAAACCCTTACTAGCCTAATGCCATTCACACTGTCAAGAGGTAATAAAATTAAGATATATCAAAAATTGAGAAATCAGTTATGTCATCGTGTTATTTTACATAAAATTCCTTAGCAGTAAATGCGTCAAAACTTTACAAATGACAAACATTAAGAATTGTAGTGCATGAATTAGTAGACATGGAGTAGTGAGTAAACCACATAACAGGGTGTTGTAAGTGCTGCTCGGTGTTCTCTGTAATCGCTTTTCTAAGCGTTGTTGGTTAACTCAACCGACAAGATGAAAAGTTTGACTGTAGTACTGCCTAACGTGTAGAGAGATTTATAACAGCAGCTCAACCAACTGTAGCCTTTCTCTAACCAAGTGCCAATGGACACTGTAAGTACCTGAAGTACGATTTTATCCTTTACGTGTAGTGTCTTAATGCTGTTACCCCATTACAGAACATTTTACGTTTTCTCGGCTATTCCAGCGGAGCCCAGCTGTAATGTGTGTGTCTGTGTGTGCGCGTACATATTGTTGCTATTTTGAGATGAAGGAAAATTACGTGACACTTCTCACGTTTCCGGAGCCGAGACTGTTCCAGACTCACCGATCCGCGCGCACTGTGTTCAATTACGCTCTAGTGTTTTATAGTAGTTGACGAGTATTACTGATTATTCTGCAATCTCAGCGGGGTATAAATGTAAGAATTTATTTTTTTCAACGACGCTTATTTTCAGTTTAAGTGGCGATTTATTCCAGTTAGTTTTGAGTTTGCTTCGGGCGATTACTCAGTGCGTTCAAGTGGTTATTAGTGAAAAGTGACTACTGTACACGACTCAATTAGTTGACATTATTATTGGTGTGGATAAATTAACTTGATTTATTGTACGAGTATAATCTTGTTGGATAACGTGTTGACTACAAACTGTTAATTGCGATTAGTTAAAGCTCTTGATTAGTGACTTAATTGGTGTCTTGTGTTTTGTTTTCCAGTGCACCACACGCCGATCAGTTAGACCATCGTAACAATACTTTATACGCGGTGCGTCACAATATTTATGAATTCAATTTAACTGTCGGCCTTGAAGTTCATCATCATCATCTCCACTTCACGGATTAGGGTGCACTGCCTGTTCCGGAAACCATCTCGTCCTCGGACGCCCCATATTACGATACCCTGTGGATTTATTACTCAAGACAAGTTTAGGAAGGCGATCTTGTTGCATTCTTCCCAAATGCTTACACAATTTGGTCTTGTAATCCGAATTCTATCCTGTAATTTAAAAGTCTGTAATTCTCGCCTCATCTGTTGCATTACTTATTCTGTCTCGTAACGTGCACCCTTTGACCGATCTGAGAAATTTCATTTCTGCTGATGCAACCTTCTCTATATCTCTCTCTAAAAGTACACATGTCTCACTCCCATACAGCGCCACCAGTACAGCCATAGTCTTATAAAACGTAAGCTTAGTGTCTTTCCTAGTTTTATATTTTAAGGATCTATGGATTGTCTCACATATATCTTTCAATTTATTAAGTTTATTTCTGACATCACAATCAACTGTGGGAGATATTTCGCGTCCAAGATAATTAAAACTGGATACATGCTCCAAGATGTTTCCATTTACCTCTGTCTTTGTCCTTACTGGATACTGCCCTCTAAAAGCCATTACTTTTGTTTTATATGGAGATAGCACAAAGCCATATTCCTCTGCTAAATTCCTCAAGACGAATACTCCTCTGTGCAAGTCATTTTCTGACCGTTCTATAATAACAACATCGTCTGCATATAAAATAACACTAACTGTACATTGGGGAGGAAGCTTAATTCCACATTTAAAATTTTCCTTCCTACTTTTAACGGCCTTCTAGTTTTAACGACAAAATAATATGCACTAATGTAGATTTCTCTCACACCCATTTGGTGAAGTAAATATTTTTGTTTAAAAGATGTATTCTGGATCTTCGAATTTGGTGACTATAATTCAACAGACGGACTTTCGCCATCATTGGTCATTTGAAAAGCGATTGGAAAGCGACATTTTGGTTACGTAAACAACCACCAGTCGTCATCATCACACTAAATACAGACTATATTACACGTGAATCTAAAATAAGCGATACTCTATCATTTCATTGCTAAAGTCTATTAAAAAAAACTTTATTACATACAAAATTATGAATTTCTATCATTTATGTGACTCCGATGTAAGTCCCCTATTTATTTATGAATAACTATATGCCTATGTACGTTTCTGGTGTGTCTTTGTTTATTGATGAGTTTTATTTTTATAAAATTATTCTATATCATCATTATCATTATCATCATCATCATCATCGTCATCTTCGTCGTCGTCGTCGTCGTCCACTTCTACTTCCTTACGTCTTCTGCTTATCATTTACAAAGACTAAACCAAAAGTGGTTTGTTCCGGTTCAAAGCAGATTGTCCACAGATGGTCACTCCAACGTTTCTTTGGACGTCCAACGCCTGTCCGTCCCTTCGGCATATAATCGCTCAGTTGTTTGGGTATGCGACAGCCATTCATTCGATCAAGATATCCCAATCATTTGTAAGTGCATGTAGACCACTTCTATCGAGTATATTCTCAATATCCAGTTACTGCCGTACAACTGCACCGCTTCTGCGGTCTTGAAGAGTATGTCCTGCCACGTGCCTGAGATGTCTCGATTCGGCCAGTTCAATACGACTTGCCGGATGTTTCGCTACATTTCTGCGACTCATACAGAAGTATAAGAAGGGTCCCTTTTTAATGAGACGCTTCTTTGTGCCTGAACTGTGCGTCAGATGTTTTTGCAGTGTATGTCAAGCGTCGCTACGCATATTGCCTAATCTCAACGGCGTAACAATATTTAAACCTGATGTCACCTGATGTTTCTATAGTGCTAATGTTTTATAACTTTTTTTTCTTAAAGTCAGTCGTCGTCGTCGTCGTCGTCATCATCACCACTCCAAGGAGTAGGCCTTAGACCTGTTCCGGAAACCATCTCCTCCTCGGTCTTGTGCCGAGTTTTGGAATACTCGGCCATTTTCCTAGTTAATTATGTGACGGTCATTGCGGGGGTTTGTGATTTAATTATTTGAGCGATGTATGAGCCGTTATCTACATGCCTCGTTCGCGATCCGTGCGCGGTCTAGGCGGGAGTGATAGAGATATTTTTCTTGTGACTACGGAGTTCAGTATTCGTCAGGCAGCCGAACACGAAACAGTTCCAATTTCTCCCGGCGGCCATCAGTTGATTTTGTTCTCTGCTATTAACCATCATGACTAGATAATCGACTAAGCGACTCTTCGGTAAGTCTGTTAAAAGTAACTTATTTATTATTTAAGAAAAGAATAGTTATTTAGCTTAAAGTAATGCCGATGCAATGCGATATAAATACGAAAGTCACCACGTGGCGAGTGCGAGTTAAACTCTGTGTATGCATGCCTTGAAAGTTGACACTGGCTGAGCTAAAGCATTTATAAAGTAATTATAGCTGTGTATTTTTCCTAATCATATCATAATAATTTCTTTATAATCATAGGGGGGCATAAGAGAATGTTTTATGCACTAAATGTAGAGGTATATGAACTGTATATGTTTTATGAACCTGTTTAAGTTTGCAACTCATCTTGATATTGTAATAAGGGTTTATTAAGTTGACGAACTGTCCATAAATACTAGTAATTTTAATTCTAAAATTTTCTACTGAAGGTAACTTCTGTGCTTTCTTAAAAATTGCAAATTTTCTTTTAATCTGAGCATGTGGTAGTGTGTGATTTTGCTGGAGTCATGAATATTAGGGGGATCGTGAATTGGGTAACATTAAGTAATTGTCAATATATATAATTGTTCAGGGTTCCCGACCTAAGACGATCTCGATCCACTCCAGCGGGTGGCCGAACGTCTGCCACCAATGACATTACACGAGTAATTCTCCGTCTGCGCCGTCGGGAGGAAGAAATGGACAATACACCAGGTTTTGTGCCGGATTTCACAGGTGACATTTAACCCATTTATCTATATTTTGGCCTCTAAAATGTAGAACACCGTATTCTCTTCCTGGAACTTCTCCAATTAAAGTTGTTGGGACACAAGTCCAGCGAGACAATAAGTGCTTTTAAATTTTGTCAGTATATTTTATTAAGGCTTATGCCCCCTTAGTAAGTGTGAGCCCGGACGGGGTCATGCGCTACCGAATTTTGCTGAGAAATTTTCTTTAAGGGTAAAAGTGTGGGTGACTTAAGTTTACTGATTTGTAGGGGGTGAATTATGCTTACATTGATTAAGGGTATTCATAGCTATATGGGTTTCGTTTTTTTTGTAGATTTAAAGGTTTGGGGTGGTGCTGTAACCTGTGGACGTCACCCGCTGGTGCCGTTAGTACAGGTCTATAGGGTTGCTGGATCTGGTGGTGCGCATGGCCTCGCCTGTGGCCAAGCCAACACTGTAGAAACAACTCAAACGTGTTTTATTAGGGGGCTGATGTTATAAAGTTTTTTTTTAATTAAAATGGTCTTTATATATATATTTTATAAAAATTATTTTAACTCAGTTACAATTCAATATAAGTGAAATTTCATTCAGTTCTTTTACTGCCATAGCCAGTGTACTACTAGTTAAATTGTTAATATGAGCACACTATTGGTTCAATCATAAACCATATTTTATATGTTTTATAAAAATTATTTTAACTCAGTTACAATTCAATATAAGTGAAATTTCATTCAGTTCTTTTACTGCCATAGCCAGTGTAGTACTAGTTAAATTGTTAATATGAGCACACTATTGGTTCAATCATAAACCATATTTTATATGTTTTATAAAAATTATATTAACTCAGTAACAATTCGATATAAGTGAAATTTCATTCAGTTCTTCTACTGCCATAGCCAGTGTACTACTGGTGCAGTTGTTAATATGAGTACACTATTGATTCTTACTGCTATTCATAAATTCTGTTATACCTTCGTACGGCCGTGCGGCCATGTTGACCTGGCCATGGCGCAGTCCTTTCTGGGGGAGCTTTTTTAAAATTTTGAAATTTTGTGATAATTTCTTTGGTTGCAAGCAGTCATCACTGGACTGGTTAATGGTCTGGTTTATGAAGGTTTATGTAGGCTGGGTACTTTACCCTTTTACAGTATTTTGGGATGGGGATCTAGGTCACTGATACTGAAGATGCTATTCTTCGGTGGCATGGTTAAATGTTTCTGAGCTGCCTGCCAGGTGAACATGTGTGTAGTATATATATATGTGTGCATATCGATATGTGTCCGCCATGTGTATTTATGTAACTATTTATTTGTGTGTAATTATGTGTGCATATTGATTGATGTTATAGTTATTTATATTTGGGAGGTATTATTATGCTGATGTCTACATGTAAGGAGGTATTATTATGCTGATGTCTACATGTAATTTAATTTGATGAAAGGATACTTGCATGTTATTTGAAATGGCTAAATAAAATTGTTATTGTTGCTAAAAATTGAGTTTAATTGCAAGTCCCGTCATACTGGACCCAGCGAAGTTTTGGCTTCCCTAGGCTCTGGCCTAGTTTTAAATAACCAGTGGCCCCTCTTTCAAAAAAAAAAAAAAAAGTTTTTTTTAATAAAGTCTACAAGTTGAAAGAGGGGTTACAAATGGTAGCAGAGCGTGGTTATTTCTTTGGTCGAACCCTTGGGTCCTGTGGTGTGACGGGGCTTGCAAGCTCGGAAATAGTTTGGAAAGAACATCAAACATCAGCAATATTTGAAAATGAAAATAATTGGTAGATGCTATGGGATTTCAATTGTAAACCTGGTGCCACCACGTGGCATGCGTTTTAGTTGGGAGTTTTATTATTGTTGAGATTGGACCTTACCGGAGAGCGCGGGGGTGTTGCCGGGGGAAAGGCTGCCTGTTATATAAAGTGTTATGAAGTAATAGCGCGAGAGGTTAACTGGATGCGGTATGGCCTGACCGGAATTCGGTACTGTCATTGACCCGACTTAGTCATGGAAGTTATAATAAATGTCTTGTTGAATTGTTATATGTTGTGGTAGTTGTTCGGTGGTGTGGATTGTATGTTAGTGTTAGTGTCTGATGTCGTTTCTTCTTTGAGTCTGGCGGCTGACGGGGAGTTGGTTCTGGAGTGGATTGAGTTTTCGCAGCGCTAGGGAACCCGGGGGTCTACTCAAAGGAAGGACAGTACTTGAGTTTTTCCGATTCTTTTTAATATGTGTTGTAAGTCATGTTTTTGTGTTAGGTGTTTCGTGGGAATTATGTTTGTTGTTGTGGGTTTTGAATTGTGATTCTGGCGGGGGTAGGTTACCAGAAACTACCCAACCCTATTTCCGGCATTCTCCAGAGACTTCCGGTGGTAGATGGACAAGATGTGGGCAAATTGTTGGTTTTCCTGGACATCGTCCTGCAGTTGGCGGAGTTTCCGGGGCTGCCCGAGGATGTCCTCTTGTCTGTTATATATCCATATTGCCGGGGTTCATTGGCTGAGCTGGTCACCCGCACTCTGCGTCGTGGTGGCAGTATCGACTCTCTCCATGGGGAGGTGTTGGACTCTTTCATACCCCGTCGGCAACGTGAGCATTTGGAACTTAGCCGGTTCTATCGTGCACAGGCCAACGGAGAGGCGTTGGGGGATTTTGTGCAGGATATTCGTAAATGTGCTCGGGTTTTGAGGTTAGGGTTGTCCGAGAAGGATGTCGTTGGAAGAATTTTAGAAGGGGTGACGCCCCAAGAGAGGTCCCGTTTGGTGTTCGCGGACCGTCCACGTTGTTTTGCGGATCTCGAACGGCTATGTGTGTTTTCTAGAATGGTCCAGGGGATTGACGAGTCCCGTGAGCACGTGACCCATGATAAGTTAAGACACGAGAGGCATGGGGGGCGAATCGTTCCATCCTCATGCGGTAATGAAAATAGAATTATAAACTCTTGTAGCGAGAGGCGCCGTCGTTCGCCTAATGTGACTTGTTTTAAGTGTGATAGGTTGGGCCACGTCAGACGATTTTGTACTGGGGTTGGGTCGAGTCCAACGTCCCTCCCCAAGGCGCCCAAGGTCATTCAGAAAAGGGTCAATGAGGGGAAGATATGTCGGAGGTCTTCCCCTACCTGTCGCGGGTCTTCTAAGGTACGCGCCTCCAGGCCAGTTGTAGGTCCCAAGTCTTTAGGCAGCAAGGTCCTCCAAACCATCTCTAGAACCACTTCTGTATGCCCCTTCTTGCTGTTGGAGTTGAAAAAGAGTCAACTCA
Source organism: Magicicada septendecula (assembly GCA_034769895.1). Classification (NCBI taxonomy): domain Eukaryota; kingdom Metazoa; phylum Arthropoda; class Insecta; order Hemiptera; family Cicadidae; genus Magicicada; species Magicicada septendecula. The sequence goes on from CM068372.1 coordinate 385,288,951, forward strand.
GAGCATTAGTTGACTCCGGATCAGCAAGATCTATCATTTCATCCAAAGTGTGCGAGGACCTTGAACGACAGGGTTTAATTAAAAGGTCGGAACAGTCTTCCGTAGTGTGCTGGACGGCATCCCAGGAAATTCTGCCCATTTCCCGGGTAGTTTCTTTCAAGTTCAAAATCGAGGGATTTTCTTGGGTGTGGAGCTTTCTGGTTTCTCCTGCTCTGGGAGTTGAATGCATTATTGGTGCCGATTTCATCTGCAAAAGTGGTCTCGTTATTGACATCCAAGAGCACCAATGCTATTTTAAATTTAATCGGGGAGTTGTAATCCCTTTCCTTGGATATCAGGGGACCAGGCAAGGTATCCAAGAGGTTAAGTGCCCCGACACATCTAGAGACCACCTCTCCCAGTCCCAGCGGTCCGCGTTAGATCAGTTGTGTGAGCGTTTCCCCACTGTATTAACTCCGGCCCTTGGGCTCACACATCTCTTGGAGTATAAGATCCGCCTAACGGACTCCAAGGTGGTGCGCTCCCACCCTTATAATTTTGCCCCTCCGAAGATGAGCATCTTGAGGGAGAAGGTTCAAGAATTATTAGATCAAGGGGTGATTGAACCTTCTCAGTCCAGTTATGCCAGTCCAGCGTTCCTAGTGCCCAAGCCTGGAGGTAAGCACAGGATGGTCATCGACTACCCCAAGCTGAACGCTAACATCGAGGTAGATTCGGTCCCACTTCCTGACCTTCATTCCGCGTTCGATTGGTTCAGTGAGGCGAGATATTTTACCATCATCGACCTCAACTCTGCATATCACCAGATTCCCTTGACGAAAGAAAGTAGGCCCTACACGGCATTCTGTGTTCCGTGGAACCTCTATCAGTATACTAGGGTTCCTATGGGTCTAGCGATAGGGGCCCAAACACTCACCCGTTTGCTTGACACCGTTTTTCACGATGTCAAGTTCAAGTACGTTTTTAATTATCTTGATGACTTGCTGGTGTACAGCAAGGGGTACGAGGAACATTTGGATCATCTTGAAGAGGTGATGTGGAGGTTGAGGGGTGCCGGCCTCACTGTCAATCCAGAAAAGGTGAAGTTTGCCCAGACACAAATTTCTTTTCTGGGCCACCTGATTTCCCATAGAGGTGTCACTGTGGATCCTGAGCGAACACAGGGGATCAGGAACTTTCCCCCACCAAAGGATACCAAAGGCATTGCGAGATTTGTGGGGATGGTCAATTTCTATCGACGTTTCATCCCGAACGCGGCGGAGATCGCGGCACCTCTGAATGAACTCCGGAAGAAGGGCGCCAAATTTGTATGGGGGGGAAAGCAACAGAAGGCTTTCGAGACTCTGAAGGAAGCCATTATTTCCCCTCCAGTACTGAGGATGCCAGACTTCTCGAGACAGTTTATCTTACAGACGGACGCGAGTTCGGTGGCGCTCGGGGCGGTTCTGTCCCAAGTTGTTGATGGTGCTAGGCAGTCTGTGGCCTTCATTTCTAGAACTTTGACCCAACAAGAACGGAAGTCTTCAGTGTATGAGCTAGAGTGTTTGGCTGTTGTATACGCTCTAGATAAGTTCAGGCGTTTTCTGGAACACGCTGAGTTCCTGCTCGAGACCGACAACCAGGCTCTCTCTTGGCTTCTCGCTCATCCCCGGCAGCTGGGTAAGATTGGACGATGGGTGGTTAAAATCTCATCCTTTAAATTTAAGGTGCAACACATTCGGGGAACTCAAAATGTGGTTGCAGATGCCTTGTCCCGTATGTTCTCCCAGCCCAGCGAAGCCCAGCCGGAGCAACCCTGTTCTGTTCTACTGGACTTTCCTTTAGCTTTTACTGATGTGTTGCCCCATCAGTTAAATGATGAAGAGTTGGGTCCGATCATTCAAAATCTACAAAAGGGTAACGTGCAGGTCCCCTACTTCTTGTCCAGGGGCGTCCTGTGTTGCAGAGAGAAGAAAGGACGGGCCCCGAAGATAGTGCTGCCTAGCAAACTCGTGCCCATGGTCTTCAGCTACTATCACAATTCCCCGGTAGGTGGACATAAGGGAATTTCGAAGACCATTTCCAGTATTAGGAAAAACTTCATCTGGAAGGGCATGGATAGGGACATAGCAACTCGGGTGAAGGCATGTCATCTCTGTGGCTTAAGCAAGCCTGCCCAAAACACAAAGTTAGGGCTGTTGTCATCTGATGTGGCGAGCAGACCGATGGAGAAGCTATTCATCGACTACGTGGGACCCTTCCCGCGTAGCAAGTCAGGTAATGCTTACCTACTTGTCTGTGTGGATGCTTTTTCGAAGTTTGCCTGGCTACTGCCCTTACGGCAGGCAACTGCTCGATTGACCATAAACGCGCTCCAGAGTCATGTATTTCAGGACTTCGGTCTTCCGGCCATCATTGTCTCGGACAATGGTCCACAATTTATTTCAGGCGATTTTCGGCGAATGTGCTTCGCCAATGGCATCAAACATGTAACCACTTCCCCCTATTACCCACAGCCGTCCCACGCGGAGAGATTCAACAGGAATCTCAGGTCCGCGCTTATTGCTTATCATGCAGAGCAACAGACCACCTGGGACCAGAATCTTAAGTGGTTACAGCTAGCTTTCAATACGACCCTGCATGACAGTCATAAGGCCGTTCCCTTCGAAGTGATGTTTGGTTTCTCGCCTACGCTTCCCTTGGCCAAATTATGGAACATAGACGATCTTCTGCCGAGTAATCCGGACATTAGGACGGCAGATAGGTGGAATGAGGCCCGGAAGAATTTGCTTCGTGCGCACGAGCGCGTCCGTACTCGGTACAATCAGGGGCGTATTCCAAATCCCTTTAAGGTAGGAGATTTGGTCTACTGCCAGAGCCACCCGATCAGCTCAGCTGCCGATAAAAGAGCCGCCAAGCTGTGCTACCGCTGGTCGGGGCCGTACCGCATCCTGGGGTTCGCGTCGCCTGTGACGGCTAGGTTGGGCGAACCGGGAGGTACTTCTAAAGAGATAGTCTCTCACGTCTCGAAGTTGAAGCCCTGCCACATCGGGCGGACGGGCTGATAGAAAGGGGGGGGACTTGCCGGTCCCCATTTAGGTAGGGATGGAGGTTATTCGGGGAGGTGTGTGCTCTGGGGGGGGAGTTGATAGATGGTAGCGGGTGGACGCTTCCCACAGTCCCGGTGGGGTTCGTCTACTTCAGGGATGCGCCCCTGCCTGCGCGAGCCTTGGTTTCCTCCAATTGTCCTTATGTCCGGAGGGAGCCATGTCCTTACCTTCAGTCCTAGCCTATGACCGTAATCATCCTTGACCATCCACCTTCCGAATTTCCTAACCTTACCTAAAAAAAAAAAAAAAGAGGAGAGTAGAGAGCCCTTGGAGCACACACACACACGTATGGGATTATGGATAGGTATACATATACATGCAAGTGAGATTATTGGGTCATGGAGACCAGATCCCCTTTTCTTCGGTGATTCTGAAACACGGTTATTGTTTGGCGTTTTGGGGCTAGTCCCTCTGGTAACTATAGGGCTTGCCGCCCTGTTGTGGTTGTGTCGGTTTCTCAAACATAGTTGGGCATGTCTCGGGGGGGGCCAGTGCTCAGGGAGCTCCCGTACCTTCTTTAGTCTTTTCTTCGCTGTCTCTTCTTGCCGTAGGCTGGCCTTGATCAGGTCAGACTGCGGTGGCTACACACTTACACGTTACATGTCTTCTTCTGCTCTTTCGTTTTCCTTCTGAGCATCTGTTCTCCTGGGAGCCATGACTGATGGGAAAACCGATAACAACTTGAGTATGGTATATAAGGATGGTGCACTGCAGGGTACCACTGAGTTCCAATTGGGGCAACCATGTTGCCCTTTTGGAGTGGGGGTGTGCCGAGTTTTGGAATACTCGGCCATTTTCCTAGTTAATTATGTGACGGTCATTGCGGGGGTTTGTGATTTAATTATTTGAGCGATGTATGAGCCGTTATCTGCATGCCTCGTTCGCGATCCGTGCGCGCTCTAGGCGGGAGTGATAGAGATATTTTTCTTGTGACTACGGAGTTCAGTATTCGTCAGGCAGCCGAACACGAAACAGTTCCAATTTCTCCCGGCGGCCATCAGTTGATTTTGTTCTCTGCTATTAACCATCATGACTAGATAATCGACTAAGCGACTCTTCGGTAAGTCTGTTAAAAGTAACTTATTTATTATTTAAGAAAAGAATAGTTATTTAGCTTAAAGTAATGCCGATGCAATGCGATATAAATACGAAAGTCACCACGTGGCGAGTGCGAGTTAAACTCTGTGTATGCATGCCTTGAAAGTTAACACTGGCTGAGCTAAAGCATTTATAAAGTAATTATAGCTGTGTATTTTTCCTAATCATATCATAATAATTTCTTTATAATCATAGGGGGGCATAAGAGAATGTTTTATGCACTAAATGTAGAGGTATATGAACTGTATATGTTTTATGAACCTGTTTAAGTTTGCAACTCATCTTGATATTGTAATAAGGGTTTATTAAGTTGACGAACCGTCCATAAATACTAGTAATTTTAATTCTAAAATTTTCTACTGAAGGTAACTTCTGTGCTTTCTTAAAAATTGCAAATTTTCTTTTAATCTGAGCATGTGGTAGTGTGTGATTTTGCTGGAGTCATGAATATTAGGGGGATCGTGAATTGGGTAACATTAAGTAATCGTCAATATATATAATTGTTCAGGGTTCCCGACCTAAGACGATCTCGATCCACTCCAGCGGGTGGCCGAACGTCTGCCACCAATGACATTACACGAGTAATTCTCCGTCTGTGCCGTCGGGAGGAAGAAATGGACAATACACCAGGTTTTGTGCCGGATTTCACAGGTGAAATTTAACCCATTTATCTATATTTTGGCCTCTACAATGTAGAACACCGTATTCTCTTCCTGGAACTTCTCCAATTAAAGTTGTTGGGACACAAGTCCAGCGAGACAATAAGTGCTTTTAAATTTTGTCAGTATATTTTATTAAGGCTTATGCCCCCTTAGTAAGTGTGAGCCCGGACGGGGTCATGCGCTACCGAATTTTGCTGAGAAATTTTCTTTAAGGGTAAAAGTGTGGGTGACTTAAGTTTACTGATTTGTAGGGGGTGAATTATGCTTACATTGATTAAGGGTATTCATAGCTATATGGGTTTCGTTTTTTTTGTAGATTTAAAGGTTTGGGGTGGTGCTGTAACCTGTGGACGTCACCCGCTGGTGCCGTTAGTACAGGTGTATAGCATGTTTTAGGTTGCTGGATCTGGTGGTGCGCATGGCCTCGCCTGTGGCCAAGCCAACACTGTATAAACAACTCAAACGTGTTTTATTAGGGGGCTGATGTTATAAAGTTTTTTTTTTTAATTAAAATGGTCTTTATATATATATTTTATAAAAATTATTTTAACTCAGTTACAATTCAATATAAGTGAAATTTCATTCAGTTCTTTTACTGCCATAGCCAGTGTACTACTAGTTAAATTGTTAATATGAGCACACTATTGGTTCAATCATAAACCATATTTTATATGTTTTATAAAAATTATTTTAACTCAGTTACAATTCAATATAAGTGAAATTTCATTCAGTTCTTTTACTGCCATAGCCAGTGTACTACTAGTTAAATTGTTAATATGAGCACACTATTGGTTCAATCATAAACCATATTTTATATGTTTTATAAAAATTATATTAACTCAGTAACAATTCGATATAAGTGAAATTTCATTCAGTTCTTCTACTGCCATAGTCAGTGTACTACTGGTGCAGTTGTTAATATGAGTACACTATTGATTCTTACTGCTATTCATAAATTCTGTTATACCTTCGTACGGCCGTGCGGCCATGTTGACCTGGCCATGGCGCAGTCCTATCTGGGGGAGCTTTTTTAAAATTTTGAAATTTTGTGATAATTTCTTTGGTTGCAAGCAGTCATCACTGGACTGGTTAATGGTCTGGTTTATGAAGGTTTATGTAGGCTGGGTACTTTACCCTTTTACAGTATTTTGGGATGGGGATCTAGGTCACTGATACTGAAGATGCTATTCTTCGGTGGCATGGTTAAATGTTTCTGAGCTGCCTGCCAGGTGAACATGTGTGTAGTATATATATATGTGTGCATATCGATATGTGTCCGCCATGTGTATTTATGTAACTGTTTATTTGTGTGTAATTATGTGTGCATATTGATTGATGTTATAGTTATTTATATTTGGGAGGTATTATTATGCTGATGTCTACATGTAAGGAGGTATTATTATGCTGATGTCTACATGTAATTTAATTTGATGAAAGGATACTTGCATGTTATTTGAAATGGCTAAATAAAATTGTTATTGTTGCTAAACAATGAGTTTAATTGCAAGTCCCGTCATACTGGACCCAGCGCAGTTTTGGCTTCCCTAGGCTCTGGCCTAGTTTTAAATAACCAGTGGCCCCTCTTTCAAAAAAAAAAAAAAAAAAGTTTTTTTTAATAAAGTCTACAAGTTGAAAGAGGGGTTACAAATGGTTTTGAGTTCCCCTTTCGGCATTGAGTTTCCCTAAGGATTGAGTTTCCCCTAACGGCATCTGTCTTGCCAGTAGGGTGATAGCCCAAGGCAGCCACAGGTAGACGGATATCAGGTATGCGATTCAAGTATTCACACCATCTCCTTCTGTGGTCTCCAATCTTCTGGTTCAACTATACAATATTTAAATCGCGTCTCATAGCCTCGTTCCTTCTCCGATCCAAGAGAGAACGACCTTGCGTCCTTCTTAGAAATTTCATTTCGGCTGCCTCAATCCTCTACACGTCTCTTTCAGCAAGAGTCATGTCTCACAAGCATACAGGAATGTGGGGACAGCCACAGTTTTATAAAATTTCATGCGGGCACCCTTCCGTGTTTTATTTTTCAGGTACCTATGAATCGTTCAACATATGCGTCTAAATTTTTTAGTTTATTGTCCCAATCAATATCAGTTCCATATGAGAGCATTTTTGTTTAATGGATGAAACAAATACCTCACTAACCAACCACTTAGATAATTTTTGGTAAGTTCACTGATTCGTCCTAGAGTCAATGAATTTAATTCTTGTTGTTGTTCTTCTCTTCTTCTTCGTTTTATTCTTGTCCCTCTACCTTAAAGAATTATTCAGTCTTACCTATTATAGTCATAATCTAAAATCTATAACTCTTTTACGGACTCCCCGTAGGCGACTTTATTTTGGTTTGCAAAATATTGCTTCACCGAGCAAACCGACAGCTGTTAATTTTTGCTTATGAATCAAGAATCAGTTTCACTATTAATTAGTCTTGTCATTTACTGAGGAGATTTTTCAATTCCCAAACTTATAGCTTCATTACTTATTCTGTCAAGACTACATAGTTTTAGTCTGTATGGTATTATTATTTACATTTCTTCAGCGTCGACATTTTATCAGCAACAGAGCATTACACACGGGATCTAGACTCGGGGATTCTCTACTTATCACAGAAAAGTAAATGAACGTTAATAATTATTTTAAAACTTTAAAGACATTTTGAAAAAAATGAAGCAAATATTAAATGAGGTGTGAAAGGGGCGGAAATGAGGCGGAAATGAGGTTTTTGAGAGCTGTAAAGGGTTGTACCAGGAGAGATCTTATCAGAAATTATCATATTGGAATAGAGCTAGGCAAGGTGAAAGCTTAAATGAGAAAATCTCCCGGTACAAAACGGAGTGGCTGTTACGCGTACAGAGATGGATCCAATTAGATTTTCAAGAAGAGCCCTTGACTATCATCCAAGGGGAAGAGAAGTGTGGGAAGACCCCGTAAGCGATGGTTGGATGACTTCCATTGAGACGGGAACAGGTTACTAGCCTAAACCGTAAAGGATAACGACGACGACGACGATTTATACCAAGTCTATACAATACAAACGAAAGGCTAAGGTTTTTTGAAATCGAACTATGATGTTCCTATTACATCAAGTGATATTTACAATATTCATATCTATAGTTTTATCTTTGATTTACAGTAAATTATGTAAATTTAATTACCGGATTTGACATTATTATTATTAATATCGAGACAAGAAATTTTTATATCGTTAATCTCACTACACCTAACTCTTCTAACTTGGTCAATTTCTTAATTATGCCTGCCTAAGACCTTTCGCATTACACACACCAGCGGAGCGGATGAACGAGTGTGTGTGTGTTGGTTGTAGCGAGCAACTCCCTTAAAGGATTATACGATCTCATTTCTGTAAGTCATGAACTACAAGATATAACTCATTTTCGGACTTGCTGTAGGCAACTTCCGTTTTTGGCTTGCAAAATATTGCTTGTCCGATCAATCTGACAACCGTTAGTCTTTCTTATGACACAAGCATCAGTTCCTCTATTCATCAGCCTTGTAATTTATTAAGGACATTTCTTCCCAGCTTATACCTTTGTGTCGTAAGTTATCGTGTACATTTTTCCAGCACTCGCATTATGCCATTGACAAACCCTCGTACACAGGATCTAGGAGAGGAGATTCTTTAATTAATAAAGGAAAAGGAAATAAAGGTTAATGATTATTTTAAAACTGATACAGGGATTTTAGAAACATTAAAGCCATTATTGATTATAAAAATTTGTACAAGTTTTTCGAACAAGTGAGCCGTTTCAAATATGTCGCCTGTGTAGTAAGCTATGAATCTGAGTATGATATAAGAGAGACGATAATTAAATTTATGAATATTTGTAGTACGATTCATAGAAATCTCACAAATAAAACAAGACAAAGCACAAGGATTAAATTTCATTAGATAATTGCAATATCCACGTTGATTTATACGAGTGAGGCGTGGGGCATGACAAACAAGGGAAGCGGCAAGATTCAGAGTGCTGAAATGCAGTTTCTTCGAAGTACTTTAAATTATACTTTGCAAGATAGAATAAGGAATGAGGATATCAGAGCAGAACTCGAAGTCCAGAACGTAAATGAAATTATTTCAATTTACAGAAGACAATGGTGGGATCATCTGCAAAGGATGGCAGGTGGATTGATCGCCTAAAGCGGTTCTGAACTATAAACATTAGTAGAAGATAAGTTTGTCTTCCGAGGATTAGATGGGTGCCGGAACATATTTATGTAACTTAATACTTGAAGTCCCCCAAAGTACTGGAGAGGATGAGTAATGCCTTATGGTCTCATTGCTTGATGAAGGGAAATATCCAGCCGCACCTCAAAGTGGTGGGGGATGAGCTAACGGGGCTCTGTACAGCCGGTATAAGCTGTCCCTCTCCTACTTGTCATTGTCCAGTAGAGGTTAGGGCACCCTCTTGTCCTTTGGGGTGAGAAATTGCCCCTAAAGGCGGATGACCGTCCATTGGTCAACGACGTAGGATGTGGGAGGCAAGGAGAAACCACCACATTAAAGATCCTTATGGATATCTCAACAAGAAAAACTGACCTCTTTAGTCTGGTAAGACAGCCAGTTTATGGGAGCACACCAAGACAGAAAATCGGTCTGGACGATAAGCCTGAAGGTGGCAGCCCCACCATACGTCTTACCCTCCGATATGCTAGTAACATATCCAGGGGACATACTCACTACGAAATTGCCTCAAATAATGAATAGCCGGACGGATCAAAAGTTGCTGATCACAGCTGTGAACCCAAGCGGCTGAAATGAGATTTCAGAGGCACGTGGCAGGGTATAATCACCATGATCATAGAAGAAACACAGATATACGGCAGGAACTGAATATTATAAGTATACTCGACAGGGTCGCCCAGTATCGGATGAATTGGTGGAAACATCTTTGTCAAGTGGATGACTGCCGCATCCCCAAACAACTATGAAACTATAAGCCGAGGGGAAAAGGAGAGGTGTTGGACGTCCGAGGAAGGGCTGGAGTGACCAGCTGTAATATTTGCTATTTGAAACCGGAACAAACAATTCTTGGTGTACACCTTGAGGATGATGATGATGATGATAATCCTTGAAGAGAAGAAGAAGAATAAAAAGAAAAAGAAGAAGAAGAAGGAAAAGAAAATTTTTTTAAAGTAATCATGTAGGGAGCAAGTCAATTCAATAACACAGAGGCAGCTTATATTGAAATGCAATTGTGATATTTACAATATTCATCTATATATTAATACGTGAAGAGAAAACTTTGTACCCCTTTTTAAGCATATTGCGCGCACGGAGGAGTGTGAGATTTGGCATAGTTAAAGTTTATATGGAGAAGGAGTGCAGAAAGCTAAAATTTATATATAATATGTGTTACAAATGCATTAAATTAAATTAAATAAAACATTCATTTGCACTTGAAAATTCATTTAAACTTTTTCAAACAATGGTAATTGTTAAAAATAAAATAATTTTGTTGCCAGGCAATAATAGTCTGTGGAGTGTATGTTAAGGCAAAAAAGCGTTTATTTTATATTTTGTATGTTAGATATCTGTGTTTTATATATTAATGTGCAGTTAAAAGTGAAATACAGCTTGCTTAATACTGACAGATTGACTGAAAGGGCTGTGAATTTTGTGTGATTTCAAATGTTCCTTTTTCAATAGTCTGTGGAGTGTATGTCAAGGCAAAAAAGCGTTTATTTTATATTTTGTATATTAGATATCTGTGTTTTATATATTAATGTGCAGTTGAAAGTGAAGTACAGCTTGCTTAATACACACCTGTTGCAAAAGGAAAATTTTGTAGCAGCAATTTGAATTGACATACTCACGCCTAATTATTATTGGTGGTTTCAAAAAAGTAAGTACATTTTATTATTTTTAAATTAAACCCTGTCTAATCTTAGTTTTAGTAATTTCATTACATGTTTTTTTTTACATTCAGATATTTGCACCTACTTCCATTATGCCTCGACATAGAACATTGACGGGTCGGAGTGAGAGACAAAGAAGAAGTAATATATATTCGCGTGAAAGTCAAAATGATAATAGACCAAATGCAAATTTAAATAGTGTAAATAGTATAACATTGACGGGTCGGAGTGAGAGACAAAGAAGAAGGAATATATATTCGCGTGAAAGTCAAAATGATAATAGACCAAATGCAAATTTAAATAGTGTAAATAGTATACAAAATGATGAAATTATTTTGAGGGATACATTTAAATGGGCACTGAATGCCATTCCAAGAAATTTTAATACTTTTGATTGTGGATTAATGCATTTACAATGCAGGTTTTGCAATGCAAAACATTTCGAATCTGAGGTCACTTTAGGTGAAAGGACTGCATTCACTTCATGTTGTCATAAGGGTAAAGCAATATTACCGGCCTTAAGTCAAAATGAATACTTTAAATCATTGTATGATGGACTTACTTCAAATGAACGTTCAATAAAAAGAAAGTCAACAAATTATTTTGAAAACATTCGTAAATACAATTCATCATTTGCTATGGTTAGCTCAGAAGCTAAAATTTCGGATACAGTTACGCGTGGAGTGTATCATTTTAAAATACATGATGTTTTTTATCACAGATCAGGTCCAATGACTGCTGGATATGGTCGCTCACCATGTTATGCGCAATTATATTTTTATGATGTTGACACTGCTGTCAATTATAGATTACGTGAACACTATAATCAAACATGCAATAACAATATAATGCGCGAATCTCTCTTGAATTGGAACGCATTAATCCTTTCGTTCGGTCATTCATTGCAATGAAAGATCATTGTCAGAGAGGTGAGAATCAAAATAAAGAAATTTGTATGATCATTAAAGTAAATCGTGATTTAGATCTACGCCGTTATAATGATGCAGTTCAAACTGATGTAGCAGTAATATTTAGTACACTTGATGGTGAGCCACCATTTGAACGAAATATGGTTTCGTTTTCAAAAGTACCATTAAAAACATCTCTGTTTTGGATTCATCATTGGACCCTTTAGCGTATCCATTACTTTTTCCAAATGGTGATACTGGGTGGCGTATCAGTATTTCTCATAATGTACCAACTACATCTAATTCAAGAGCGCCCAGAAATAAATTAACCATGCTCCAGTATGCAGCCTATCGACTTGCAATTAGAGAAGATTTTAGCATGTTGTACCATTCACAAAAATTATTTCTGCAGTGGATAGTTGATATGTATGTGAGAATATAGGGCACAAGGTTACATTTCATTCGACAAAATCAAACAAGTCTTAGGTCTGAAGTTTACAACAATTTAACAGATTATTTAGAATTGAACCCCAATGCCAATAATGTTGGCCGTAGAGTAATTTTACCATCTTCATTCAATGGATCTCCAAGAAATATGTATCAGAATGATTTATATGCAATGTCAATTGTACAACATTTCGGAAAGCCTTCTTTGTTTATTACAATGACTTGCAATCCAAGTTGGCCTGAAATAGTTAGCAATATTGGTGTAGGTGAGTCAGCTAATTTTCGACCTGATATTGTTGTGCGTGTATTCAAGTCCAAACTGAAAGCATTAATTGAGGGCCTTACACTAAAAAAAATCTTCGGTAAAGTTGAAGCACTCATTTATACAATTAAGTTTCAAAAGAGAGGATTGCCTCACTCACATTTTACTCTCTTTAAATGAGCAAGATAAAATTGTTAACGCTACCGACATTGATAAAGTTGTATCTGCTGAGATTCCTAACATTCAAACACATCCTACATTACATGAATATGTTGTAAAACACATGATGCATGGTCCATGCGGTGTACTTAATCCAAATTCTGTATGTATGAGAGATGGAGAATGGACAAAAGATTATCCAAAACGATTTAATGAATTTACATGTGAATCATTAAATGGATATCCATTATACAGAAGGCGTGATAATGGTATTAATGCTGAAGTTCGCGGTAGTTGCCTCGACAATCGTTATGTTGTACCATACAATCCGTATTTACTTGCCGTATAAATGTTGAAGTATGCACTACAGTTAAAAGTGTTAAGTACATTTATAAATACGTGTATAAAGGCTATGACAGTGCATCTGTTGAATTAGGTTCAGAGAGAAATGAACCAGGTCAAGAAATACAAATTCATGAAGTTAAAAATTTTTTAAATGGCCGTTATGTCGGATCAACTGAAGCTGTATGGCGCATCTATGAATTACCAATGCATTTTCAATCGCATGTCATCGTTAGACTTGACATTCATTTACCGCGTAGACAGAATGTTTATTTTCGAGAAGTGCAAGAACGTCAAGCAATTGAAAATGCAATACAAACAAAATTATTAGCATTTTTTGAATTGAATCGATCAGATCCATCAGCGCATGAATATAAGTATATTGAAATTCCTTTGCATTATGTGTGGGAAGATTCCCGAAAAAAATGAAAGAAGAGAAGGCGTGGAGGTGATAAAATCATTACACGCATATATGTAGTATCACCAAAAGACATCAAACTTTTCCATTTACGATTGCTTTTATTACATGTCTGTGGTCCAAAATCATTTGAGGATGTTAGAACATACAATGGAATTATACGCACTTCTTTTGTTGAAGCGTGCCATGCTTCAAATGATAATGAATGGCACAAATGTTTAAATGAAGCAAAAGAATTACATTCACAAAAATAAATGCGAAATTTATTTGTTTACATTTGTGCATTAAATGTGCCAGCCATGCATTGGCGTTATGGAATGAATTTAAAGTATATCTTAATGAAGATTTTTTGAGAGATTACAACGAAGAAGTATCCTTTAATACAGCTCTATTAGAAATTGAAGATATTTTGAATGTTCATAATTTGTCATGTCAAGAACTTGGTTTACCAGTTCCCACATATTCGCAGAGAACAGACGAAGCAAATGCTATTGATCCAATAGAACAAGAGTTTCTGTTTTCTGAGCATTATGAAACTGCAAATATTGAACAGCGTAATCTAATTGATCGTGTGATTCGTGAAGTTTTGCATCATGATACTGGATCTAATGTTTTTTGTTTAACCGCTCATGCAGGTTGTGGAAAAACATTCACACAAACAGCAATCATTCACAAATTAAATTCGCTTAATCTTAGTTGCATTGCAACAGCGTTCAGTGGCATAGCTTCAACTCTATTACTTGGAGGTAGAACTTTACACAATATGTTTAAATTGCCTTTACCCATTTTGGAAAATTCTGTAGCGAATATTACCGCAAATAGTAGCTATGGACGTTACATGAATTCATCATCATTGATAATTATTGATGAAATTTCTATGTGCCCACTGCAAGTGTTGGAAATCATAAATAGATTATTGCAGGATCTATGCGATGAAAATGATAAACATAAACCATTTGGAGGGAAAACGATACTTCTGTGCGGTGATTTTCGGCAAATCTTACCAGTTGTCCCACATGGATCACGTGCAACTTTAATTGAAAATTGTGTCACGAGTTGGCATAAATTTGTTTATTTTCATAAAGTAATGTTTACTCAAAATATGGGAGCCTTATCAAGTGAAATAGAATTTGTCGAATTCTTGAAAAAAATTGGTAATGATGAAGCCCCACAATTCCCTCAGTTTGGTGAAAATATTACTGAAATACCTCAGCAATTAATAGGAGATGAAAATAATATTATTAATGAGGTGTATGGAAATATTTCCGAAAACATACTCTCAGATAACATATTGAAGTCAGTTATTTTAGCACCTAAAAATGATGAGTGTACTTTTATTAATACTGATATACTTAATCGAATACCAGGTGAACAGAAAACATATCATAGCTACGATAAAATAATTTGTGATGATGACAATGAAATCAATAACTATCCAGTAGAGTTTTTGAATTCTTTGACTATTAGTGGTTTGCCGCCACATAAGTTAGTATTGAAAGTTAATTGCATCGTTTTACTGATCAGAAACTTAAATACAAAGGAAGAATGCTTTGTATTCCATTTGTCAATGGAACAAGAATGCGCATCAAGTGTATGCATCGTAATGCTATTGATTGCGAAGTTTTAACTGGAACCGCACGCAATAAGAGAATTTTGATTCCACGTATAAATTTAACATATTCCGGTACTGTTTTACCATTTAACTTTCAAAGAACTCAATTTCCAATTATACCTGCATTTGCGATGACAATAAATAAGTCTCAAGGACAAACATTCGAAAAAATTGGTATTTTATTGAGGCAGCCAGTTTTTACACATGGTCAATTGTACGTCGCAGCAAGTAGAGTTCGATCATTCGATGGTTTTATATTTCCGAATATAATGGCCAAGGGCATTTAGCAAATGATGAAAGAGTTTTTACAAAAAACATCGTTTACACAGAAGTTCTGAATCATTAAATTCACTTTCAAACTATTTTAAGTTCAATGGACAACATTTATTTTTTTAACCGCCCGATTTTTTTGATTTAATGAAAAATATATGAAAAAATACGAGGCACGTATTTTTTATTTTTTATTAATTTTTTATTTGAATTTTATATAATTCGAAAAAGATAGGCAAAATAACTGTGTAGCCTTTGCGAAACCTGGTCAGTATGGCAATAAAAAAAAACCCAAGGAAATGTCAAAAAACACGTTATTGCTTTTTAAATATGGCTTAGCCAAGCTAAACCTCATTTTTCCTATCTTTCATATTTTTCAAATAACTCGAAAATTAATGCATAGAAAAAAAATTAAAAAATTATATAAGCTTTGTAGCAGATAATCTTCAAACTGTTTTCGAATTTTGTACCTTACCAAAAATGAAATGTAATCCACTGGAATTGAAAACAATGTATCTTATACTTCTATGAATGTCAAGTCTCATTTTTATTAGCGTATTAGCGTTTATTTGATTCAATAATAACATGAAAAAATTAAAACTGACAATGAATTATATCAAAAAATAAATACGAATACAAGCTGTAATTGTGTTTTTTCAACTGTTACTAACATTAAATTTTAAATTTCATAGGTATTGCAGGGAATTAAGGCAAACAACACACGCTAATGACGTATTTGTACACGCTCGCAGTTAACGTAATAGAACAAAATTCAAAAAAATTATATGCAATGATTATAGAGGTATACTCTTTCACAAAAGAACCTCAATAACGTTCAAACTTAAAAATTTAATGAATATGGTCGAATTTCGACCACTGGGCGACCACTAGTATTTATAATTTTGCATTTTACTGACTAATACAATTGAATAAGTTCATCATATTAGATATTACTATTGTTAAAACACCCAGACGAAAAAAAATTATACCATTAAATCTGTCTGAATATTTTTTCTAACTTAGTGAACTTCCTATTTAAGTCTGCCTAGGATCTTTCGCATTACGCACACGAGAGCGAACGCAAGAATGTGTGTAGCGGGCAACTCAATATAGTAACAACATAAGACAGATGTTTTGTTGAATTTCAACTGCTATCTTTTGGCTGCTACGCCAAGAACCAGACTACAAAGTGCAACAGACAGGCGACGGTATTCCCAATGAATATTTAACGCAACCCTCGCTGTAACTCGACCGACCAACACGCGCTGACAAAGGAATCTGTAGCGAGGAGTATACCAAACAATGCTGGTCGGGGAGGGGGGAGCAACGAGATTCGCGGATTTGCCTGCCGTAGTCTAGCAGTAAGCGTTTAGCAGCGGCTTCTGTTGCACTGAAAATTTAAATAACTCTTCCGATTCACGCTAAAGAGACTCAAGCACACAATTGTGTCCTTCGTTCTATCAAATTGAAATTTTATCTTAAAAGTATGCATTACGATTCTACAATATAATGAAGACATTATTTAAATTTACAGTTTTTAGCCTGGAATATAATAATTTATGAGAACCTGGAAGTTTAGCTGGGTCTCATAATAAACACAAGCTAGACAAAATACATGGTCACAGGACAGGAAGCTAGAGAAGGAAAGCACGTCCAAATTGGCATCTAATCCTTCGAAAATATCAACAAATTTGTTTATTTAGGATGCCAAGTTAACTCCGATGGGAAAACAACAGAAGAAATAAAGCGAAGAATCACCTCAGCTAATAGGTGCTTCTTTAGTCTCAGACCAATTGTTCTAGAGCAGAACAATTGCCAGGAGCATCAAGCTGCTTCTGTATAAAACACTGATCCGCCTAGTTCTCATCTATGGTTCTGAGACCTGGACCATTTCTAGAAAGTATGAGTTAAACCTGCTGGTTCATGAACGCAAAATTCTCCTCAGTAGTTTTGGTCCAATATGTGTGGGAGGTGAATGCAGGGAAAGGACCTACCAAGAACTGAACACTCTTCTGAACGAACCAGATATTGTGAAAGTTATAAAACTTGGTAGACTCTGGTGGGCTGACATGTGATCAGAATGGGGTAGAATGAAATACCCAGAAAGGCACTCACAGAAGAGGTCTATGGAACCAGGAGAGTTTGTAGACCCAAACTACGTTGGGAAGACGGTGTGAATTATGATGCGCGCCATATCCTTGGGACCCGGAACTGGAGAGCAGCTGCACTCGACCGGGACAACTGGTGGAGGCTGCTAAAGGAGGCCTTGACTCAGTAATGGGTTGTCGCGCCGCTGAAGAAGAAGAAGAAGCATGAAATATGTCAAATAACAGGGGCTTAGTAGACCAGTGGGTATAGTGTCTGGCTACAAATCTGGAGGTTCATGGTTCAATTCCTCAGGTCATAATTACGTGGGCTATTTGAAAGTAAGTTCCGATAGGAACTAAAAGGTAACTAAGAATATTTTAAGTTATAGTTAAGTTAAGAATATACTACGGTTACAAAAGTTTTTTTTTGCTATTTGAAGAATACACATTAAACTACTTTTCTATACAGTCTTCGTAATTTTTGAAACACTTTTCATAACGAGGAACGAGACACTTCTGAATACCTTCGTTGTAGAAATTACCCGCCTGTGATTTGAACCATGTATTAATAGTTTGTTTGACATCGTTGACCACCAAGTAAGGAATTCTTATGCTTGAAAAGGTGATATTCACTTGGTGTGAAGTCTGGGTTTTCAGGCGGATGATCAAATTGTTGCCAGCCAAACTTTGTGAGGAGATGTTGCGTTGCAGCAGCAGTGTATGTGCATTGTGCAGTGCCACGATTCATCGCAGTGCCCCGGTTAAGCATCCTACATCCCTTACTCTGGATCGGACTAAGCAAAAACGTCGTATCAACCTTGGTGCCAATGAATTGCTTACTGCTTCGTCTCCATAAATATCGAAAATCTGACGGTCTCTTTCTATTGTTTTAATGTCTATCGCATTCAAGAACCGAATCACGTACCTACGTTCACACGCGCCGTACGGGCATCTCAAATTTCTTCGACAATATAAAAACGTTCAACCCAAAGTTTACTCAGTGGACAGTTGTTTACAAATGGCGTTTTTGGCTTACCAACGAATCAACAAACTGGTCTTGCATGCCGAACAGCGTGCCGGCATCGATACCGCGGTAATATTTAAAAACGCAACTTATTTTCTGAATAAACCTCTTATGTTAAGGTGCATCAAAGTTGACTTAGTCTGAATATATAATTAGGACACTATTCTGGAGTGATAATGGGAGTTTAAAACACAGTGCTGACCACACTTTCTTCCGTTTATACGAACTGATTATAAAGTATGAACTTTACACTTAACTTTACGTTTAAAGTACAGTGACAGCCTACGCACACTGTAAGCAAATTTATAGTCCTAATATGAACACATGAAGCTCTTTCTAATGAAGCACATATAACCATTAACTCAGTAATAATAGTCGTGGATTTTGCTATGTCTCAGCAATTCCTTTCTGCAAATGAAAGTCGGTCGTAACAGAAACGGCAAATTGTGGTTTCAAAGTTTAGTAATTATGAAGGTTTCAGATTTACAACAGCGAGTTTACAACGTAGCGTACGAGTACGTTCAGCTGTAGAGATTCTGTTTTGTTTTCGTTCCAATTTCAAAATAGAAATATCATTGCCAGTGGCGTACCTGGACCACTGGAGGCTTTTGTTTTCGTTCCAATTTCAAAATAGAAATATCATTGCCAGTGGCGTACCTGGACCACTGGAGGCCTGGGGCGGTTGCTTTCTGAGGCCCCCCTCCCATAAAACGGGTGTTTATAATCCAATTTATATTGAAGTAATATATAGCAAAAACAATTTACTGTTACATATTTATTGTCTAATTACTGTCATGATACATCTAGTTAGGAAACTTTATAAGAGGCTGTAGTAATGTTTGAACTAAAAATCCACTTTCATATTGTAAATACAAAGTTTAAAGAAATAATAGAAGTAGTATTATTTATAGACTACATTAAATTTATTACAATACTTTATAATATGCAATAAACTTATATACTGGAAAACAAATTTATCATTGCTGCAAACAATATATGGTCATTTTTGTCAAGGCAGTTAGCAGTTTTAGTGCATAACACACGCTGTTACTTATCTGTACAGTTGTACGTGCAGTTGTCTTCGATACCACTCACGGTTTTGTTCACTCACGCAGTATGTGATGCACTTTTTGTGAATTCGTTCACTCGAATAACTGGCCTGATTTCCGCACTCTGAATTATGCACTGTATGGGAAAAATTCTGACGAGAGGTTTTCAATAAATTGTTGGTCCCTTAATCGTAATTTTCCAAAGCTGGAGGCCCCCTACTAAGTGAGGCCTGGGGCGGGCCGCTCCCACGCCCCCCTCTAGTTTGCTACTGATCATTGCTTTGTCTTCAATAGCCATCCGTCTCACTATTTACTTTCGAGTTCAATACGCTGTCAGACTCTATTATAAAACACAGTTGTATCTGATACCCGGTCGTACGGATCGTCGTGTGGAAACAGAATAACTGACACCAGATGAAATTGCTACTAATTACAGTTAAAAATAAAACAGTTAAGGGGAAATAAAACAAACAATAAAATAAACCAAGGGGGAAGAGAAGACCCCGTAAGCGATGGTTGGATGACTCCCATTAAGACTGGATCAGGCTACTAGCCTACTAGCCGTAAAGGATGACGACGACGACGAATAAAACACAGAGATTTGTGTGCACAATTGTTTAAGCTGCAAGTTGTCCAACACACAGTAATGTATAACAAACAATAAATGTCACCCTATTGACAGTATCGGCTTACGTAATACATTCAAAAAACCGCATATATACACAAAATACATACATACATACATACATACATACATACTCTAAACCAAGAGTCACAACAGCAATCATTTCGAAACACACTCTAATATCGCAAATCCAAACTGAACTTGGCAGGCTCTGGCAGTTTATACTTGTAACCCGCCGAACGAGGTAAGAGAATAATCTACCATTTTCCGGCTGACCCGTCGAGAATAAGTGCATAGTCACAGGCCGTTGGAACTCACTTGAAACTATGTCATTCCCGACCTTGTATACATCCCAACAGTCTAATGCCGCCACGTCACGCTGGTTGCCTACTTCACGTGCGCAAGAATATATTAATTCAAGTGACATAACAATTGTGAAACAGGTGTTACGTTGTAATAAAAATAACTGTTTTTTTTATATAAAATATAAGACTACATTTTGTATTAATCATACAATTTTGGCTTTGTCATAATACTGTAGTTGACTGGCATACATCTTGTCAACATTTTCAAAGAATTTTTTTGAAGTTAGCCTCCAGAGGTGAACCGAAACGTATCATTATGCTATTAACATCAGTCAGAATGAAGATTTCGAAAGACCATCATGGCCTTACAGCCGGGATAATAATTTAAATAATTAGACGCCAGCCGTGAAAGCGTAAGAAACAGACTTCGGCTCCTCTACGGTGAGGATGTTTTTAAAAACATACAAAAGTTCAAAGGGTTGAAGAAGGGTTAAATCGTCCCGGCTCTATTCCTTAGCATTTCTACAGAGGTGTAGGAACAAGGGGTTATTCCCCGGTTTCCGAAGATGACAAACAACATATTTAACTCTCAGGTGGGACAGAGCAGGCGACGCTACGCGGAAAGCCTTGCCACGGTACTGTGGTTGACTGACGTACATGTGTTAGGGTTTTCAAAGACCTTTTGCTAAAGACGGTCTCCAGAGGTGATGCCGAACCGTCTGATTACGCTAATAACATCAATCAGTATGATGAAGATTTCGGAAGACCACGGCCCTACAGCCCGGATAATAATTTAAATGATTATGATGCCGGCCGTGAAAGCTTAAGATGTAGACTATTATACAATACAGATTAGAAGCAACAACAGTGGAAAAGTTGTTTTTGTACCATGTGGAAGTGACATTGATTCAAGATCAAGGAATAAGAGGTTTCATTAAAAAAAAGTAACGGACACAAAAGTTCAGTGATTATAAATTTTAAAAAGTGATAAGTTTTAAATTTTTGGGATGTTAATTGATAATAAAGTTATAGGGTGTTAGAAACTGTGACTATAATATAGCTGGATAAAGTAAAATTAAAAAAAAATTTTAAGACCTTAAGTAAGAATACAAAAATTAAACTACAAAACAGCAAATTGTTCAAGTGTTTGTGAACGCTGTATAAACGTAACCAAAGGACACGTTGTTATTGAGTGGGTGGGAATGTTTTTTCGGTTGTTGGCAATTGTATTATATTATAATTTTTAAAAATTTACCAATTTTGCAATTTTATCTGTTTTGTTGTAAAAGATTATTGTAAACTGTGTTTTGTATATAATGTTGAGCAGTGGTGTCAATAATTATTTATTTTGTAATTGGCTTCAATTATAATAACATGTTTGTTTTCAATACAACACTTTGTTGACTGACTAATAAACATTCAATATGTCAAGGAAATGTATATTTATATATTGTAATGTATCCTCTTGCATGTTATTATTAATTTTATATATAACATGATATATTGTGTCTAAGTACAAAACATGTAAGAAATTTTCCGAATTATAATCATGCAAAATGTTAAAAAAAAGCAAGTTCAATGCAAAATGTCCAGGACTGCACAGATTAAATAGAAAATGAGGAAACTAAAGAAATGTCAGTTTTTTAAATATTTGGGATATTTGGTCATCATCATCTTCTTAACGCTTTTAGGCTTTAACGACCTGTTCCTATTCCTTAGGATCCCTAGGACATCCTTAGGATGTTTTCACATCCAGGAGTAGGATATGCGGAATATAGAGGCGTTTGGACCAGAGCCTCTACTTACTGAAGACCGTCGAGCGTGGTGAAGAGCCAGACATTTTTGGTGGTGGTCCTATTAGAGAACACGACGGATCTAGATCAGAGTAGGTCGATAAATATCTAGCCGGCATAGGGTTGGTTTCTCTATACGGTGGTCTCAATAAAAAAACTCACAATTCCAACAGTAGCCTCGGAAAGCAAGACAAATATAATGATAGACCTTCGCAAACGGAAACGGACACGAGATTGTTTTCCGAAAGAGATGAAAATAGCGACTTAGGATATTTAGTTAGAGAGAACATAAGTTGTAGTGAAAACATGTAATGCAACATCTTCGTTAGGTAAGGTAGCTTTTAATGGAAAGAGAAGACGATTATGCGGACCACTAATCATAAAGTTGAGGAGTTGGATGGTAAAACGCTTTGTTCGGAGCGTGCGGAAATTATACGCAGCAGAAACTTGTACAATGACGAAAGAAGAGAAGACGCTATAGGCTTTCAATGTGTAGATTTGGGGAAATAAGGACATGAAAAGGATTTTTCAGAAGGATAGATGCTTGAAATGAGGAGGTGCTTGAAAGAGTAGGGGAGGAAAGAAAAGTGTAAAATTTCGTCAGGGACAGGATGAGAAATTAATTTAAACAGTGTATGCAGGAAACGCAAGGTAGTGTGATGGTAGAAATACTGGAGGAGCTGGTAAAGGACGCAGGAGAGACTAGACGATAGCCAATGTACGGATAGACTGTATCAGGAAGTGAAGAGACGGCGAAGAAATAGAGAGTATAGGAAGACATGACCTAGGGCAGAAAACATGTGATGATGATGTTAGTAAACATGTTCCTTCTTGCTGCTCCACGAATTATGGTCGCCGCCTGTAGATTCATTCCGGATCCTTTTTATGATGATATATATTTCTAATCTTTAATTTCACTTCACAATTCCGACATTCTGCTAATAATTGCTACATATTCCGTTATTCTGCTAATAATTGCTATATACTCAATTTCTTACTCTAAATTCTATGTTGTAGTCTCCTTCTTGTCTGTAAACAGTAGATACGGAAAGTACAATTTGCTCTGTTATTAAGGGGGTTTCACACTTCTATCTTACCAATGTTAATTTAGTTATTTTCATTTACCTTTCTCTTAAGACCAGTAAGAGCTACAGAGCTGATATTTTGCAAGCAATTTTACTTGATCTGCCTAAAAGTACAACTTTTAACGAAGGCAAATACAAAATTTTGATTAGGCCACACAAAACAAATTCTTTTCTGTATATCCATTTTTTTACATCTTTTTTGGAAACATTAAATTATTTATTTCAGAAAGTAATCAACAAATCTTAAAATCCTCTCGTTAAAACTTGAAGTATACGTTTTAGAAGCTACAGGAAAAATTTTAGTCTTCTATGTTTTATAGTTCCTGAGAAAAAGGAACATAGATTTAAAAAAACAGTTTTCTGAAAACGTCATTTAAAGTTTATTATAACTTTTTAATAAGCACCAGTAGAATATGAAGGTCCTGTTTCTTGATCAGCTTCTTCCCAGTCTTCCTCCAACTTTCTTTTTGCGGTCTTCACTTTTTTAGTTGCTTTTTTAACAAATTCTTCTAGTATTTTTCTGCTTGACCGATCCTAGCACGATCAAAGTTCATCATTGCTGCCACACAATTGTTTCCTGGTTTGATCCCTAAGGCTTCAAGCACATGGCATTTAACTGTTGTCCATTCATTAAAATTTGCTACAGCTTCAGCAACACCAAATTTTAACGTTTTTAGCCCAACAAATACTGTTTTTGGGAGGCGAGCCCATATAACTCCATTCACAGACTCGTTCGGATTTTGTGTCTTCCCGTGAAGGCATTTTCTTAAAAGCTGTGGGTTTGCCAAATAATTGAAAATCGATTTTATTTCCTGCATTACCTCAAAAGGGAGATAGAAATGTTCACTGTAGTTATAAGTTATTTTATTTCCTTCAACTTGCCTGAACCAGCTGTCTTTACCAATGGGGCACAGGCCACGATTGGGCTGATCGTAAACATCCGCTCAGCCGTACATGCCGTCACAAAACATTTAAAAAATCCATTTCCTGTCAAAACCCGAACTTATTAGGCTATATACCAATACCAATATTTTTTTGTGCAAACCGGGACTTCTTGGACGCGCCATCGACGGCCATCATCAGTGCAAAATTTGAGTTGGCGTTAACGTAGGGTGTTCACGTCAGAGACCAGAGCACTGTGGTAGTGACTCATGATGACCGTCAATGGCACGGCCGAAACGAATGCTATGGATTTAAGCATCGGACCACGGCCAAACAGACCGGGAACTCAATTTAATAACATTGACTCCGGCCGTGCAAGACTACAAAGTAATCTACAATTTACTCTGCCTGAAAGCTTTAAGAAAGTTTCTGTTAGAAAATACAATTAAGCTTTAGAAAGATAAAATTAATTGGCTTACGAAAATAAAATGTATCATTTTGTTGAATCAATAATTATAATAAACTAAACATTTTGTTGAATCGTGTTCTTCTTCAAGTATCCAGGCAGAAAATCTTATTTAAATTGCATAACAGAATCACGTATTGTGCTAACCGGTTTACCCCTAATATCACATCTCCTCTATATAGTTTATAGATATAATTGAAATAGATATATTTTGTATTTTTAAAGTTTTATGATTATATGCTTCAACAGTGTTGCACCCGTAAATTTCTTGAACTTGTTTTTAAAGTAAGAAAATGCTCTTTTTAATAAAAAAGGTATTAACTTGTCAAAAGTAAGCGGGTTTGCATAATGCTGGCAACGTAATCTTGTATTCTGGTGTCTCAGAGCTGATGCCAAGACACCATAAAACGTACGGCTACGCACTTTGAATACAAAGACAAACAAAAACGTTCATTAATTAAAACGGAGTCTTGGCGCTGACACCCACTTGATAATTATTTGCTTCTCTTCATTTCCAGACACGTTCTACCTAATCCGTAGCTACCTGTCTTCCACCGTAGCTAGTATACGCTTTTTCCTGTCTGTACTTCAACTACAGTTCTCTAGGTTTTCGTCTTCGTGTTTTTATCAGGTACTCATTTCCCTACTTTTATTTCAGGATTCTATGTTCCGTTCTTCTGCGATAACCGTAGTGTATTAACACTTTGTGTTCTAACGTTTCCATAAACGTTTCTATTACTTCTATTATATTGTACACTTCATATTCCTTATTCTTCTGTCCATCTTTCTTACCGCTTCGGTCTAACAGTCAAATTCTGTTGACGCGGTATGTCTTTACCATCTATGTTTCTTTACCGAACGAAATAATGTATTCACCAGACTTCTTATTTTGAGTACCTGGGCTACAGTGTGTTTTATAATGGACGTAACGACGTTGTGAATAAGTTGCATAAGTTTAACCTTTCCTGCAGGACTATTAGGCGAAAGTGAGCAAGTAAGGGAACACGCCTAAAATTCTACAAGGTAATGGCTCTTTCCACACTTTTTATGCGGCTGAGAATTGGACTTTAACGAAATCCCAGCCGCTGAAAAGAGATTTCTCAGCCACGTAGCAGGGTATACTCTCCATGATCATAGAAGAAACACAGGTATACGACAGGAACTGAATATTATGAGTATACTCGACAGGATCGCCCGGTATCGGCTGAATTGGTGGGAACATCTTTGTCAAATGGATGACTGCCGCATATGCAAACAACTCTGGAACTATAAGCCGAGGGGACGGAAAGATATGGGACGTCCGAAGAAGCGCTGGAGTGACAAGCTCTAATCTTTGCCTATTTGAGACCGAAACAAACTATCCTTGTTTTAATCCGTGAAGATGATGATGATGATGACCAAACTTGGTCTTTCCTGTGACGGTATTAAGTTCATTAACCTGTTCCAGCTTCTACATATTGTTACGACGGTCTCACTGATCGTCGTATGGCACAGTGGAAACAAAACACAGATACCAATGAAATCACTAATTGCCAGCTTTAATCAGTCACAAATAACAATTTGAAATCAACAAGATACTCTCATACAGTAAATTCAAGTTAAATTTATCCACACTCATTAATAATCACCCAACGTAACCTGACTGACAATACCAGGCGCTGACTATGTAGGTAGCCCAGGTGTTTCAGAATAACTTTCCAAACTTTTTGCGTTGCAGGTTAATAGCGTATTTCTAGTGCTCTCCAGAACTGTCTTGTAGGTACCTGAGTGCGAGCTTGACTGAAACGCTACACCTGTTCGGCTAGCGGAGAAACGTGTTAAAGGACGCTCTCGACTCTTTGAGAGAGTTCCTTCGTTACAATATTATCTGATATTTTCTCTATTTGCTTCCTCAAGTTTTTATTATCCGCTAGGTTGGAATTACAAGCCTGTTTCAGTATTTCTCCTACTCCTCCCAATAATATTTTGTGACGTGTGCCAAATGATAGATGTACAAGTTTTCGATATTATAGACGCTCAAAGATGATACATTTTACATTTTTATGCCAAGTACACAATGCAGCCGTTGTTTCGTCTAGGTTGATTCGGTTGTTTGCAAGTAACATTTGGTGAATGCGTTCATTCGTTGACGAAATTGATGGCGTTCCTTCTGGTAATTATCCTTGATATCCATGCGGCCATTTTTAAATTATTCGAACCACTTTTTGCAATAGTCTGGCATAAAAATGTACTTTCCTCTTATAGCATTAAAGTTCAGTACAATTGCACATCTTTCCTACCCAAAACTGGTCACTGCGCGTTTTTTCGTTTGTACGCTACTTGCAAATGATGTGACATATTTCGCGGTTAACAATAAAATAACTATTATTAAAAAGTGATAAATGTTACTACAGCTGACGGAAACGGAAGTTTGTTAGTGCTGCCAACAACCTTCATCAAAATATCTCTCTTAGAATAACATCTGGCCACGTGCAACTAATTCTTTCACTGCCTTTTCGTATTACAGCCTATTGCGTAAAGAGGGTTTGTAGAATGTTATATCCACAGCGTCGTATTATCTATATATATAAAACTCAAAGTCTGAGGATGTACGGGTACTAAATACAAATCCACACCGTTAAACCGATTGCCACCAAAGTTTGCACAGGTAACCTTTGACACAAGGTGAAAAATACTGTCTAACTTGGAATTTGATATTTTGCCCCGTTCGCACGATCTAGGCCCTTTTAATTATGCCTTTTCGTTGACGCGTATAAAGATGTCTAAAACGCCATGGAGACCAGAATTAATTACCATAGTAACAAATAAATAAACAAAAGCTATTTAGCGGCATCGGAACTGTACATTTATCCATTCCTGCACCATATTTTCGATGTTTTATATAATATGCGATTATATCGATATATTACGACGTGAAAAGTGTACTAATTTTAAATTGTCATATTACTTAATGCAAAGCGAAAATAGGTGCTGTTTTCATTTGTGAGGTTAGGTGACAACGGTTTTTGGTGTTTAGTTTACTGCTGAAATAAATAAAAGCCACGGTTGAGGAAAACATAAAGTTTAATGTGTTATACAATGCTTCTAACACAGTAACACTTAAAATAAAGAATTTAGCGTTTTCGATTTAACAGGTACTTTATAAATATCTCCAAAGGCTTCATAAACGGGTACTTTTAAATCTGCAAAGGTTGTTGCACCAACATAATAACTTACTACAAGTTAAAATAGTACAAGTGCTGAAAACAGCTTTTGAGAGAATTTGACTTATGAGTTCAAAATTGTTATACGAGCTGACAGAACGCCATATAGACATAGACAATAAATATTATATTAAAATACTTACTAAAAGTCAAATATAGGCGTGCAAAGCCGCGGGTAACAGCTAGTATTCTTATAAACTTCAGTACCAAGGGAAAGGGAAATAACATGGTTGCAGAATTTTTAAATGTGGTGCACAGATGAATACTAAATATTGTAACGTGTCGTTTCACCAAACATAAAACTAATAACAGTACTAACTAAAAGATAATTTACTGACTGGTACAAACTATGACTGACAATGACTAAAATACCAAGAAGTTAAAGATCCCATGACAAAAGATGTAAATAGTAAGTATAAATAGGAACATAGTATATAAGTATGCACAACTAGTATGTAAGAAATCCGATATTGTGAAAACCTGTTTAACTATGAGGAGGTCTGCGCACCTCAGACCGTTATGTTATATATCAAGAAAAAAAAAACAAAGTGAATTATTTAAATATTACAAATATAATCATGTCAAACGGTAATTCTAAAAGTTATATTGTGTGACAGTGTTAAGAAGGGGAAATAACAGTGAAATACATTTAAAAGAAAAAAATCATGTATGGAGAGAGTGATTAAGGATAATTAAAATATGAACGTTGAAGAAATATATAATCTATATGAAACAGGTATATAACACATATTGTGAAACAAGACAAATTAACTAATTGAAAAGGATAAAATTTTACAATAAAAACTTATAATAAAATAGTGTAAGGAAGAAAAAATAAGTTCAACCGAATATTATTAATTATAAATGGTAAACCGAACCTGTGACCCATAAAAAATGTAGTCATGGCCTTACTTAAAGAAATTAGTTGTTTGAGTTAAGAAGAAGATTTGTTGAAAATTTAGAATTGCAAGCCAGAACGTGTAAAAAATTACTGCTGAATTTGATACAAATTGAAGATCAATAAAAGGTGAGAGGACCAGGAAAACTAACCCAAAACCTAGAAGAATGATGTTTTAACAGAGAGAGACCAAAAAACCAGATGTCCAAGAGTAAAGAATCAACCAATAAATCCGTTAAGGAAACTGCTAGATTGGTGAGATCACTCCAAAACTAAATCAAATATTCGAGCTAACATTGCGACAGTAAAAATATGAATTACAACAAAAATAATAACTGAAAAAACAATATAAAAAATAATAATTATGAATTATTTTAGTACACTATTATACAATAGTCATTAATAATAAGAGTTTTTTGTTATAGTTTGTAGTATGTTTAAAAGAACCCACAACCATACAACAGACATACACAACACCATATTACCAAGTCTCATGTATAAATATTATATTGTCTGTTCTATGTGTAAATTGTACCAGATTTTAACGATACTTGTATGTTAACCCTGAGATTCAGATAAATAATCCTCTATTTAAAAATAAAACACAGGTTTTATTTTATTTAATTACAAATCAATTTCAGAGATACTAATTATTTTAATATTACATATTGGTAATCCCAACACAGGGCTGAACAAAATAAAAGTATCAACAACGAAGAGTAAGATATTTAATTGAACATTACATATTGGCGCCCAACCGGTAGGGCTGAAATTAGGCAAAACCAACTAACCGAAACACAATTAGTAAAATAACGATTGACCTAATTTTAGCTGGCAACTGCTAGAAGACTAAAAAATGCGACGACGAGAAGCTTCTCAGAAGAAAGGACAAAAGCCAGAGACAGAAGAAGATAGGCGGGAACAAGGAGAAGAAACAGTCAAAGACAGCGAAATGGAAGAACAGACGGGTGACAATGAGGAAGCCAGAGGAGGCCTGGATTTACAAAAATTATGGGAATTAATTAAAGAAGATTCCAAGAAACAGAATGAAGAATTAAAGAAACAAATGAAGGAGCATATTGAAAAAATAGATAAAAATAATGAAAAGAATATCGAAACACTTAACAATAAAATGGATAGTAACCAAGAAGTGTTTAAACAAATGAGAGAACAAATGGACGGCAATTAGGAACGAAATACAAAATTATACAGATTTAAAACAGATATTTAAGACCAAATATTGGTCCGAGAGTATTCAAAACATAATTAGAGACGATTTATGTAACGGACGGTATGAATCCACAAGAGATCAATCCCCAATAGCATACTTCTTGGCTAAGGTCTGCATCGCTAGACATCTCGAACCTCGGATCCCAGAAGAATGTCTGGTCCCTAAAATTTCTTACCATTTCGAGGAAGGCATAACACGAGCCAGACGGTGCAATCAGGAGAAGACGATTGGAGAGATGGAAGCCCTCCTGGGAAGTTATGAAAGGGAGGACTACTACAGGAGAAGTCGCAGGAGACTGGAACCCCAGAACGATCGTCGGAACGAGTAACACCGGGAAAACAGGCCACGAGTAAATCATGTCAGGTCAAACAACCATAATGACAATAGTCGAAACCAACATAATAACAGATTCCAAGGTAGTCGACGAAGTTTTAATAACGGCCAGACGTACCAAGATCGGTACCGAAGAGAGGAAGAAAATCAGCACCCACAGAGGGGTCACAGTGCGGAAGGTTGAAGATCTAGAAGCTGGGAAGGAAGGCGAGATGAACCTTCGGTAAACCAGCATAGAGATGACCAGGAGCGACCAACCACCTCAGACGGAAGTAGGGGAAACGGGAACCCGCAGTGAGAAACCAGAATAGCCCGTCACTGCTAGCTAACCCAGGGCTTATAGAACAGATGAATCAACCGGACAAATCCATAATAATTATTAGAAACCATTACCTCAAAAACATCCAGTCAGAATTACTAGAAGAAAGAACCGTGGAAGAGGCACGATACTACAACGAGATAGTCTACGTCAAGGTGGAGCTACAAGGTGTACCGACGGAGCACAGGTGCAAACATTTCATTAATTGATAAAACAGAGTTGAATAGGATACAAGAAATAGTCACGGAGAGAATACCCACGCTGCCCATTCACAGTATCACTATCATAGGAGCAACAGGGAAGCAAAATAAAACTGTCAAGCAACAAGTTATCCTCTAAGTTACAAGCAAGGGAATAGGGATTCCTATGGTGTTTCTAGTAGCCCAAGGACTACCATTTAAATTGTTATTAGGGTGTGACATACTACGGCGCCACTCTGCAATTATCGACCTGAACAGTGGAAAATTAACACTGCGTTCAGATGAGTATGATTGGTCCACTGAGATAATAGGAAGCCAGTGTGCCCCTCAGTCTAGACACTCATACCATGTTAGGGAAGAAGCTAGGTTACCCATAGGAAAAAATGAACTTGTGACTGAGGAATCAACATTATGGAAGGAAAAGTTGCAGGAAATCCTGTCATTTCAGGTAAGGGGCTCCACAGAGGCAGTCAATGTGGAACAGAAAGAAAAGTTAATTGGTATATATAATAAATATTGTAAAGTGTTCTCTGACTCACCAGGTAAAGCCAAGAACTTCATATGTGAGCTAAAATTCCGGGACACAGTAAAGTTTAACAGGAGATCTTATCCGATCGCACAATCATCAAAGGAAGCTGTGAGGCAAGAAATCCAGTGAATGATAAAGGAAGATATAATAGAAAGAAGTAGTTCACCGTACACCAGTCCAATTGTAGCAATTCCCAAGAAGGACGGACAAGTACGACTACGCCTCGATGCCAGGGATGATAATAAATGACAGGACCTCACCAGGGGAGATTGACGAAATTATGAAGAGATTTCATAGATGCAAATTGATGAGTACCTGGGACGCAGTCTGCGAGTACTGGCAGATTGAGCTTCACCCAAACAGCCGACAGTACGTCGCCTTCCTCTTCGAAGGAAGAAATTAACAATTTAAAAGGTTACCCTTCGGCCTAGTGAACTCAGTTGTCATCTTCGTTCAGTGCATGGACAAAATATTAGGCAAGTAAGCATTGGATTTTG
Source organism: Magicicada septendecula (assembly GCA_034769895.1). Classification (NCBI taxonomy): domain Eukaryota; kingdom Metazoa; phylum Arthropoda; class Insecta; order Hemiptera; family Cicadidae; genus Magicicada; species Magicicada septendecula. The sequence continues at coordinate 385,320,628 of CM068372.1, forward strand.
CTACAGTGTATGTGGATGCCATACTTATCACTTCTACAACCTGGGATGAGCATTGTAGTCGAATTGACTTGGTGTTGAGTAAACTACAGCAAAACAACATAACGCTCAAAATTGACAAATAAAAATTCATAACACAAAAATTACCCTTTTTAGGATATATATTGTTGGAAACGGGAATCACACCATCACCAGAGAAGGTAGAAGCAATTCAGAATTTCCCCAAGCCCCGAAACATTAGGCAATTGCAATCATTCCTCGGTATCTGCAACTACTACCGAAAATTTCAACAAAATTATTCAGAACTGACAGCCAAATTTCAACATATACTATCCTAAAGGACAGGTGGAAATGGGGCAAGCCTGAAGACAATAATTTTCAATTAATCAAAACCAAATTTTTAAAGAGCGTTATACTTCACCATCCCGATTTTCAGAAGAGATTTTATTTAAATTGTGATGCCCGCAACGTCAGCCTAGGCGCCGAACTATATCAAGAAGACGAGGAGGGTAATCACCTCGTCATTAGCTTCGCGAGCAGAGTATTGAGGAGCTGCGAGCGGAATTACACAGTAACAGAAAAGGAATTGCTCAGTGTAGCCTTCGCCTACCTAAAATTTAGAACCCATATTTTAGGATACCCCCTAACCATCAGATCGGATCACAAATCTATTTCATTTCTAAAAAAATGCAAGTTAAATCACGGACGACTAACACGATGGATTCTCATCCTGCAAGAATATAACATCCATTGGGAATACGTGCCAGGAAAGCAGAACATCGTGGCTGACGGACTATCTAGAGTGAACATCGAACAGGGCACTTATGAGTTTGAACAGGAGGACATAGGCAAGGTATTCCATATTCTACAATCCCGAGAAGACCTGGAGAGAATTTTAGAACAGGTAAAGGAGCAAGAAATCAATGATCCGAAACTGAATTTAATCAAAGAACGTTTATCACACAATGATCCCACCATCATAACTTATTATTGCTTTTCTCAACAACCTCTTATTTAATCGAACAATCTCAACAAATCATTCTTGGAAATTATATATCCCACCGACCGCAGAATCGTCAATCATCCTAGATTACCGTATCCGTTATGGACATATGGGACCTCTCAAGGTGGTGAAAGCAATAAAGGAGCACATGTACATCAAAGGTATCAACAAGAATATACGTCAAACAGTACGAAGTTGCAAAATCTGTCAAATGGTAAAAATTAATAATGAGAGAAAGAAAGGCACCAGGATCACCATCACTTCAAACCGTAACCTTGAGAAGATTTTTATTGACCTTTGTGGGCCATTCCCCAGGAGCGGAGGTAGAAGTCGCTACAAATATATAGTGATTATCCTTGACCATTTCTCGAAATTCACTAAGTTGTACCCGATAAGTATGGCTACAACACAGAAGGTGCTCAATATAATTTTAAATAATTACATACCAGAGGTCGGGAAGCCTGAAACCATCATCACCGACCATGGTACCCAATTTAAAGGGAAAAAATGGGAGGGTATCAAGACATATAAGACTTCAGTCTATCACCCCAGCAGTAACCCTGCAAAAAGAGTCCTCCGAGAAGTTGGGAGAATCTTACGGACGTATTGTCATGCAGAACACCGAAATTGGAGTAGGTACGTGGAAGCAACAGGAACCTTCCTCAATCTGGCTTATCACGAGACAATAGGAGCCAGTCCTTATCAGGTGATGTTCAACCGACCACCACCCACAGAAATAACGTCAATGACAGAATTCCCACCAATGGAGCCAGAAGAATTAACCCACACTGAAGTTCACAATAGGGTGCTTCAGAAGACGCAACTGCAACAGAAGATAGAAGAGAAGAAGAAATTGAAGATTATACACTACAACATTGGAGACCAAGTTTTAATCAAAAATAGACAGTTGCCAAGTACAGAAGAAGGAATTACCAAGACGTTATTGCTGTTATATCATGGACCGTTTGTAGTAACTCGGGACAAAGGAAATAACACCTACGAACTGACCACCCCAGGAGCAAACAAAATAAAACGCACATATAACCAAACTGAGATAAAAAGCTTTTATGAAACTTGAAGAAGGGTTTTGTAGATTTTTGCCATTTACTTCAGTAACTCCTAAAACTACCATTTACTGAAATAACTTGTCTTAAACGGGGGGCTTTATGTAACGTGTCGTTTTACCAAACATGAAACTAATAACAGTACTAACTAAAAGATAATTTACTGACTGTGACAAACTATGGCTGACAATGACTAAAATACCAGAAGTTAAAGACCCCGTGACAAAAGATGTAAATAGTAATTATAAATGGGAACATAATATATAAGTATGTACAACTAGTATGTAAGATATCCGATATTGTGAAAACCTATTTAACTATGAGGAGGTCTGCGCACCTCAGACCGTTATGTTATATATCAAGAAAAAAAAAACAAAGTGAATTATTTAAATGTTACAAATATAATCATGTCAAACGGTAATTCTAAAAGTTATATTGTGTGACAGTGTCAAGAAGGGGAAATAACAGTGAAATACATTTAAAAGAAAAAATCATGTATGGAGAGAGTGATTAAGGATAATTAAAATATGAACGTTGAAGAAATATATATGAAACAGGTATATAACACATATTGTGAAACAAGACAAATTAACTAATTGAAAAGGATAAAATTTTACATTAAAAACTTATAATAAAATAGTGTAAGGAAGAAAAAATAAAGTTCAACCGAATATTATTAATTATAAATGGTAAACCGAACCTGTGACCCATAAAAAATGTAGCCATGGCCTTACTTAAAGAAATTAGTTGTTTGAGTTTAGAAGAAGATTGTTGAAAATTTAGAATTGCAAGCCAGAACGAGTAAAAAATTACTGCTGAATTTGATACAAATTGAAGATCAATAAAAGGTGAGAGGACCAGGAAAACTAACCCAAAACCTAGAAGAATGATGTTTTAACAGAGAGAGACCAAAAAACCAGATGTCCAAGAGTAAAGAATCAACCAATAAATCCGTTAAGGAAACTGCTAGATTGGTGAGATCACTCCAAAACTAAATCAAATATTCGAGCTAACATTGCGACAGTAAAAATATGAATTACAACAAAAATAATAACTGAAAAAACAATATAAAAAATAATAATTATGAATTATTTTAGTACACTATTATACAATAGTCATTAATAATAAGAGTTTTTTGTTATAGTTTGTAGTATGTTTAAAAGAACCCACAACCATACAACAGACATACACAACACCATATTACCAAGTCTCATGTATAAATATTATATTGTCTGTTCTATGTGTAAATTGTACCAGATTTTAACGATACTTGTATGTTAACCCTGAGATTAAGATAAATAATCGTCTATTTAAAAATGAAACACAGGTTTTTATTTTAGTTGGTTACAAATCATCTTCAGAGATACTAATTATTTTAATATTACATATTGGTGATCCCAACACAGGGCTGAACAAAATAAAAGTATCAACAACGAAGAGGAAGATATTTAATTGAACATTACAATATTAGTGGTTTGGTGACCAGTGAGAGGGCCAGAATGATAAAGGATTGTTGTGAGTCCTTGTTAGAGAACGCAGTGACACGTTAATGTATCCAGTTACCGTTAATTAGGGGAGAAATTGAAGAGCCGAGAGACAGATTTAGGAAGAGGATAGGATTGGTGAATGATTTGAAGGGCCCGTGCTTTGCGTTCTAAAATGAAGAAATGTTTCACGTGCTACTAGACCAGAAAAGTATTTGAAAAGAAGAAATTTACGTATTCTTAACCATAAAGTTGTAATACTGATATACCAGATGTAGATGAGAGGCTCTTTACATTACATTTTGGTGATGGCCAGGCAATACTGACTGAAGATGAGATGGATATAATTTATGTGCTTAGGCAGATTAGCAACCTTTGAATAAAACAATCTAACGTTCACGGTAATACTTTAAAGAGGCCTAAGCACCCGCGAGAATACGGTCCCTTATTACTACTGCCCTAAGGCAGGTCTTTAGATGGTAAAAGCTCTCCGATCGCATGCCAGTCTTTTCGTTTCTTTGTAACACCCTCTGAGCTTAATGCTATCTATTAACTTCATTCTTCTACGCCCTCTTCCTTTTTCTCTTTCTATGACACCCTCCATGGCAGGTGTAAGCAAGTAGTCTCTTCTTAAACAATGACCTAACCAATTCCTTTTTCTATTTTCTATTACTTTCAGGTACAGATGTATTTTCTATTCTCTCTTCCTTTCTTCTTCTTAAAACTTCAGCATTCCTTACTTTATCCCTTACTGTTACTTTATTACTTACGGTCCCTTAAATGAATATTATTCAGCGATTAACTTGAGCTATTCTGTAGTGCATTAAGTACTGTCTTTTTCTGTTTCAATAACATTGTTACGACGGTCACGCAGGATCGTCGTGATGCACAGTGGAAACAGAATAACTGACACCAAAGGAGTCGCTAATTACAAATTTTAATTATACACACATAAATATTATCTTTAAATATCTGGGAATAAATTTTAACAAGGGACAGACGATAAAGTGTAGAGTAAACAAAGCAAGAACAATAATTAAGCCTCTAAATGGAATACTGTGGAGCACCGAAATAGGACAACAAAGGAAAATGAGAATATACAACCCAATGATTAAGAGCACATTAGTACATGGGTCTGAGACATGGAGAATGAAAGAACGTCTGAAAAGAAAGATAGAAGCCACAGAAATGGACGCCTTAACAAGAATATGTAGAACAACAAAATTAGACCGGGTCAGAAACGAAACAATTAAGCAACAAATGAATATAAAATAAACTGTTTTAGAACACATCGAGAAGAAACAATTAATTTGGTATGGGCACGTGCAGTGAATGGTGGAGGAGAGGTTGCCAAAGAGAGTGACGAAATGGATACCACAGGAAAACAGGAAAACAGAAAAAGGGGAAGGCCAAAAGTAACATGGATACAGGGTGTAAGGAGATCAATGAGTGTACGAGGTCTAATGAAGAAAACTGCAACGACAGGAGATATTGGCAATTAGGCATCGGACAACGTCTCGGGACGGTTTAACCCGAATATATATATATATATATATATATATATATTACTTTAATATTTATACTAAATTTACCTCAAGATGTTTTTTCTATTTGGGACATGTTTCGAGAGTTCCTGTTCTCTCATCTTCAGCCTTAGCGATCTTGTTTCTGGTGAAGTATTTGTGTGTTGGCTGCTGGATGTTATTAAGGTTGTTTGTTGGTCTTTGGTCTTTTAAAGTTGTATTATTGTGTGTGGTTGTGGTATATGTTTTTGTATTTTGTGTATTTTCGATGTTGAGTGCTTTGAATATTGTGTCATGTTTTGTATTGATTTGTAGTTGTTCTGGTATTAGTTTGTTTTGTGTTTTATGTTTGTATATTTGTAGATTTTCCCAAATGTTCATTATGGTGCCTTTGTGTGGTATATGTTTTATTAGTGATACATTGGTTATGTTTGGGAATTCGTGTCCTGTGTTTATTGCATGTGTGGCTAAATTGATTTTATATTTCTAGTTTTTTGTATGCGTTTAGGTGTTCAAAATAACGTTTCTTCAGCTGTTTTTTTGTTTGTCCTATGTAACATTTATTGCAATCTTGGCATTCAGTTTTGTATATACCATTAGTTGTTGTATTATCTTTGTTGTGTGAGCTATTTAGAATTTGTAATTTATTTTTATTAGTTTTGTATGCTATTTTTATATCTGTTTTTAAATAGTTTTGTTAGTTTTGTCATTTTATTATTTATGTATGTGAATGTGGCCCATTTTTTGTTGTTATTATTTATGTGTTGTTCATTTTGATTAATTCTTAATTGTTCAGTTTTTATTTTGTATTTGATTTTATTTTCTATTTTGATCATAGTATTTTTATTGTATCCATTTTCATAACCAATTTGGTATATTATATTTCTTTCTTTGTAAGTTTCTTGTTTGTTTAGGGGTATTTTGTACATTCTGTTAAATAACGAATAAAATGCTGCCATTTTATGTTGTGGTGGGTGGTCAGAATGGTTAGGTATAATGATGTTAGTGGAAGTTGGTTTTCTATATATTGCATATTGTATGTGTTTGTTGTATCTTGTGATGGTTATGTCTAAATAGTTGATTTTGTTATGTTTTTCTTTTTCTTCTGTGAATTGTATTTTGGGATGTATGTTATTGATTTGTTTCAATATGTTCTCTGCATTTGTGTTTTTGTTATTTGATACATATAGCCCATCATCTACATATCTTATCCATATGCCATTTGGGTCATGTGTTTTTATGATATTTTGTATTTTGGTGTCTATGTGTTGTAGGAATATTTCTGCTATTATGCTTGATAATGGTGATCCCATTGCTAAACCTTCTTTCTGTTGATAAATTTTGACAACCTAACCATTCTGACCACCCACCACAACATAAAATGGCAGCATTATATTCGTTATTTAACAGAATGTACAAAATACCCCTAAACAAACAAGAAACTTACAAAGAAAGAAATATAATATACCAAATTGGTTATGAAAATGGATACAATAAAAATACTATGATCAAAATAGAAAATAAAATCAAATACAAAATAAAAACTGAACAATTAAGAATTAATCAAAATGAACAACACATAAATAATAACAACAACAAAAAATGGGCCACATTCACATACATAAATAATAAAATGACAAAACTAACAAAACTATTTAAAAACAGATATAAAAATAGCATACAAAACTAATAAATTAAATTACAAATTCTAAATAGCTCACACAACAAAGATAATACAACAACTAATGGTATATACAAAATTGAATGCCAAGATTGCAATAAATGTTAAATAGGACAAACAAAAAAACAGCTGAAAAACGTTATTTTGAACACCTAAACGCATACAAAAAACCAGAAATATATAAATCCAATTTAGCCACACATGCAATAAACACAGGACACGAATTCCCAAACATAACCAATGTATCACTAATAAAACATATACCACACAAAGGCACCATAATGAACATTTGGGAAAATCTACAAATATACAAACATAAAACACAAAACAAACTAATACCAGAACAACTACAAATCAATACAAAACATGACACAATATTCAAAGCACTCAACATCGAAAATACACAAAATACAAAAACATATACCACAACCACACACAATAATACAACTTTAAAAGACCAAAGACCAACAAACAACCTTAATAACATCCAGCAGCCAACACACAAATACTTCACCAGAAACAAGATGGCGAAGGCTGAAGATGAGAGAACAGGAACTCTCGAAACATGTCCCAAATAGAAAAAACATCTTGAGGTAAATTTAGTATAAATATTAAAGTATTATATACATCAAGAAACGGACTGTAGCAGAAAGTGATTGAAATATATATATATATATATAAAATTCTACACACACAACATTTAGAAATTCACAAAAGTACTCTTGTAAAATAATTCGAGTTAAATCTGTCTAACGCACAACAATAAATTCTACCTTATTACAGTGTCGCACTATTTAACACAATAATCACTTTCCATTAAAATGGAACAATCATTTCTACCCGGACTGTAATATCGCCAGGTGAAACTGACAGCAGCCGTCTTACGATTATGATCCGTGTGAGTTTCGTAACAGTAGTAAATAGAATAAAACAAGTGGTACAACCCTCAAGTTCTTGTTTTATCATCGTCAGGCGTAACATTATTATATAGTAAATATATATTTGATAGAATTTACAAGTGGGTATACCAACAACTTTTAGTAGCCAGAAAACAACTTTGAACCATAAAGTATAAATCGTGGAGAATAAAGTTTTTCTTTGAAAAAAAAATCTAAATCACGCTTAAAGTTCTCGCCGCTGAACGTGTAACGTGGCTACCGCCTGTTAAGACGCACAAAAGTTTTTTTAACATAAAATATTGCTTACGAAAAATTTTACTTTTTATTTGTGAGTAAAAACATTAATATACAATGTTGAAAATTATATGCTTCTATGAGCTTACAAATTCCATTCTTGGATTTATTCAATACTTTACCTGCACTTAAGTCAGTTTTCAAACGTTAATAGAATCCAGCTCTAATTTTTTGTTTGACTTCATAACTATTAGTATGACCAATGCTATTCCTTTTCTTATAATAAGAGAATGTTTGATAATCAACGAAGTAAGATTAATACATTACGTTAAGAAAAGCGGAGAATACAATTAAATAAAAGTAAGTCATCACACACAAAATACTACTGTGAGCTTAAACAGCAAAGCTATCCCGGTGGACCTCGGCGCAACCACATGTGGATGAAGAGGAAACGGGTGAACACTACGTTTTGCAAGTGATTGGCTCCTGGACAAAAAATAATTACTGCCAATGCAAAATAATCGTACAAACATAAGCAGAGCAACCGACATTCGGCTTTACAAAATAGTTCTTAAGCCAGTGGTCACGTACGGGTCCGAAACTTGGACAATGACAGAGACAGAGGAAGAGTGGTTGCACAGGTGGGAAACAAAAGTCCTCAGAAAGATATTTGGTGCAGTAAACGTCCAAGGAACATGGAGAACAAGGATGAATGCAGAAATCCAGCAAATCTATGGAGAACCAGATATCGTCAGTGACATTAAGAAAAGTAGAATCCGGTGGACAGGGCATGTCCAGAGAATGTCAGAGACATTCACATTACAAACATTTTTACGAAGAGAAGAAGGAGGGGTCGGCCCAGAAAACGATGGTTGGATTATCTTAAGGACGATCTGCGCAAGCTCGGTGTAATAAGATGAATACTGAGAGCAGAGGATCGAGACGTCTGAAGGCGGATTGTCCCGAAGGCCAAAGGTCTCCAAGAGCTGTAGCGCCAATTGAAAGAGACAGAGAGAGAGAGAGAAAGTGAGAGAGAAAGAATGCAAAATAAGGAGTTGGTTTTCGACACTGTCGTCTAACCTGTGTGTACATATAACTGACAGTTTTGGGGGATGGCTTCCAAAAAATCCAGCATTACTTTTGGAAAGGTTTCAGACCTAGGTGCTGCGTACCATAACCAACGCACCGTAATTCATTAGCAGCAAAGACATCTATAGCGACCTACACCTTCCCACAGTCAGTAAAACCAATTCAATGTTCAGTGAAAGATATGTAAAACGGTTTGAAAAGCAGATAAATCCTCTATCTATAAATCTGCTAGATAACAGCCATCAGAAAATACGATTAAAATTCACATTTTCGCTGGGCTTTAACTCGGTAAATACATTGTACATAATGTATCACTTTAAAATACTCATACAAAAAACTAATAATTGGACTAATTCTCTCCATTGAAGTAATAGGCCTATTCTGTCAACAATTATGAATATTTTTATGTATTAACGGATTGCATAAACAAATCTGAAAATGTACGTGGAAAACCACAAACATTTACTAGAGGCAAAGCAATAACAGCCGACTTGGATAAGTTAGCAAAGGTAAGGTACTGTGTGAATCACACAATGGAGTATGTAAAAGTTAGCATTCTTGGCTGTAATTACTTTTCTAAGCGTTGTTCGGCAACTCAGACGATAAGGTAAGGTGTTTTCTGCAGTGTGAACTAACGCGGTAAGATTTATTGGCCGAGTTTAACTACACCACCGCTTGTAACCTTTTGCCTACTGCTTGTGGGTCTTGTCTATCAGTTTCTTGATCTCCATATGTTAGCTACCAGTGGACACTGCCAACATCTGGCATAAGACGTTATCCTCCTTTGTGTGAGTTACTCTAATCCCTTATCAGCTTTTGGGTATCGTACGTGTAAAACCTTACTTTTCTATAATATTTTAGATTAAGCCTGAACCACAGTACTGGCTGTGGTCCTAACGTACGACACCCGCGTTAGGTTTGACTCGTTTCATCCACTGAAGATGGCAGCCAGTAGTGCTGCTGAAACATTTGGTTTAATTGAAAACCTTGGACCACGGCCAAACAGCCCGGCAGTTAGTTTTAATTCTAATGACACCGGCCATGTAAGCCTCGGAACAACAATAAAAACAACTCAGTATTTTATAATAATATTACTAACTATAAAATGAGGATTCTGGAAGCAAATAAGAGTGTTCCTGAAAGAAGTAAGGAGAACAGAGTAAAGGAAAGCCAGTTAAAAAGGAAGAGAGGTGATATTAATGAACAAGAATTGTTTAGCCAGGTACATTTTGAATAAAAATATTACAAAATTTTAAACGCGATTTTCCGTGAGTCCACATTTTTAATATTTAGGTAGGCCTAAATATAATTGTGCACTAAAACTTCCTAGACACTTCAACATTTTTTATTGTGTTTGTATCATAATACTTCATGTACTAAACCTAATTTTTACTACGATATTGTATGTAAATATTTAGTATATTTTCAAAAAGAGGAAACATTTTGCAATTTTTAAAACACTGTCTTTAAAAAACACCGTAATTACTCTTTCACGAATATATAAGCTTAATTAGGCTCATCACTGTATGCTCTATGTTTTAATCTTTCAGTGAATAAAGTTTCATAAAGATATCTTAATGTACCTAACTAATAAGCGACACTTCATTTAATTAACATGTGACCGGCCTTCACGACCTCGTCCACTTAAGTCCGGACTATGCACTGTTTATTATTCATTCTAACTAATGCAGAATCTGCAGTTATTATTTGAATACATACAAAACAAACCTACTTAAAATCTTGTGACAATAAATATTGGAGCTGCAGAAAAACTACACTGGAAGTGAAGCATGAAGTACTTCAGATTTAAAAGTGAATACGGTTTTAAAAAATTGATTACCATTTGTTAAAAACGTTTTACACTAACACGTAATACGGTATGTAATTAAAGTATATGCTAGCGACAAGGAAACTGTAGTGTTTAACCTTCATTAAATTAAAAATATTAAAATGGGATGGTCACATTATACGTGTTTGTAAAAGCAGAGTTATTAAGAAGATATTTAATGGAATGCCCGAAGGTAAAAGAAAAGTTGGAAGGCAAAAACTAAGATTGGTGGGACGTGGAAAGTCAGGACATCAGTACTCTTGGAATTAAAAACTGGAAGAATATGGCTGTGAATAGAGAAGAATGGCGAAATCTTCTGAAGAAGGCCAGGGCCCACAAAGGGCTGTCGAGACAACGACGATGATGTAATATGTAATTTTTAATCATCAGTTCTAAAAGAGGAATGTAAAACAACGCCGTCTCCCTTACTAGGAGATTTCGGTACAATTGTGTCACACATCTACGTGTTCTTGCACGCTCATATGTGCGTTTGTACGTCACATTGACATACTTATGGGGTGAGATTTTGAGACCAGACAGAAATTCGTAAAGTGTGATGAAGGTACTTAGATATCTCTCCAAGGCATTTTCGTGTTCACCAGTCGACTTTGACCGTCTCTGTACGTAGACTCGCCCCACTGTTCCACTGGAATCCCAAGTATGCGTATGGATTATTTAAAGATATCTGGAGACGGTTTCAATCCTAGAGATTTTCAGATAGGCGAATGTTATATGTAAATTTGTGTTGGTACTATTTGAACGAGCTAAGAGAATTCTTAATTTTAATTCAACATTAATCTGACATAACGTTTATCTCTTTGCCTGTTTAATCAATGTGCCTGCTGTCTATCTGTTGGGGGGTATATCTCACGATACGTTTTGAATGCATCAACCGATTTTCGTAAAACCTGGCACGCATGTCTATACGTTTAGCGCTCAGAAGTCTATTGTTTTGATATTGATCTTCCAAAAATTGGAGAGGAAGACAAAAAAGGTAAGGAGGTAACTTCCAAAAAAATAAAAATTTCATTGTATAGTAGAAAACTAAACAGAATTTTTACAAGTTATAGTGTTCACATTTAGACATTCTAAAAGTTTTGCATATTAAAGCCTTATAAAATAATAAAAATTTTGAAAATAGTATAAAAACTCAGGGGTGGCTGTAAGAATAGATTGATAATTCCAAAACCGAACATAGAGTTTAATTTGATATTGGTTTTTAACTTTATGGGTAACATGGGGAAAAATTCAAGTGAAAAGTTTAAAAACAATTTAAGTCTGTATTTAGCATTTGAAGTTGCCTGCAGTCTATTACTAGACTACAAAATGTTTGCCATAAATAAGATAATTAACTTTTACTTTTAGTAAACTAGGTATTTGTAATCTGTTTATTTTCATATTTATACGAGACAGATAAAAAGTAAAACAAAATAAACCAAGAAGTATAACGTATATGGGAATCATCATACATATAAAAAATGTACTCACAACTTTACAAATATTAGTTGGTACATTAAGTTTATCCGGCTTTTTCCTCTGGTGAAGATTTTGAGTAAACTAAATTTTACTCGAACCTTACTCGCCGACTGCTATTGAAGAATAAAACGCAGAGGGAGACACAGCTAAAGTTCTATAAAGGCGTAGCTGTGCCGACTTTATTGTATGGATGTGTGAATCATGGACTCTCTTGCAAAAATTTATTTTAAAAATATAGGCCTTCCAAATGAATTTTTTAAAAGCAGTTAAGAGATGTAGTTCGAGAGGTCATCTACAAAACGACGACATAAGGAAAGGCCTAAAGTTACAGTAGGTTCTGGATAGGATAAAGGATTACAGACAGAATTGGAAGTCCCATGTGGAGCGCATGGTAGACACGCGTATTCCTAAACAAGTGTTTGAATATAGGCCAGTGAAACGAGAGATCGTGCAAGACTCTTGGAAAAAGTGGTCAGAGACTCTGTGAAGTCGGAACGGGCTACAGCCCAAGTCATGTAGTGAAGAAGAAAAAGAAGATGACATTAGTTTCGTATTATCTAATAATATAATAGGAAATTTCTTCAAAATAATGAGCAACTACTGCAGCTCACAGAAGTTACTACTATATACATGTATGTATACGCGCGCGAGCGTGTGTAACGTTACATTGATTGTTTTACTTTTTTGTAGGAAAGAAGTCGTGCCGTGCCATATGTGTTCAGTACTCGTAGAAAGCTATGATCGTTGATATTCTGTTGGCAGCCCAGTGTTCCAGCTGTTTAAGTTGCTCAAGTATTTACATGATCGAGTTTGTCGCGCGCGACGCTACGGCTCATAGTGTTTGGTACTCATTGTGTATGCAGCGCTGCTGAAGCAGTGTGCAACATTTGTTGTTAGCGTACTGCATACAAAGAAAAACTATTTACTTTGTTATATGTCTAGATGTAGACTAGCGCGCCCTCATCGTCTATTCACTCCAGGCACCAGGCGCTCATTTTTCTACCGCCGTGTTTGAAGAAGTTGTTTTCTTATTTTCTTGTGTAAGTCCATCATCGCTAACTTTGTAATGCATTTTAATCTTTAGTAGCTTGTCAGGATCTATTCTATCGGTGTGTTGTTTCCACCTTGACTTATTTCTTTTTACCAATTCTATTATGGAAGTTATAAACGTCGAACTGTAAGATTCTGCCTATATTCCCTTATTCTATCCAGTACCGACTGTAACTTCAGGTCTTTCCTTATGCCGTAGTTTCGTAAGTGATCTCACGAAATTTATACCTTAACTGCTCTTAAAAATTTAATTCTCGAGGCTAAAGTATTCTAGTTAATTAAAATTTACATGGAAGTTTACATGTAAACCCCTCGCACAACCCCCAACCTGGAGGACTAAGTGCATTCATTTCGGGGTGCACAATGACTAGACCCCAGCCACCTTCTCTACGACTAATGAGCCCGGTCTACCCATTGCTAATTTTGGTTCACCCCGGCTATTTTATTTCACCAGCACCACACAGTCCATATGGAGCCAGAGAGCATTTCACATATCCACCACCTGGGCAGACCCCCGCTGTGGGATTAGCAAACCCCGCCGAGGAGTAGTACTGCAGAGCAAAATACCTATATTACAATACGGCTAGCCCCCAGACTAACACTGCTTCATCAGTATCTGAGCACACACAAATTAACGCTCCCTCGGACACCCGCAGAGGAGCCTCATACGGGATATGTTAGCCCCACACGGGATCAAGAAACGCGTTTTCCTAAACAAGCGTTTGAATATAGGCCAGTGAGAACGAGAGATCGTGGAAGACCCTTGAAAAAATGGTCAGGGACTCTGTGAAGTCGGAACGAGCGAGCTGTAGCTCAAGCTATCTAGTGAAGAAGAAGAGAAGATGAAGAAGAAGAAGAAGAAGAAGAAGAAGAAGAAGAAGAAGAAGAAGAAGAAGAAGAAGAAGAAGAAGAAGAAGAAGAAGAAGAAGAAGAAGAAGAAGAAGAAGAAGAAGAAGAAGGAGGAGGAGGAGGAGGAGGAGGAGGAGGAGGAGGAGGAGGAGGATGGCAAGATTGAGTCAGGCATAGACTTCTGTATTTCAGCAACCATCCGACGCTGTAGAGGCTTAAAACAGAATTTGCTTGAGAAAAGTGTTTATCTTGAAAGAAACGAAACTGGCAGCCTACACGCCAGTTGCGTATATGTCAACAACGCACTATGGCAGTCATGTACCTTGAATGAAAGACATTGAATCAGAATTCAAGAAAGAAACATTAAATTTCTTGGACTTTTGGAAATGAATTCAAGGCGAGATAGAATACTCTGACGACGGTCACACGAATCGTCGTATAGTATATTGGAAACAGAATACAGACACCAATGAAGTCATTAATTACCAGCTTCAGTTAGTTACAAATAACAAATAATGTCACCTTATTACAATACCGCACTATTAACACAATAATCACTTTCCACTACAACAGTCACATTATCCGCACTTTAGAATATCGCCAGGTGTAACTAACTGATTAAGCCGGCCGCTGTTGATTATATAGGTCCCGCAGAAGTTCCAGAATAATTTTGCATATTCTTGGCGGCATGCAGACGTAATTTGCGTAGTTGCAAGAGCCCGAACAGTCTGGAGGCTACGTGATTGCACGAAGTTGACATGACACCGCACGCTGAGCTAGTCGAGAAACGTGTAGATTGACGCTCTCTGATTTTCGAGAGCGTTACGTAATTGTCGTAGCAATTACGTAACTCGTGGTGATCGCTCTAATTGATATGAAAGGAAGCTATCAGTTCAGTTGGTTTAGCGACTAAATACTACAGATACCTTACAAGTGTGCGGGAAGAAAAAAAACGGTAGAAGGATATGAGGAAGACTCAAATTGAAATGAGAAGACAATATTAAGTGTAGAAAGTAGAGGAGCTGTATAGGTTAATGCTAGAGAAATGGTCTCAGATAGAACGATTTGACATAGTCTCTGCAAAACCTCAACACTCATTGGGTTGAAGAGAAGGATTAAGCAAGTAAGTAAGCTGTTATTGGTGTTGTAAACTTTCAAGGTCTGCTTTTATTCATCTTACCTGAAAACGTTATTTTAACTCGAGGATTTCTGTGTCGAAACTTTTAATAGCAACACTTGTCTAAGATTGTTGATTATGTTGGGGTTACTACTAAAGAAAAACTACATTAAAGGATAAGTGAATTTTTTGGTGTAATTATTAGCACTGTTACAAAGATTGCACTGATCACAATCGGTTTAAAAAAATTATGAGAAGCCAGAGAGACCGATACTGACAAACCTGAGGAACGGTTTTTTAGTTTTCAGAATCCTTACAACCAAAGTCAAAAATTTTTTTACTAGTAATTTATTCTTATTTGAAATCTGTAGGTACTTATGTCGGTATCAGAAAAATATATAATTAAATTAGGACAATTATGAAAGCAAGTTTGTATTATAGACAGATATGTTATGCATTCATTTTATGTACTTTGGTTAATAATTCGGATTGCCCTATGTCGGCTAAAACGCTTGGAACTTGTTAATCGAAAAGATGACTGCTGCAAACCAAAACAACTATCGAGTATAAGCCGAAACGATGGACAGGTGTGTGAGAAACGAGATGGGATGTGGACAGGAACGCTTCAGAACATACCACTGTTTTACAATGTCTTATTATAAGTTTGTTATGAATATATTATGTAATTTAATAATTTAATACGTTAATTATTTAGTAATTTACAATTGTGCAAATTGGAAGAGATGGGTGCAGTGAAGACGGAACAGGTTGTAAGCCTACACCGTGAATAACGACGACGACAATTTATTATTGGTTAATAAAATTTATTAGTTGTTTACATTGTAACACTAAAAAAAAAGTACGATTAGGGTTACCGAGAAGGACACAACGGAGGCGAATGAACTAATTAACAGTGCAGCTGGATGCTTGGAGAAATTTGAGGGATTGTTCTGGCTGAAAGACATAGAAAAACGCCAGCGAGAAGTACAATTGTGAAATACTAAGAAAACTACAGCAGAGGTGATTGCACTAATCAAGGGGACAGCTGGATGCTTAGAGAAGCTAAAGGGTGTTCTGGCAGAATGGCATAGAAAGACGCCAGAGAGGAGTACAATTAGAAAGTACCAAGAAAACCACGCATGAGGTGATTGAACTAATTTAACAAGTGCAGCTAAACGCTTAAAGAAAATAAGGGTTGTTCTGGTTAAAGGGAATAGAAAAACACCAGAGAGAGATTTACCACGAAAGCTACTGCAGAGGTGAGTGAACTAATTAACAGGGCAACTGGACGTTAGAGAACACAAGGGTTGTTCTGTCTAAATGGCATAGAAAAACGCCAGAAAGATTTACGGGCCTGATAATCGGACAGACCGCGGCAGAGGTGGTTGAACCAGAGCCAGAAATAAGGAGTGAACAAACGTGTCCTATTAGAAAACAGCTTTAAAAGTAGGCGGGTTCAAGGAGTGCATTTTCCTAGAAGAAAGCAAGAAGAACCAATTAAAACGGAGCAAAGTGAAATGTAGGAAAACTAGTGGGGAAATAGGTATATTGAATATATACAAAGAACTGAGGCGCGATCAGGAGTCTACATTAAACTTTTGGAAGTCTTGATTTAAAATCGGAAAGAGTCGGTAGTCAATTTTCGGGAAGTCTACTGTAAATTTTCGGAGTTTACGATGAAAGTTCAGAGAGTTTACTTAACATTTCCGTAGAGTCAACATGAGTAAATAGTTTGTGAAAATTTAGAAATATATTCTAAATTTTCGTAAAGTCAAAACGAACGAACAGTTTGTGTAACGGAGTTAAATATCGAAAAACTGAGAACTAGAGTTTTATTAGTTTGTAACTCGTAAAAACAAATAATCGAATCGTATCATGTGTTACTAACGATATAAGCTATTGAAACGGAATAAGTCGTTTGCAAACTGTAAGTTATTGTAACGAGAGTAACCGTTGTGAACTAGTGAACAGTACTTACACTAATGTAAATATCGGAAGAAGCCAGATATACTTAATGAGAGTGAAGTGATTAAAAGTGTTCATCAATCATCCACTACGAGAGTGAACCGCACTATGAGTCATCGAAACTATCCTATATGCAAGGGAGTCAGGAGAGGATCTACAGCTAATCAGCGGACCTAATGAGATGGAGATGGGATCACAGTACATCAGCCCGCCGTAGACAGGAATATTCGTACCAAAAGTAAAATTGTATGTACTAATTACTAATTTACAGTACACCTGTCTGTTCTTCTAAAAGAACTTACGTATGAATTACATATTAAAACTTGAAGTAATCCAATACGTATATAAAAGCAAACTAAGCACTTTCAATTAAGAATATTTATTCATATATTAAAATGAATCCATTTAGAATAAATGTATTTTGTAATACTATAAGTAATTAGATGTAAACGTTATTCATGCTTATTTACAAAATCTAAGGAACCCTGAGATATAGAGACTTTAGCATATAAATTGTTTATTGATAAAATCATGTTTAAATAATTAATGATAATAATATGATAAAAGACCATAGAGAATTGATATTAATGACAGCTAATTTAAATGTAATAAATATTTTGGTTAGACTGATAAATGTGTCATTGTTTTTTTATTATTTAAAGATTAACCTTATGGATTATACTACACTATTACTTAAGATAATTTTCCTTAATACCAACAAAATAATTAAAGAAATTAATTATTATCATTACATTTAAACAACATCTAGGGCAATTATTGTTACATTTGACGTAACAACGCTGGGCAAAACAATTTATAGTTATAACATTATTAACCTCTTTCTTTTTCTAGTGAAAGTAACTTAAGCGGGGATATGCATAAAATTAAGTAAAAACTGTACTAAAAGTTAATTATGTTGTTAAGGCAAAATTTAAAAATTAAGCTTAAATTTGTATTATAATTAAATCTTAATAATAGATAACTATTTTTAAAACGAAGGTACCTTACTAAAATATATTTGTAAAATTATTTATCTTTCGGTAAATCCGTCTGTTTCAAACCATCTGTAGAGACCTCTATTTTAATCTCTTTCACTGGTTACAGTGAGACGACACAATACTGCCCTGTATTTGTTCGAATGTTGGAAAATGCCAAGGTCGATTGGTAGACACGGGAATGCCTTGGAGACATTTAAGTGGCTTCATCTTACTTTACAGATTTCTGCCTCTAAATTACTGTCAGACGCACTACTGAGAACCTCGTCCTATGAGAATATCTGCTAAACACACTCGTTTGCGTCCTCCCCGCACACACACAAACGCAGCTTTCCAGTATGCTAACGCAAAGAAATGACACACACACGTAGTATGAGTCTTTAATAACGAGTGACGCAGTACTGTATCGAAGACTTAAGTATTTATAGTTACAAATTATATCATCTTCAAATATTATTGATAACATAGTAAATTATTAATAACTAAACAACGATTTCTGATCTCAAGCTTGAGAGTTAAATATGATTTATTTATATTTTTACATGTAACGTAATGTAAGTATAGTAGAAATATAAATGAAAGGAAAATAACATTAACAAAAACAAAAACAACAATAATAATAATAATAATTCAATTAAGGGCACTCGTAACCGGCTATGCTTACCATGTTAAATTCATCAGTTTTGAGACCCATTATCTCAGAAACTGAAAAAGATGGAAGTCTGAAAGTTTAGCACTCAAGTTAGCGCATTGTACTCTTCAAACTATTAAAACGCTGCTACAATTATAAACTTATCTCAATTTCTTGATTTTTTAATAATTTTTTTTTATATTTTGCTCTGAAAATTTGTATATAAAAAGCATTTCAATATGTTTCTACATTTTTTTAAGTGAAACTACAGAATTTTAGTAGTGTAGTCATACCTCCACTAACCCAGTAGCTGCACAAACATTCAGCTTGATAGTTTACTTGGTTTCTGAAATAATAGGTCATTTATCTAAAAAAGCATATTTTGACAAAAACGTGTTTAAAGTTTTAAAACAGGTTTTTATTGTTTTACCTGATTTAATATAGTCCAGCTTCATACTCGAGTCATCAATTATGTCCATTTAGTCCTCTAGTTGTTTTCACATTTCTAGTTGACTGTCGTCAATTTAGTCAAATTTTCATCAATTTATCTACTACTGTGTCTGCCTCAAGTAATCATTGCAAGTCAATGTTTTTCATTAATTTCAAACCTATTTGATCCTGGTTTTATCCTTAATTTTTGTCAGACTTAACACTTGGTTATATTACCTTCATTGAAGGTCAACAAAGTATCATGCACACCCAAAAACAAAGTATCCAGTTCAACAAATTTTTGCTAATCTTTTCCAATCAAATGGTATAGCGACTCGTTTGAATTATGTGCACTACCATAAAGACTTTTTTAAAATTAAGACGTGTTTCTTTTAACATTTATGTTAATACAAAATTTTACTTTTTAAACACATACATTCTCTTTCCAATGGTAAAAACGGCATGTCCCTACGGTTTGTTATGAGGGAGTTACAGATTTGTAAATAAAATGGTAGTGTTATCAATACTTTTGACAGAACTTTTCCTGCGATCTCTATTCTTTTAAAAATGTAATTTCAGTATAAATATTAAATATATTATACACATCAAGAAACGGACTGTAGCAAAAAGTGTTTGAAAATATGTATATATATATATATATATATATATATATTATATGTAATATTTATAATGAAATTACCTCAAGATATTTTTTCCTTATTAGTAATATGTTAAAAATACCACTTTAAAATACCAGAGACCAACAAGAAACCACAATAACGACCAGCCAACACACAAGTACTTCACCAGACGCAAAATCACGAAGGTTGAGGATGAGAACACAATGGTTCTCGAAACATGTTCCCAATAAGGAAAAAAAACATCTTGAGGTAATTATATTATAAAATATTAAATGTATTATATACATCAAGAAACGGACTGTAGCAAAAAGTAAATTATTCCTCAGGCTTTCACGGCCGGTGTCAGATGAATTGTTCATGATATCCGGGCTGTTTGGCCGTGGTCCGTGGTTTATAACAAAACCAAACGTTTCGGCAGCGACACTGGCTGCCATCATCAGTGGTGACTTTGCTGAATTTATAAGTACAGGTAGCATGGCAGGACAGCTTTAGCCTATACCACAGTACTGTGGGCCTGTACGTAAACACCCGGCGTGCAGGATTTTTATACCACTGATGGTGGCAGCCAGTGGAGCTGTCGAAACGTTTGGTTTTGTTATAAACCATGGACCACGGCCAAACAGCCCGGATATCATGAACAATTCATGTAGCAAAAAGTGTTTGAATATTCATATATATATTTTAACAATACAAATTGTGTGCATGTTGTAAATACAAATATATTTGTGTTTGAGGAGCCCCACGTTTTGGGACGCCAATTTATAACAATACAAATTTAACTTAAATATTTATTTAAATTTGTCGAGTCTCATGCTTTTGGGAGACAATTAACCCAAGTTAACGCAACGCAAGTTAACCAATTTAAATTCATTTACATATTATGTATTGTATAACATAACAAATTCAATTTAATTTATTGTATTGAATTCATGGGTGTAATCGTAATAAGAAGATGATACGTTATTTACGTTTAAAATCGTTCCATTATTTATTTATTTAAACAACATCTCTTATATCGGATATTAAACAATAACTCATTACTAAATCGTTTGTACGACGTTTTCGTACATAACTTATTGCTAAACAAATTACATACATAAGTTATATACAACTCTTATTATCTAACTGTAATTACTTTAAAATATTTATTTTGCTCTCGGTTTACTCATGGTGTGTTCATATTTTTGCAATTGCTGATTCATTAGCTTCAAAAAAATGAATTTACTTCTAATCAAACTTCTTTTATATTACTTTGTTTTACTTTCTACTTCATATGCATTTTTTCTTTATCTTCAAAGACTTTACTAATTACGTTAATTCAAAAATTACTTATTTCTCTAATCATTTACGTTACTAATTACTAAATTTGATACAAGAAATATTAATCTAATTTTTACTGCTTTTACATTTATTTATTTTAATATTGGTTGAATGTCTTCCATTCAAACTTTAATTAGTGTCTTTCAACTGTCTGTAATTAAATGTTTTTTTTATCACCTCGTTTGACGTGGATATTCATCTGCACGTCCTCCGTGTCCTTCTGGTCGTGTCCTCTGCATGTGCTTCCGGTCCTTTGGTCGTGTCCTCCGTGTGTGCTGATTATTAGTCGTCTCGTCTCACGTCATATGCTGCCGGTGAGTCCATAGACCTCATCGTATGTATTTTGCAACTCTTGCTGTATAGCTAGTTGATCCGGTGACTGTTACGATAATTGTGAATTTTTGTCGTCGACTGACATAGCCTCCTGCGGCAATGGTTGAATCGAGAAGAAGAAACTTTGTTAGCGCGACCTGGTATTTATAGTCAGGTCGTGCAAAAATTCCTGTCTGAACACTTTTCAACTTGTCAGATTCTGTCGAGGCGTCATTCCCCCCACTCTGGTTCAATTCACTATTTTCGCGAATTACGAAGTTTGTTTCACCTTACTCTATGTTCAATCGATCACTAATCTTTATGTGACTACTATATGTAAATTGTACTTTTTTATGGTATTCACAAAAAGAGTTATTCATTTTTTACGTAGACTAATTGCACTTTTCGTCACCTCTGTATGGTTTTTTAACATTTTATGTACCTATAATTTCCACACACTTTGGTGTCTTTTGTTTTGTCCTATCGTACATACTTTTCTTATAATTAACAATAAACTTATAACTATTCTACTTGAAAAGGGTTGGTTACATTTTAGGAACGGACAGGTTTCACACACACTAACAAAATACGCGCGTACACAACGGTAGCGACAGGTGTGTCGAAACTGCATGTCCATGCATGAATTGTATTGCTACGACAGCATAGAACAATCTACGCGTTTATCGAATGCGCCAGAAAGATCTCGACGTAAGCGTGTGGTGTACGTGCTACTAGACGCATTTTGCGAGAATTTTCTCGACTGTGCCAGGCTTCGCTCGGGCGCTCGGACTGTGTCAAGGCCGTAGCAATTACGTAGTTCGCGAGAGATAAGACGCAGTTTGGAAGCTTCTGGTGTGTGAGCGTAACTATAAATACATCGCGTCGCGGCCTTAGTTGTTTTTCAGTTCAATGCGAGATTTTTGACTGTGCGGTTCGTGAGTATAAGTGCGATATATTTACAGAGCGGTTCGAGTTTTTACGGTGTACGTTCAAGTAGTTATTAGTGAAGTGTTGCGTTTTATATTCGGACGGTATAATTGTAATACAGTTGAGTTTTAATATTAGTGGACATTTTATTGCGTATGAACAATTTCATTTGATTTGTTGTAGACAATGAGTTGTTAATTACGAACTGTTTTACTATAACAATTAAAGGTGTGATTAGTGACTTAATTGGTGTCTTGTGATTATTTTGTTTCCACTGTACCTACGACGATCGAGTAGACCGTCGTAACAGTGGTGTCAGAACTGGGATAGAACGGTTAACAGTGGAAACAGTGGACGCTTTGTACAAGACGAGTGTGATTCGTAATTAATCAGTAAACATGGATCCCAGTCAGATGATGGAAACTTTACAAACACTGCTGCGGCAGACACAGGAAGAAGCAGAAAGACGACAAAAAGAAGAACGAATAAAGAAAGAGAAGAAGCAGAGAAACGACAGGATGAGAAATGCAGACAGGAGGCGGAAGAAGCAGAAAAACGACAGGATGAAAAACGTAAGCAGGAGGCAGATGACATCAAAGCATTAATTCATGAACAAAAGCAGATGCAAGAACATACTACCGCAGAATTGGGTCTCCTACGTGGTGACGTAGGTGAATTACGAGGTGAGCTCAACAAACAGATTACCAGAATATCTGACGTAGAATAATCCATGTCAAATAAAATAGCTAAAGTAGAAAAATCTGTCTTGACTGTGGAAGAAGTTATGTCAACAAAAATATCTGCAGTAGAAAACTCAATGGCAAACATAAGAGAACAAATTAAAATTGAAGTTGAACAGTGCATGAAGATTCAACCAAAAAAAATTTCTGAACAGACTGTACCAGTGATCAAGACAGAAAAATACACAGAAAATAAGTTAACAGAGAAAGTCACTTTGCCTGCAGTAGGGACAGTTCATGTCAAAGCTCCAACCCTTGACGGAAGCACTAACTGGGCAACGTACCTCCGCCAATTTGAAGCTGCTGCATGCGCAAATAATTGGACAGAAAAAGACAAGGCTGTTTCACTTGTTCTTGCATTAAAAGGACCCGCGGCAGAACTACTACAGAAAGTGCCACCTGACAGCCAGAACACCTATGCCGAGTTGATAAAAGCTCTGGAATTACGGTATGGTGATAAACATTTGCGAGATGTGTACTGCACCCAGTTGAGAGCAAGGGGACAGCATTCCGGAAAAGTCTTCAAGAGTTTGAAGCAAGTATCGACAGACTAATTAGACTGGCCTATCCTGAAGCGCCAGAAGATTTTCGAACGCGTTTTGCGATGCAGACATTTACTGCCGGTGTCCGAGATAACGAACTACAGCAAGTGTTACGAATGGCAAGGCACCAGAACAGTGTGGACGCCCTGGTACATGCTTTGCAATTTGAGGCCGCCAAATCAGCGTCTGGTTGGACAAGTCATAAAGTGCGCGAGCTAAAAGATCGCGACGGCACAGACGATGAGGAAGGAGAACAAGGAACAGAGACTCGACGGTCGGCGCCACAGAGTAAAATAAGAAAAGACAGAAGACCGAAATGTTACAACTGTGGAAAACGTGGTCATCTACAGGTAGACTGTTGGGAGAAGAAGATACAGAGAAAAGAGACTGATCGCACCAATTGGAGAAGTAAAGGCCCAGAACAGCACACAGTTTCCACGCTACATAAGATCAGTGGAAACTTGATTGTTAGTGGATTTGCGGATGGTAAACCAACATCATTTACAGTTGACACAGGCGCAACAGTGTCTTGTGCGCCCTGACTTAGTCTGTAACCGCCATCCTCTAATTAGCTCTTGTACAATACAGACTGTGACTGGAAGGCCCGTCAAGGTGCTAGGAAAGGTAGCCGTACGTGTACGCCTGGGTCTTCTTGAGTTTAGCCACCAAATGCTCGTTGCAGACATTGTCGATGAAGTGATTCTTGGCACGGACATTATGAATGCCTACGGATTCGTTGTGGACTTAAGAGAGAATGTCCTGAAAGTTGGCCAAGAGAAGATAAAACTTTGCATGGCTAAAATGACAGGGTCTACCAACCATTCGATTAAGCGAGTGGCATTAGTCGAAAAAAAATTCAACAAGTCTGGTCAAGAGGAAGTACAAATAAGTATAACGACAAAAGAAGTGATTGGAGAGCCAACTATGGGTGTCGAGACAAAACTCTTGCTTGTTCCTGAGCTGATAGAAGCGCCCGAGGGTAAAGTGGCTGAAGATGAGGTTACGCAAGAGGTTGTTGACGAGAACCAAACAAACTTGGATCAGCCAGTGGTATTTAGGTCATTAGTACATGACGCAACGAGAGTGATTCCAGCGAAGCTAGTGGTTGCGCGAAAGATTCGCATTCCTGGGAACGTGATCTTCGGATCACACGAGACTGAATTCGAAGAACGGGAAAATTATCCTTCGCAAGGATGGCCACCTAGATCGCCTGGTCGTGTATTACTTCGAAGACGCTTTGCCAGTTCGGGACGAACAGGCTTAAGGAGGGGGCAGTGCTACGACAGCATAGAACAATCTACGCGTTTATCGAATGCGCCAGAAAGATCTCGACGTAAGCGTGTGGTGTACGTGCTACTAGACGCATTTTGCGAGAATTTTCTCGACTGTGCCAGGCTTCGCTCGGGCGCTCGGACTGTGTCAAGGCCGTAGCAATTACGTAGTTCGCGAGAGATAAGACGCAGTTTGGAAGCTTCTGGTGTGTGAGCGTAACTATAAATACATCGCGTCGCGGCCTTAGTTTTTCAGTTCAATGCGAGATTTTTGACTGTGCGGTTCGTGAGTATAAGTGCGATATATTTACAGAGCGGTTCGAGTTTTTACGGTGTACGTTCAAGTAGTTATTAGTGAAGTGTTGCGTTTTATATTCGGACGGTATAATTGTAATACAGTTGAGTTTTAATATTAGTGGACATTTTATTGCGTATGAACAATTTCATTTGATTTGTTGTAGACACTGTGTTGTTAATTACGAACTTTTTACTATAACCATTAAAGGTGTGATTAGTGACTTAATTTGGTGTCTTGTGATTATTTTGTTTCCACTGTACCTACGACGATCGAGTAGACCGTCGTAACAGTATACTCCCTATTTTTACTACGATTCAGCTTATGCAATCTGAACCATGTCTATAATTTTTATATTTATTCATTTTTATTTGGGCAATGCACAGTAGCATTACTGTTTGTACTGTTTCATTATTTTCCAGCTTGGTAAACAAAAATTTTTTTAATAAAAAATAAAAAATATTTTTTTCTGCCTTTAGACAAATAATATGTATTGTTTTTTATTTATCGACATATTTATTTATTTTATGTTCGATTAATAATGAGTATTCGATTTTTCAATTGTACCCTTATTTGGAGGTTTTTAAAGCAAATATTGCCCCCTCTATGCGAGTAGAGTTGATGTAGTTATATTAGGTACAGTCGCCGTGTTGTTTCGTTACATCCGCTTTAATCATTGTTCCCCTTTATTCGTTCTAGTGACCCAGTTATTTATGAATGGAATTTTCTTAAAGTTCTCTCCCATTTCTCACTCTGGAAATGTACACCTTGATCACTCAAGACCTTCTTCATTTTTTCATATGCTAGAATATATTTCTGCAGTAGTATCTTTAGAACAACCTTAGTGGTGGGTCGCATAATTGGGTACAGTCGGACTGCCTTGAAAACACATAGATACATATACCAATAAGTGTTTCACTCCTCGACTTGATCGTGGTAGTGGTCCCAGAAAATCCACTGCAATTAGCTCTCCCTTATTTTCTTTCTGAATGCTCTGCATTTCTACGTGTGTGTGAAAATTCGGTCCTTTCGCCGTTTGACACTCATAGCATTTCTTCACCTCTTTCTTCATTTTTCGAAACATATTATTAATAGTAAAATCCTCTCGCAGACTCAGGTAACATTTCAGAGCAGCAGTATGCGCTAAGCTCTCGTGTGCTGGTCGGATTAACTTCTGCAACATTTCGTTAATCAGTACTATCTTCCAGTCTTGTCTTACTAACTTGAAAAGGATTCCATTCAGTACCTTATAATGCTCCGGTAGCTGTTCTCTATCTTGCATCTCCCTTATGGTAACGTCCAAACTTTGTTGTTTTGTTAAATTTTTTAACATTTGATTTACCTCCTCTTCGCTTTAAATTTAATTGATAGCAATTGTACTTCTTTCTTCTCGTTCTCGTATACTTCTTCACATTCCTCTGTGATGTATCGGCTTAATGTATCAGCTACAATATTGTCTTTACCTTTACAATATTTAATGGTGAACGAGTATTCACCGATGGCTAGAATCCATCTTAATAATCGGGCATTTGTTACTTTGCATTTCAATAGAAAGGATAATGCTTGATGGTCGGTGTGTATCTCAAAATGAGTACCGTAAATATAATATCTGAATTGTTTCAGAGGGTATACTATTGCGAGGATTTCTTTTTCTGATGTGGAGTAGTGTCTTTCTGCGCCTTTGAAGACTCTACTGGCGTATGCGATGACTCGGTGTTCTCCCGTAGTATCTTGTTGATACAGTACACTCCCTACGGCGTAGTCACTGGCATCAGAGTAGATTACGAAGTTTCCTTCACGTTGAGGATGATATAACATAATATTTTCCATGAATAATGTTTTCAGTTGATTGAAACCATCTTGGTGTTTCTTCTCCCATTTCCACTTCTGTCCTTTCTTCGTCAGCTCCAGTAACGGTTGCGTATTCTTCGCATACAATGGTGAACATTTTCTGTAGTACCCCGTTAGTCCTAAGAATGCTCTTAACCCTTTGAGATTTCTGGGTATAGGAAAGTTAGTTATGCTGGATATTTTTGAAGGATCGGGTTGATTACCAGAGGAAGAAATAATATGACCTAAGAATTGAATATAGGATTTGATAAATTCACATTTGTGTAGGTTAAGGGATATATTCGCTTATCTAAACTTGTGAAATATCGTGCTTAGATGTTCTATATGTTCGTCTAGTGTTTTAGATACTACTAGAATATTATCGACAAATACTATTGTGTATGGATCCACCTCAGATCCTAACGCTCTCTCCAGACACTTTACTATTGCAGCTAAACTCGTGCTTAGTCCGAAGGGTACTACCTTGTGTTGGTAGCATTTACTTTTATACAGGAAGGCTGTATACTTTGTGTCCTCTTTACGAATTGGAATCTGCCAGAAACTTGAGCGTAAATCCAGCTTCGTCAGATACCGCGCTCCTTCACACTTGGAAAATAACTAGTCCGCAGTAGGCGCACAGTCATACTCTTTTAATACAATGCTGTTCAGTTCCCTCATGTCAAGGCATAGACTATCTCACCACTCTTCTTCTTCACCGCCACTAGAGGATTCAGGAAGTTGCTGTTCGATCGTTCTATGACTCCATTTTCTTTCATGCGACGAATTTCCAGTTCAACCTCTTCCTCAAATCGCATTGGGATAGGATACGTTCTCCTGATGACTTTCGTAGGGTCTGACACAACTAGAGTGCTCGTATACTGTCGTCCGCGTCTTTACTTCACTAAATACTGTATTGTACTCTTCTATTAATTCGTGCAGTTTCTCTTCTTCCAGTCTCGTCATCCCTTCATCTGCTGCATTCACATGTCGAGTTGGACCATATTGTATTTGTGATTTGGATAAAACAATAGTTGTTTCACTTACCTTAGATTGCTCATGACCTTCAGTCATATTTATCTCATACTGAGTGCCTTTATAATTACACTCTATCTTATTCTTATTAATATTTATCTTAGCATCTAGCACATTCAACAAATCAATTCCTAAAATACCATCGTATATTAATTTATTCACAATAATGATGGGGTATGCCAATTCTAGATTTTTATATGTTAGAGTTTCATATGCTTGTTGTATAACTTTTTCTTTTTTATTTGTGGCTGTGGTAATGTTCATATTATTTACGGGTAATATCTCCGTATTTTTAAAATATTTCTTATTTCGCTGTATCCATGCAGAAGTTAAAACTGACATCTGACTACCTGTGTCTACCAACAGTTTTATATCATAATTATTAATTCGAACAGTAACAATGGGACATTGTGTTTGCTTCTCCACTCGCCCTACATCCTGGTCAGTGCGTAACAGTTCGTTGCGTATACCGCTAGGGTAAATATTCTTTATTGTACAGAGCTTTTTCCGTCCGCTCTGTCATTGCTTCGATGTTGACGGTTTATTGTTCGCTTCCATTGTTCCTCGCTGCATTGAATTGTTCCGCTTCCTTTCATTGCACTTATGCCTTTGTCGTATGATTTTGGAAAACGTTTCCGATTAGACGACCACACACCGCCTCCTTTATAATATTTTAATACAGTATTTTCCGTCATGCAGCTCTGTTTTGATCAGCTGATAGCCTTCTCCTCGTTGTTTAACCGTGTTCATTCGTTCGGTCTCTGTAGCTGTGCGCGTCGTTGTGTTGTGTATTGTTGGCGTATACTGTAATTTATTTTATAATTATCACGGTTTTGTGTAGCGTTTTGTATTGATGTCTTGTCATCACGGTGATAATTATAGTGGTGATTAGTGTGTTTTGGTTTCCAGTGTTGTGTGTTCTTACCTTTACTGATATTCTCCGACTGTGTCACAAGGATTAAAAATTCTTCTATGGTTTTAATTCCCTGCGTATAAACTGCTAACTGAATATCTCTCTGGAAATGGTAAGATGACTTTGAAACAATTTCGTACTCTGAGAATTTAGGTTTAAGATACTTTACGAGTTCTGTTTGCGCAATTGTGTACTGTTCTATACTCTGTTGTCCGTGTACGTTAAACGTTCAATATTCGAGTTGACCACGTACCTGTCGTTGAGTATGTTTGTTCCAGTATCTGTTCTCAAACGCCTCACGAAACTGCTGATATGTACTGATGTTATCTCTAATAATAGAGTACCATTGACTGGCTGAATCTTTAAGATATCGCGTGACGAAGTCTGTCTTCTCGTCGTCATCTATCGCAATGCCAATCTTCTCTATTTCTTTCTCCACTCTAGCTAGGAATTCCATACTGTTCTCCCATTTACCACCTAAGAATTTTATTCTGCTCCTTTCTTCCATTGGTGTAGGAAACATCATCATTTGATTCTGTCGTCTTCTCAGTTCACCTCGTAGTTGGTTCATTTCCTCCTGGATCTCCTCTATCATATGGGATACCTCTCCCGAACGGTCTTTCGTAGTCTCTTCAATTTTATTTTCAATAACTACGGTACGCGTTTCTATTTCTCTAATTTTACTGGTATTTGCTTGTGACATATTATTAACAGTTTGAATTTTATCATCCCGTTCTCGCGTTATAGTAGTTAACTTATTATTTAAATCGTCATTTTTTTGTTTATGTACTTCTTTTATATCTTTTCTCCATTCTAGACGCAGTTTTTTTTTGTTTAATTTCAATCCTCACTGCTTGCTCATGTAATGCTTGTTTAAAATTATTCTCTAAAGTATCAATACGTAGGTTGGTGTCAACAATTTTTTCTGTTAACTCTTCTAAGGTTTCCGTTATTTTATGGCGTCCTGTTTAAAATTTTCAGTCTGTTGTTTTAGTTTAGTATTTATTTGGTCCTTTAGCTGGACATTGTCTTGTCTTAGCTCATTTAAATTTGCTGTTAGCTTTTCTGTTTGTTCTTTAAGTTTAGCATTTTATTTTCTGTCTGTTTTGTGCTTATTTCATCTACCCAAGCACGCATCATGGTTTGAAGTGCTTCCATGTTTACGCTTTCCGGTGTTGCCGTAATTAATATTTTGTATTTATTTATTATGTTTTAGAATATTATTCTTATGGAACCGAATTAGTAATTTTATTTATTTATTTTTTATTATTATTAATTATTACTTTTCTTATTACCATTACTCCTTTACACTGATATTATTTCGTTGAGCGCCAGTTATGTCTTAATACACAACAATTAACATAACATAAAATTAATGTTTAATATAAATAATTATCACATATAATATGTTTTTTTTTATTTAACACACCTTTATTATTATTTTTTTTAGAGCAACCATTTAGCTACAAAAAAAACTGTTTCTTATATAGTCAAATGGTCGGGATCATGCCACACATTCATGGGCGCCAAAATGTATAAAAATACAAATACATAAATTTTATATAATATAATTTATATGCTCCCACGATTTTTGGAGCGCTAACTTTAACAATACAAATTGTGTATGCAGGTTGTAAATACAAATATATTTGTGTTTGAGGAGCCCCACGTTCTTGGGACGCCAATTTATAACAATACAAATTTAACTTAAATACTGTATTTATTTAAATTTGTGGAACCTCATGCTTTTGGGAGACAATTAATTATACAACGCAAGTTAACCAATTTAAATGCATTTACATATTGTGTATTGTATAACATAACAAATTCAATTTAATTTATTGTGTATTGAATTCATGGGTGTAATCATAATAAGAAGATGATACGTTATTTACGTTTAAAATCGTTCCATTATTTATTTATTTAAACAACATCTCTCATTTCGGATATTAAACAATAACTCATTATTAAATCGTTTGTTCGAAGTTTTCGTACATAACTTATTGCTAACAAATTACATACATAAGTTACATACAACTCTTATTATCTAACTGTAATTAATTTAAAATGTTTATTTTGCTCTCGGGTTACTCAAAGTGTGTTCATATTTTTGCAAATGCTGATTCATTAGCTTCAAAGAAATGAATTTACTTCTATTCAAACTTCTTTTATATTATTTTGTTTTACTTTCTACTGCATACGCATTTTTTCTTTATCTTCAAAGACTTTACTAATTACGTTAATTCAAAAATTACTTATTTCTCTAATCATTTGGTTACTAATTACTAAATTTGATACAAGAAATATTAATCAAATTTTTACTGCTTTTACATTTAGTTATTTTAATATTGGTTGAATGTCTTCCATTCAAACTTTAATTAGTGTCTTTCAACTGTCTGTAATTAAATGTTTTTTTATCACCTCGTTTGACGTGGATATTCATCTGTACGTCCTCCGTGTCCTTCTGGTCGTGTCATCTGCATGTGCTTCTGGTCCTCTGGTCGTGTCCTCCGTGTGTGCTGATTATTAGGCGTCTCATCTCACGTCATATGCTGCCGGTGTGTCCATAGACCTCATCGTATGTATTTTGCAACTCTGGCTGTATAGTTGGCCATATACGGGCATAGCTGGCCAAAATTGCGTCATGTTTTTTATTTTTCAAAGCACTCAACATCGAAAATACACAAAATACTAATACATACACCAAAATCACACACAATAATACCACTTTAAATTACCAGACACCAACAAGAAACCACAATAACGACAAACCAACACACAAGTACTTCACCAGACGCAAAATCACGACGGCTGAGGATGAGTAAACAATGGTTTTCGAAACATGTTCCTAATAAGGAAAAAAATATCTTGAGGTAATTTCTTTATAAATATTAAATATATTTTATACATCAAGAAACGGACTGTAGCAAAAAGTGTTTGAATATATATATATATATATATATATATATATATATATATACCTTGACGGTTTGCATAGAAGACTTAAAGACTTAATGAAGGTATCCCTTCTCGCGTTAAGTTAAATAACAGTACTGCACAGTGGCGGCGATAAGGCCCCCGCAGACCCCGCGGCGCGGGGGGCCCCGACCCTCATGGGGGGCCCCAGTTGGTTCAGTCATGGGAGATAACTTGTAACATGAAAAATAAGCGTAAACGAGTTGTAAAACGCTTCTTTGTTGAATTATCAGTTGACCATAGAATTGACGACCCAGTGAAATCATTTGAAGTAAAAGTTTTCAGTGCAACACTAGATATTGTAATAGCTCAGCTACAAATGAGATTCGAAGGATTGCGTTGCATTGATGATAGGTTTTCATTCCTGACGCCTCAGAATTTAGTAAACTTCTCACAAGAGACAATAGTGGAGAAAAATAAGGCTCTGGTAAATGTGTATCCTGGTGACCTTTCCACATCACTGCCTGACCAAGTAATACCCTTCAAAGCTCTGATGGCCAAAGAAATTGTACACAAGAAAAGAATTCGAGAAATGATGAATTTACTGGTTGAAGAAAACAGCTGCCTTATGAGTTGCCTCCCAGAATTAACTACATCTTTACAGCTTTATTTAACCATACCTGTCACAACAGCTACAGCGGAAAGAAGCTTTTCAAAACTTAAATTAATTAAATTAAGTCATACTTAAGAAGTACCATGGCCCAAACTCGGTTGAGTGACTTGGCACTGTTAAGCATTTAGCATTAAGAGACACAGAAAACTAATATCAACGAAGTGGTTGAAAAGTTCTTAGCTATTAAAAAAAGAAGACTAGGCTTAGGAAAACAGTAAACTTTGGTTGATCCTCATCTGTAAATATTGTACATTACTTGAGTTCGAGTGTTATTGAATTGGATTAGACTTAAGGAGAACTTGTATAGAGTATATTCAAGAATTTTACAAATTCAGTTACAAACTAATTTAAATGTTTGAAAAAAGCTAGAATGTTACTTTGATATTCGTTTTTAAATAATAAATTTTTAACACTGTGTGCGGTACTGTTTCATAGTCTGAATTTAGATCTTTGACGTAAAAATAAATCATTCTTTTTGTTTTGGTTTTTTATAGTTTGTATAGAACTTTGTCTATTTAGCAACAATGAATTTTAAGAGTTTGTACACGTGTAAAACATCCTTTGCAAATTGCAAACGCTTTGTGATAGACGAGAAAGTATTCACAAACCATTGTTGTGAAACACACGTAAATAGAAACTCATTTGAGTGTTTTCCCCTATTACGTATACAAAATTTAACCATTTTTATAGGGCCCCCTAATTAGTTTCGCGGGGGGGCCCCCGTTTCGTTAGCGCCGCCACTGGTACTGCACTAAATAATGACTGTAATCCAGGCTAATTAGACTGCACTGAAGAAAAGTTTTATAGCCTCCAACAGATAAGTAATGAATATAATTTGAAAATATCAACTGAAAAAGCAAAGGTTATGGGTTTTGTGTACAACACTCTATTTGATATAAAATTATGTTAAATGTCCAGCTCGTAGAACAGGTCTCTACATTCAATTACCTTGGTCATAGTCTTTCTTATAATGTAGTGATGATCTCAGCAATAAACTAGGCAGGTTGCAAACTATAAGTGGAATACTGATAAGGACATTAAAAAGGAAAGCTGGACAAGAGACGTGTATCAAATTCTATAAGGCAATGGCAGTATCAGCACTGCTGTATGGATGCGAGATCTGGACTATAAGGAAGAATGGCTGGTGCCAATTACAGGCTGCAAAAATGAGCTGTTTGTGATCGGTAAAGGGATATAAGCAGCTCGATCTTACAAGAAACGAGTAAAGTAGATGATAACTTGATATAGTTTTTTCTAAATAAACTCATTCAGAATTATAGAAATTCCTGGAAACAACATCCAGAAAGAATGGACAATACCCCCTTTCCGAAGTTGGCTTACGTGTATGAACCGCTTGGAAGATAATCTGTGGGCAGGCGTGTCACAAGATGTCAGGAGTCATGAGACCGAAACAGGAATAATCCTATCCGTCAAGTTATAATGGTGATGATGATGATTTCTAATTTGATCGTTACTTCCAAACAACGTGACACATTTCGCGGTAACTAATGGACTGACTGTTTGGCAAAGGTTACTACAGCTGACGACAACGGACGTTTACCAGTGTTGTCAACAACTTTTATCAATATATTTCTGTCTGGAAAGAGCAGCAAGTACAACTAAAGTTTACATTACACCTCGCATTAGCTTTCCATAGTATGAGTTGCATACTATTACGTGGATATCAAATCTTGATAAAGATTCATCAAATCAGCATACAGGTGACGACGGCAAATGGATTAAGAGATATCGTTCTAGGTTTTCAGTCACAAAATCTATAAAGTGAGAATATATGGCTACGAAATTACGTAACGCTCTCAAAACGTCGCTACGAGCAGTTACGTGAAAGTCCTACACGTTTCTCGGATAGCCAAGCAGGTCCAATGTCTGTGTCAAGGATGTGTAGTAGGTACCTTCTAGAGTGTTTG